>CANIUD010000973.1:0-61601 GCA_947470075.1 Closterium sp. Yama58-4
GACTCGGGGTAGCATTCCGCCGTCGAATAGCGCAGAAACGAAATTCCAGCGAGGAAGAAATTCGCTTGAATCAATTTTACTATATTCAGGTAGAAACTGAGAAGGATTAAATAGTTCTAGCTAGCAAGGACCTTGGGAATCAACCTGGGAACAACCAGGGATGATCCCAAATAATTCCAAGCAACAGAACCAACCTGGCTGGACAAAATAGCAGGTGGTAGGTTGTAAACCACTCTGGTTCTCTGTTTTCCACCTGGGAAAAAACAACAACAGGTCAGGTTCTAAAAACAGAACCTGTTTTGTCTTTGCCCAACCAGCCAAATGCTGGTTCCGCTGGTTTCCCCTGGCCTTGTAGCATGCAGATACAGACAAACAACATCCAACCTTCACCTAAATTGTACCCCTATAGTGCCTTCCCTGCTACACTATAGTTAACCAAACAAAACAGTACAATTTCGAGTTGGATAGAACTGAATCTGCGCAATCAACTCAACCGAACTGCAAAGCTTCTATCTTGGGTTCCTTTGCGAGCTCGTCCTTTCTGCTTGCACTGTTCATAGCGCGTACATTGTTGTGCCGAAGCGCACATTGCGCGAGTACTTGCAAATGCATCAAGCGAAATTTCGAAAGCAACAACCAAACACGAACACACCATCACACGCAAATGCATCGCACACGCATACTCGTACAAAACAGACGGCAGGATGTCGTGCAATGTGCATTTGGCCCAACACACTCCCCCTCAGCCTGCCGGCTGCATCCCCGTCATTCCATGCTAGTTCATGCTCATTCTACTCATGCGCACACAACGCCAATGAGGCTCATCCGCAAGCCTCTTGGTGAGAAAGTCTGCTGGCTGCTGGTGAGTCTTGATGTAGATTGGATTCACCGTCCCCCTCTTCACCTCCTTACGCAGCCAGTGCCACTTGATACGCATGTGCTTGTTCAGGCCATGAAGCACAGCGTTCCTGGCCATCCCAAGAGCCCCCTTGCTATCACAAAACAGCGGCGTAGCAACTTTCTGCTCCTGGCCAATCTCCTCTAACAGCCTCTTCAGCCAAATCACCTCCTTCACCCATGGAACATCGCCCATGTACTCTGATTCTACGAAGAGAGTGCCGTCTCCGTCTGCTTCTTGGACCTCCAACTAACAGGTCCTCCCCCAACTACGCAGATGTATCCTCCTTCTCAGAAGCCCTGTAGCATCGGGTAAAGCAAGTGAGAAATAGCTTGCCTTCTCCAAGCCTCTCCCCCTTCTCTTTCAGCACCTCCACCCCTTTCTGCTTCACCTGTGCAGATGCGGAGTATTGAACTCCAATGCTTGGGTGAGAGTTCAGGTACTTCACCACACGCTCAGCTGCATCCACCTGCTCCTCTGATGGATTCTGCACCACCCTAGCCAGCTGCCCAACCGAGAAAGAGATGTCGGGCTCGTGTTGGAACTGCTGCGTACAAGAGGCTGCCCACCAAGGACTGAAATTGCTGCTGCTCTTCAGCTTCAACCCCTTCATCCTCTGCAGCCTTCACAAGCTTGAATTCTGCTGGCAGGGGAGTTGCAACCTTGCGCTCATTCTCAATCCCATACTTCTCCCCCAGCTCCTTGATGAACTTCTCCTGGTGCAGCTTCAACCACCTGTGATCTGGATCCCTCTCCACGTGCATCCCGAGGTAGTACTTTACCTCCCCAAGGTTCTTGCACTTGAAGTTTTTCATCAGTTGCTGCTGCACTTTCTGGATCTCCTTCATGCTGCTGCTGAAGAGAAGAATGTCGTCCACATAGACCAGAAACAGCACCAGCTTCTCCCCTTCGCCCTTGAGAAAGAGGCTCTCATCACAGCTGCTGGTCCTGAATCCCATCTCCTCTTAAAAAGCTGCCAACTTCTGGTACCAGCAGCGTGGCGCCTGCTTCAAGCCGTAGATGGACTTGTTGAGCTTGCACACCCTGCCCGTACCATCCTCATACCTAGGCGGCTGCGTCATGTACACATCCTCCTCTAAAATCCCATTCAGGAATGCCGTTGAAATATCCATATGAATGATGAATTTCCCACTAACAGCTGCATCTGCCAACAAGACACGGAGGGTAGGGGGTTTGGCAGTGGGAGCAAAGATTTCGTTGAAGTCCTGCTTCTCCTTCTGCATAAACCCCTTCGCCACCAGCCTACTCTTGTAGATGGTGACCTGCCCCTTGTCATCGGTCTTGATCCTCAGCACCCACTTGCATTGTATCGCTTTCTTCCCATCAGGCAGCACCACCAGATCCCATGTCCTATTCTCCAGCAGACTCTGGTACTCAGCATCCCTAGAAGCCAGCCACTTGTCCCTATCTGGTCCAGCTAATGCCTCTTCCATGCTAGCTGGTTCCTCTGGTGCAGGGGCAAGAAAACAGTACGCAGGCTCATCCTCCTCATCCGGGTCATAGCCATGAGGTAGAATCAGCAATGCCTCTTCGGTCCCTAGCTGCTGCTCTGCTGCATCAGTTCCTGCAGTCAGCTTCTTAGTAGCCATACGGGTACGTCCTGGCCTGGAGACGGGTGTCTCCCATCCCTTCATAATGACACCCTTCGGCTTCTTAGTTTTTCCCTGCTGCTTCTCTCCTCCCTCGGGTCCAGCAGCTCCACTAGTGCTGCCGCCAGTTTCCACACCATTTTCTCCACCAGCAGATGCCTCCTGTACCTTCTCTCCATCACCATTTCCAGCAGCTGCCTCCTCTCCCTCCTCCCACACACTAGGAGTCAGGTCCAGCTGCATGGTGATCTGCTCCATCTGCTGGGATACCCTTGCCTCCGGCTGTTTCTCCCAGCTCCCATACATCATGCCCTCAATGAATTTCACATCCCTGCTGTCAAACAACACACCCTTGGATGGTTCCCACAGCAGCCATCCCTTGCTCTCAGCAGCCAACCCCAAATGCACACACCAGATTGCACTCGCCCCCAACTTACTGCGGTAGGTCTTGGGGACGTGGGCGACTGCCATGCAACCGAACACCCTCAGCATGTCCACCGGCGGCTTCCTCCCAAGCCACCTCTCCAACGGCACCCACGAGTCATCCCCAACCTTGGTGAGCACCCTGTTCCTAGCGACAGTGGCGTGCCGGACAGCATGAGGCCACATAGAATTGCTCAGCCCAGATTCTATGAGCAGCGCCCTAGCTGTCTCCAGAATGGTCCGATTTGCCCGTTCTGCTACACCATTGGACTGTGGGGTATAAGCCGTGGTCAGCTCTCTCTGGATGCCCTGCTTCTTGAGCCAGGCCGTCATTTCAGCTCCAAGGAACTCACCACCCCGGTCTGTCCTAATCCGCTTCACTACACACTCCGCCTGCTTCTCCATGAATGGCAGCCAATCGTCCCGTATCGTGGAGGCGGCGTGGTCCTTCTGCTTCAGCGGATACGCCCACATCAGCCTGCTCCAGTCATCCACAATTGTAAGAAAATACCGCTCCCCCTTGTGCCCTTGCACCGGCAGCGGCCCCACCAAGTCCATGTGGACCAGCTTCAAAGGCTTCTTGCTCCTGCCAGCCACACTATGGAAAGGGAAACGGGTGAACTTTGAAAGCAAACAGATTTCACAGTTGTCATCGGGTGGCTGTCCGTTCAGCTTCAGACCCTTAACGGCTCCATCCTTCTCCAGCTGCTTCAGCAAAGGCATTGCCACATGCCCTAAGCGCCGGTGTGCCGTTGCCCAATCTGTCTCCCCAGATCTGGCCGACACTTTCACACCAACCCTTCCAACGGCATTGCACTCCCCCTGGGATGCAGACCCCTCTCCAGCCTGCCCCCCACCATGCCACGCCAGGGCCGGCAGCTGCCACATAGATCTGTACACGTCCTTGCTTTCGTGCAGATCCCAAAGCACCCGATTGCCCAGCTTCCCCTTATAAGTGCGTGCCCCATCCGTGTTGGTGTTCACCCCAGCCTTGCCAAGCTTACGGAGGGAGATAAGGTTGGCCTTCAGGTCGGGGACGAAGAGAACGTCGTGCAGCACCACCGGCTTGCCATCCGCTCCCTTAAACGCAGCTCGTCCCGCACCAGCCACCTTCAACATGTGTCCAGAGGCGGAGCACACTTCATTGATCGGTGCAGCTCGTACTTCGTCCAGCAGGTCCTTGCGCGGCGTCATCGTCCAAGCAGCGCCTGTGTCCAACACCCAATAGTCTAGGGGGTGCAGCTCTGCTCCAACTTTGGCAGAGGCGTCTCCTTGCTCCCCTTGTCTCCCACATGGAAGAATTGGCCCGCGGTGCGCTCCTTCTTCTTCTCCGCACCGCCGTTGCCCTTCGGGTTGTTGTCGGACGAATCAGCGACCATGTTGGCGCCGTTTTTCTGGTTCCTCCGCGCGCCGCCATCCTGGTGACGATTCTGGGGGGTCCATCCATCGGGTTTCTTATAGCACAAAAACCAGGGGTGCCCTTCCTTCTCACAATACCAGCAACTCCCTTTCATTTTGCCACCAGCACCCGACTTGCCCCCACGTCCAGATTTCGCACCGCGACCCCAACCGGTACCTCCTTGTTGGTCGTTGGAGTCGTCGTCTTTCTTTGCACCGCGTCCAGCACCACCGAAGCCACGTCCTCTGCCACGTCGGCTCCCTTGCATCCCGTAGCCGCTGCTGCCGTCGTCTCCACCCCTCAGTTGGCGGCGACGGAAGTCCTCCTCCAGAATCTTCGTCCGCACCCACTCGAGCGTCCACAAGCTCTGGTTCTGCGGCAGGCTCAATCCGCTCGTAAATTGAAGCCACGATTCCGGCAGCAGCGAGAGCATCTTCAAGCACTTGGTCTGCTCCGGGTAGGTGATTCCCGCGGTCGCCAACTTCGCGTAGAGGTCGCGCATCTTGTCCAGGACTGGTTGCACTGGCTCTCCCTCGCTCAGGCGCAACGCGGACAGCTCCCTCTCCAGCATCAACGTTGCGACAACGGAGGTCGGGGCGTGCAGCTCCTTCAACACGGTCCACGCCTTCGGACCGCATTCAACCTCCGGCAGCAGGTGCATGACGTGGTGACGCTGGTTCAGCTCCAA
This sequence comes from Closterium sp. Yama58-4, assembly GCA_947470075.1. NCBI lineage: Eukaryota > Viridiplantae > Streptophyta > Zygnematophyceae > Desmidiales > Closteriaceae > Closterium > Closterium sp. Yama58-4. The sequence goes on from CANIUD010000973.1 coordinate 5,019, forward strand.
ACTCTGCGACATCAAATAGTAGCCAGCCGAGGAGCGCTCGTCCCAATCTTCCTGCAGCGTGGGGTCACTCGGTCTAGGCTCCTCCCCAATCATTAGTTTCAGCAAACCGATCTGACGGAAATATAATTGCATTTTCCAGGCCCAATCATCATAGCCCTCACCATTGAACTTCTCGACGGTGAAGTTCTTCAGCACCTCCTTGACAAGCGAGCCCTGGTTTGTTCGCGCTCCCCTTGGCGCTGAAAGACCAGAATCTTGGCTGCCGCTACGATCTTGGGCTGAAGATTCACCAGCTCCCGCCGAGGTGTTGCCCGCCATAGCTACCTATAACGAGGATCACTATAACGCAGCTCTGATACCAGCTTGTTGGTGTAAGGGCCTAATAAACTCAAGCTATTAGGACTTAATCAAACTTAAAACCTCTCCTCGGGGTCACCTCCAAGGGTCCCTGGGTGCCTGGTACAAGACCAGCCCCTATCCTCGGGTCCGAGTTTGTAGAGAGAGGGATCAAGAAGGACTTAGTCAAAACAGCAAGGGTACCTTGAACGTCGCGCAGCGTGCCGTGCAGACCGTCGGTCGGATTAAGCTGAGAATTCGCTATATCGAAGCTCGCTCCAAGAGCTTTAAAATGAGCCAAGTTGCCTCGCGAAAAGTTCTGCCATTACTAAGTTCTGGCTCGGACAGCGTTTGCCTAGCGTTGGAGTGCTAGCATACTAGCGTTGACTCGGGTAGCATTCCGCCGTCGAATAGCGCAGAAACGAAATTCCAGCGAGGAAGGAATTCGCTTGAATCAATTTGACTATATTCAGGTACAAACAGAGAAGGATTAAATAGTTCTAGCTAGCAAGGACCTTGGGAATCAACCTGGGAACAACCAGGGATGATCCCAAAAAATTCCAAGCAACAGAACCAACCTGGCTGGACAAAATAGCAGGTGGTAGGTTGGTAAACAACCTCTGGTTCTGTTTTTCCAACCTGGGAAAAACAACAACCAGGTTCAGGTTCTAAAAACAGAACCTGTTTTGTCTTTGCCCAACCAGCCAAATGCTGATTCCGCTGGTTTCCCCTGGCCTTGTAGCATGCAGATACAGACAAACAACATCCAACCTTCACCTAAATTGTACCCCTATAGTGCCTTCCCTGCTACACTATAGTTAACCAAACAAAACAGTACAATTTCGAGTTGGATAGAACTGAATCTGCGCAATCAACTCAACCGAACTGCAAAGCTTCCATCTTGGGTTCCTTTGCGAGCTCGTCCTTTCTGCTTGCACTGTTCATAGCGCGTACAATGTTGTGCCGAAGCGCACATTGCGCGAGTACCTGCAAATGCATCAAGCGAAAATTGCGAAAGCAAACAAACACACGAACATTCCATTCACACCCAAATGCATTCGCACACGCATACTCGTACAAACAGACGGCAGGATGTCGTGCAATGTAAATTTGCACCCAACAAATGACACCAAATTGGTCCAGCATCCTTATAGTATAGTAAATGAACGTCTGATCAAGAGAATCCTTGTTAAAAATATCAAACGGATGTTGAGACGGCACCACGTGTCGCACATGCCTAATATTGCATGGTTTTATGCGCCCAATTATTTGAATACAATATCTCTGTACCAGATGCTGCGGGTGGTACCAAATGTATCCAGCAGTCTTAAAATAATGGTTAATGGACGAATGATCAAGAAAAATTTTGTTTAGATATGACGGAGTCTATCTCGTTGTGCCTGCAAATGTATAAGGGCGTTATCAACATACCAGATACATCTCAACAATAATTTGAATGGAAACGAAGCAGTACAATATCAGTACAGGAAGTGTTTGTGCAAACCTAGGGATGAGTATTTGTACCACTTTATGCTCGATCATTGGTACGGATAGATATATACCAAATGTGATGTTCGAAATCAGTTGTTGTTTGTTTGAATTGTGTCATAAATATATTTGTAATAGAAATGTTTGGGCGATATATTCATAAACTTCACGACGCGTGGGCTGGTTGGTGCTCGTGGTCATGTATTGCCTGTGTTATCATCCTTCGTAACAATCTGTCTGTTTCATTTTTGACGTTCAAGATTGGGCCTTGAAACAAATGTGATTAGTTAGTGGTTCGCTCTTCAGCATGAATATTGTGTACAATTGGTTCGAGAATCTGCCACGCTGTTACAACTTCTGCCCTGTATCTGTCGTGCCTTGGCAACAGTGCGGTGCTATTCGAGAAACTGCCGCGCTGGCAGCAGCGCGGCTCACGCGGTGCAATTGTCGAACATCGCATTCATGTATCCCTTCAGCAGAGGTTTGACTAGGTTCATTCAACCTCTAGCTGTGCTGGCAGTTCAGGTCTGCCAACGCACAAAGGGGATCTGATTTTAGCGAATCAGGTTCCTTTGTGCCATCTGCTCCAGCGCAAGTCCTGCCATGTGAAGTTCTCAGGCCCTTGCTGGATGCCCCCAGCTGATTCGAACGCATTCCTTGCGCGCGAATTGGTAGAGGGTGCAATGGTGGTATGTGTGGTTTAGACAAAAGGTTTATCTAAAAGTTTCTCTATCTACTGCCCGTTTCCAAATTGGGTTACCTTGCTATTTAACAATAAGCTGTACGTCAGACAAACCGTCAACAACAAATTTTTTTGTTCGCCGACAAATGTTTTTTCCTTCCCTGTCATGCCAACACGACCTCACCCTCCGTCCTCCCACTTTTCTGGAGAGTCACACCACCAGCTATCTTCTCTGTTCCCTCCCTTCCATCTTCCACCCTCGCTCGCCTATTTTCACACCCCGTCCTTCATCAGTCAGTTGTTTCTGCTCTATAGATATGTCTGTTTTCGTGGGGACCGAGGAGGCAATGCTGATTCTACCTCATGGCTATGACCCGGATGAGGAGGATGAACCTGCCTACTGTTTTCTTGCTCCTGCACCAGAGGAACCAGCTAGCATGGAGGAGGCATTAGCTGGACCAGATAGGGACAAATGGCTGGCTTCTTAGAATGCTGAATACCAGAGCCTGCTAGAGAATGGGACATGGGATCTGGTGGTGCTGCCTGAGGGGAAGAAATGCAAGTGGGTGCTGAGGATCAAGACCGATGACAAGGGGCAGGTCACCATCTACAAGAATAGGCTGGTGGCGAAGGGGTTTGTCAACAGGAGTTGTGTGTTGGCCCCGTCCTCGCTTGGGCAGAGCCGACTTCGTGGTCGGGTGTAGGGGTGCAGCCAACCTGCAGCAGTGGGCGAGCGGGTTGGCGAAAAAGTCGACCTGCTCGGGTGCCACTGCATGGACGCAGACTTCAGGATGGCGCCGACTTCAGGGAGGTCGACCTGGGAAGTCGACCTGCGGAGGGCGTCGACTTGGTGACGCCAACTTGGGGCAGCCGACTTGGGTGGTCGGCTGACAAGACTGCTGGTCGACCTGGTGGTTGGTCGACCAGGACTACTGGTCAACTTGGTGGTTGGTCGACCAGGCATGATGTCGACCTGGTGGTCGACCGAACTGTTGGTGTAAGGGCCTAATAAACTCAAGCTATTAGGACTTAATCAAACTTAAAACCTCTCCTCGGGGTCACCTCCAAGGGTCCCTGGGTGCCTGGTACAAGACCAGCCCCTATCCTCGGGTCCGAGTTTGTAGAGAGAGGGATCAAGAAGGACTTAGTCAAAACAGCAAGAGTACCTTGAACGTCGCGCAGCGTGCCGTGCAGACCGTCGATCGGATTAAGCTGAGAATTCGCTATATCGAAGCTCGCTCCAAGAGCTTTAAAATGAGCCAAGTTGCCTCGCGAAAAGTTCTGCCATTACGGAGTTATGGCTCAGACGGTGTTTGCCTAGCATTAGAGTGCTAGCGTACTAGCGTTGACTCGGGTAGCATTCCGCCAACGAACCGCGTAGAAACGAAATTCCAGCGAGGAAGGAATTCACATGAATCAATTTGACTATATTCAGGTACAAACAGAGAAGGATTAAATAGTTCTAGCTAGCAAGGACCTTGGGAATCAACCTGGGAACAACCAGGGATGATCCCAAATAATTCCAAGCAACAGAACCAACCTGGCTGGACAAAATAGCAGGTGGTAGGTTGGTAAACAACCTCTGGTTCTGTTTTTCCAACCTGGGAAAACAACAACCAGGTTCAGGTTCTAAAAACAGAACCTGTTTTGTCTTTGCCCAACCAGCCAAATGCTGGTTCCGCTGGTTTCCCCTGGCCTTGTAGCATGCAGATACAGACAAAGAACATCCAACCTTCACCTAAATTGTACCCCTATAGTGCCTTCCCTGCTACACTATAGTTAACCAAACAAAACAGTACAATTTCGAGTTGGATAGAACTGAATCTGCGCAATCAACTCAACCGAACTGCAAAGCTTCCATCTTGGGTTCCTTTGCGAGCTCGTCCTTTCTGCTTGCACTGTTCATAGCGCGTACAATGTTGTGCCGAAGCGCACATTGCGCGAGTACCTGCAAATGCATCAAGCGAAAAATGCGAAAGCAAACAAACACACGAACACACCATTCACACGCAAATGCATTCGCACACGCATACTCGTACAAACAGACGGCAGGATGTCGTGCAATGTGCATTTGCACCCAACACACTCCCCCTCAGCCTGCCGGCTGCATCCCCGTCATTCCATGCTAGTTCATGCTCATTCCACTCATGCGCACACAACGCCAATGAGGCTCATCCGCAAGCCTCTTGGTGAGAAAGTCTGCTGGCTGCTGGTGAGTCTTGATGTAGATTGGATTCACCGTCCCCCTCTTCACCTCCTTACGCAGCCAGTGCCACTTGATACGCATGTGCTTGTTCAGGCCATGAAGCACAGCGTTCCTGGCCATCCCAAGAGCCCCCTTGCTATCACAAAACAGCGGCGTAGCAACTTTCTGCTCCTGGCCAATCTCCTCTAACAGCCTCCTCAGCCAAATCACCTCCTTCACCCCATGGAACATCGCCATGTACTCTGATTCTACGGAAGAGAGTGCCGTCTCCGTCTGCTTCTTGGACCTCCAACTAACAGGTCCTCCCCCAACTACGCAGATGTATCCTCCCACAGATGAGGAATCCTCCTTCTCAGAAGCCCATGTAGCATCGGTAAAGCAAGTGAGAAATAGCTTGCCTTCTCCAAGCCTCTCCCCCTTCTCTTTCAGCACCTCCACCCCTTTCTGCTTCACCTGTGCAGATGCGGAGTATTGAACTCCAATGCTTGGGTGAGAGTTCAGGTACTTCACCACACGCTCAGCTGCATCCACCTGCTCCTCTGATGGATTCTGCACCACCCTAGCCAGCTGCCCAACCGAGAAAGAGATGTCGGGCCTCGTGTGAACTGCTGCGTACAAGAGGCTGCCCACCAAGGACTGAAATTGCTGCTGCTCCTCGGCTTCAACCCCTTCATCCTCTGCAGCCTTCACAAGCTTGAATTCTGCTGGCAGGGGAGTTGCAACCTTGCGCTCATTCTCAATCCCATACTTCTCCCCCAGCTCCTTGATGAACTTCTCCTGGTGCAGCTTCAACCACCTGTGATCTGGATCCCTCTCCACGTGCATCCCGAGGTAGTACTTTACCTCCCCAAGGTTCTTGCACTTGAAGTTTTCCATCAGTTGCTGCTGCACTTTCTGGATCTCCTTCATGCTGCTGCTGAAGAGAAGAATGTCGTCCACATAGACCAGAAACAGCACCAGCTTCTCCCCCTCGCCCTTGAGAAAGAGGCTCTCATCACAGCTGCTGGTCCTGAATCCCATCTCCTCTAAAACAGCTGCCAACTTCTGGTACCAGCAGCGTGGCGCCTGCTTCAAGCCGTAGATGGACTTGTTGAGCTTGCACACCCTGCCCGTACCATCCTCATACCCAGGCGGCTGCGTCATGTACACATCCTCCTCTAAAATCCCATTCAGGAATGCCGTTGAAATATCCATCTGAATGATGAATTTCCCACTAACAGCTGCATCTGCCAACAAGACACGGAGGGTAGGGGGTTTGGCAGTGGGAGCAAAGATCTCGTTGAAGTCCTGCTTCTCCTTCTGCATAAACCCCTTCGCCACCAGCCTACTCTTGTAGATGGTGACCTGCCCCTTGTCATCGGTCTTGATCCTCAGCACCCACTTGCATTGTATCGCTTTCTTCCCATCAGGCAGCACCACCAGATCCCATGTCCTATTCTCCAGCAGACTCTGGTACTCAGCATCCCTAGAAGCCAGCCACTTGTCCCTATCTGGTCCAGCTAATGCCTCCTCCATGCTAGCTGGTTCCTCTGGTGCAGGGGCAAGAAAACAGTACGCAGGCTCATCCTCCTCATCCGGGTCATAGCCATGAGGTAGAATCAGCAATGCCTCTTCGGTCCCTAGCTGCTGCTCTGCTGCATCAGTTCCTGCAGTCAGCTTCTTAGTAGCCATACGGGTACGTCCTGGCCTGGAGACGGGTGTCTCCCATCCCTTCATAACGACACCCTTCGGCTTCTTAGTTTTTCCCTGCTGCTTCTCTCCTCCCTCGGGTCCAGCAGCTCCACTAGTGCTGCCGCCAGTTTCCACACCATTTTCTCCACCAGCAGATGCCTCCTGTACCTTCTCTCCATCACCATTTCCAGCAGCTGCCTCCTCTCCCTCCTCCCACACACTAGGAGTCAGGTCCAGCTGCATGGTGATCTGCTCCATCTGCTGGGACACCCTTGCCTCCGGCTGTTTCTCCCAGCTCCCATACATCATGCCTTCAATGAATTTCACATCCCTGCTGTCAAACAACACACCCTTGGATGGTTCCCACAGCAGCCATCCCTTGCTCTCAGCAGCCAGCCCCAAATGCACACACCAGATTGCACTCGCCCCCAACTTACTGCGGTAGGTCTTGGGGACGTGGGCGACTGCCATGCAACCGAACACCCTCAGCATGTCCACCGGCGGCTTCCTCCCAAGCCACCTCTCCAACGGCACCCACGAGTCATCCCCAACCTTGGTGAGCACCCTGTTCCTAGCGACAGTGGCGTGCCGGACAGCATGAGGCCACATAGAATTGCTCAGCCCAGATTCTATGAGCAGCGCCCTAGCTGTCTCCAGAATGGTCCGGTTTGCCCGTTCTGCTACACCATTGGACTGTGGGGTATAAGCCGTGGTCAGCTCTCTCTGGATGCCCTGCTTCTTGAGCCAGGCCGTCATTTCAGCTCCAAGGAACTCACCACCCCGGTCTGTCCTAATCCGCTTCACTACACACTCCGCCTGCTTCTCCACGAATGGCAGCCAATCGTCCCGTATCGTGGAGGCGGCGTGGTCCTTCTGCTTCAGCGGATACGCCCACATCAGCCTGCTCCAGTCATCCACAATTGTAAGAAAATACCGCTCCCCCTTGTGTCCTTGCACCGGCAGCGGCCCCACCAAGTCCATGTGGACCAGCTCCAAAGGCTTCTTGCTCCTGCCAGCCACACTATGGAAAGGGAAACGGGTGAACTTTGAAAGCAAACAGATTTCACAGTTGTCATCGGGTGGCTGTCCGTTCAGCTTCAGACCCTTAACGGCTCCATCCTTCTCCAGCTGCTTCAGCAAAGGCATTGCCACATGCCCTAAGCGCCGGTGTGCCGTTGCCCAATCTGTCTCCCCAGATCTGGCCGACACTTTCACACCAACCCCTCCAACGGCATTGCACTCCCCCTGGGATGCAGACCCCTCTCCAGCCTGCCCCCCACCATGCCACGCCAGGGCCGGCAGCTGCCACATAGATCTGTACACGTCCTTGCTCTCGTGCAGATCCCAAAGCACCCGATTGCCCAGCTTCCCCTTATAAGTGCGTGCCCCATCCGTGTTGGTGTTCACCCCAGCCTTGCCAAGCTTACGGAGGGAGATAAGGTTGGCCTTCAGGTCGGGGACGAAGAGAACGTCGTGCAGCACCACCGGCTTGCCATCCGCTCCCTTAAACGCAGCTCGTCCCGCACCAGCCACCTTCAACATGTGTCCAGAGGCGGAGCACACTTCATTGATCGGTGCAGCTCGTACTTCGTCCAGCAGGTCCTTGCGCGGCGTCATCGTCCAAGCAGCGCCTGTGTCCAACACCCAATAGTCTAGGGGGTGCAGCTCTGCTCCAACTTTGGCAGAGGCGTCTCCTTGCTCCCCCTTGTCTCCCACATGGAAGAATTGGCCCGCGGTGCGCTCCTTCTTCTTCTCCGCACCGCCGTTGCCCTTCGGGTTGTTGTCGGACGAATCAGCGACCATGTTGGCGCCGTTTTTCTGGTTCCTCCGCGCGCCGCCATCCTGGTGACGATTCTGGGGGGTCCATCTATCGGGTTTCTTATAGCACAAAAACCAGGGGTGCCCTTCCTTCTCACAATACCAGCAACTCCCTTTCATTTTGCCACCAGCACCCGACTTGCCCCCACGTCCAGATTTCGCACCGCGACCCCAACCGGTACCTCCTTGTTGGTCGTTGGAGTCGTCGTCTTTCTTTGCACCGCGTCCAGCACCACCGAAGCCACGTCCTCTGCCACGTCGGCTCCCTTGCATCCCGTAGCCGCTGCTGCCGTCGTCTCCACCCCTCAGTTGGCGGCGACGGAAGTCCTCCTCCAGAATCTTCGTCCGCACCCACTCGAGCGTCCACAAGCTTTGGTTCTGCGGCAGGCTCAATCCGCTCGTAAATTGAAGCCACGATTCTGGCAGCAGCGAGAGCATCTTCAAGCACTTGGTCTGCTCCGGGTAGGTGATTCCCGCGGTCGCCAACTTCGCGTAGAGGTCGCGCATCTTGTCCAGGACTGGTTGCACCGGCTCTCCCTCGCTCAGGCGCAACGCGGACAGCTCCCTCTCCAGCATCAACGTTGCGACAACGGAGGTCGGGGCGTGCAGCTCCTTCAACACGGTCCATGCCTTCGGACCGCATTCAACCTCCGGCAGCAGGTGCATGACGTGGTGACGCTGGTTCAGCTCCAAACTCTGCGACATCAAATAGTAGCCAGCCGAGGAGCGCTCGTCCCAATCTTCCTGCAGCGTGGGGTCACTCGGTCTAGGCTCCTCCCCAATCATTAGTTTCAACAAACCGATCTGACGGAAATATAATTGCATTTTCCAGGCCCAGTCATCATAGCCCTCACCATTGAACTTCTCGACGGTGAAATTCTTCAGCACCTCCTTGACAAGCGAGCCCTGGTTTGTTCGCGCTCCCCTTGGCGCTGAAAGACCAGAATCTTGGCTGCTGCTACGATCTTGGGCTGAAGATTCACCAGCTCCCGCCGAGGTGTTGCCCGCCATAGCTACCTATAACGAGGATCACTATAACGCGGCTCTGATACCAGCTTGTTGGTGTAAGGGCCTAATAAACTCAAGCTATTAGGACTTAATCAAACTTAAAACCTCTCCTCGGGGTCACCTCCAAGGGTCCCTGGGTGCCTGGTACAAGACCAGCCCCTATCCTCGGGTCCGAGTTTGTAGAGAGAGGGATCAAGAAGGACTTAGTCAAAACAGCAAGAGTACCTTGAACGTCGCGCAGCGTGCCGTGCAGACCGTCGATCGGATTAAGCTGAGAATTCGCTATATCGAAGCTCGCTCCAAGAGCTTTAAAATGAGCCAAGTTGCCTCGCGAAAAGTTCTGCCATTACGGAGTTATGGCTCAGACGGTGTTTGCCTAGCATTAGAGTGCTAGCGTACTAGCGTTGACTCGGGTAGCATTCCGCCAACGAACCGCGTAGAAACGAAATTCCAGCGAGGAAGGAATTCACATGAATCAATTTGACTATATTCAGGTACAAACAGAGAAGGATTAAATAGTTCTAGCTAGCAAGGACCTTGGGAATCAACCTGGGAACAACCAGGGATGATCCCAAATAATTCCAAGCAACAGAACCAACCTGGCTGGACAAAATAACAGGTGGTAGGTTGGTAAACAACCTCTGGTTCTGTTTTTCCAACCTGGGAAAACAACAACCAGGTTCAGGTTCTAAAAACAGAACCTGTTTTGTCTTTGCCCAACCAGCCAAATGCTGGTTCCGCTGGTTTCCCCTGGCCTTGTAGCATGCAGATACAGACAAACAACATCCAACCTTCACCTAAATTGTACCCCTATAGTGCCTTCCCTGCTACACTATAGTTAACCAAACAAACAGTACAATTTCGAGTTGGATAGAACTGAATCTGCGCAATCAACTCAACCGAACTGCAAAGCTTCCATCTTGGGTTCCTTTGCGAGCTCGTCCTTTCTGCTTGCACTGTTCATAGCGCGTACAATGTTGTGCCGAAGCGCACATTGCGCGAGTACCTGCAAATGCATCAAGCAAAAAATGCGAAAGCAAACAAACACACGAACACACCATTCACACGCAAATGCATTCGCACACGCATACTCGTACAAACAGACGGCAGGATGTCGTGCAATGTGCATTTGCACCCAACACGAACATGGTGGTCGACTAAGGAGGGAGGGGCCGACGTCGACCTCGACAGAGGGATTCAGGACGCCGAGCAGCTGGGCGTCGAGTAGCAGGGCGTCAAATTGGTCACGCCGGCTTCGGGTAGCCGACTTTGGGGGCCGGCTGATAACGGTGCTTGTCGACGAGGAGCTGGTCGACCAGGAGTGACGTCGACCTGGAGCTGGTCGACCAGGGGTAGTGGTCGACCTGGTGAGGTCGACTGGAGGTGGCCGTCGACTTGGGAGGTCGACGAGTACATACAGGAGCTCCTGGTCGACATAGTTGCCCGGTCGACCCGGTTATCTGGGTGACGAGTTTCTGTGGAAGAGTGCGATGGTCGCCCAGGTGGTTTTTGTTGGGTGAAAATTCACATTGCACGACATCCTGCCGTCTGTTTGTACGAGTATGCGTGTGTAAAGGCATTTGCGTGTGAACGGTGTGTTTGTGTGTTTATTTGCTTTCGCAATTTTCGCTTGAAGCATTTGCAGGCACTCGCGCAGTGTGCGCTTCAGCACAACATTGTACGCGCTATGAACAGTGCAAGCAGAAAGGACGAACTCGCAAAGGAACCCAAGATGGAAGCTTTGCAGTTCGGTTGAGTTGATTGCGCAGATTCAGTTCTATTCAACTCGAAATTGTACTGTTATGTTTGGTTGACTATAGTGTAGCAGGGCAGGCACTATAGGGGTACAATTTAGGTGAAGGTTGGATGTTGTTTGTCTGTATCTGCATGCTACAAGGCCAGGGGAAACCAGCGGAACCAGCATTTGGCTGGTTGGGCAAAGACAAAACAGGTTCTGTTTCTAGAACCTGAACCTGGTTGTTGTTTTCCCAGGTTGGAAAAACAGAACCAGAGGTTGTTTACCAACCTACCGCCTGCCATTTTGTCCAGCCAGGTTGGTTCTGTTGCTTGGAATTATTTGGAATCATCCCTGGTTGTTCCCAGGTTGATTCCCAAGGTCCTTGCTAGCTAGAACTATTTAGTCCTTCTCTGTTTGTACCTGGATATAGTCAATTGATTCATGCGGATTCCCTCCTTGCTAGAATTTCGTTTCTACGCGGTTCGACGGCGTAATGCTACCCGAGTCAACACTAGTACGCTAGCACTCTAACGCGAGGCATAACTTCGAAATTACATAACTTTTCGCGAGGCAACTTTTCTCTTGGAGCGAGCTTCGATATAGAGAATTCTCAGCTTAATCCGATCGGCGGTCTGCACGGCACGCTGCGCAACGTTCAAGGTACTCTTGCTATTTTGGCTAAGTCATTCTTGGTTCCTCTCTCTACAAACTCGGACCTGAGGATAGGGGCTGGTCTTGTACCAGGCACCCAAGGACCCTTGGAGGTGACCCCGAGGAGAGGTATTAAGTTTGATTAAGTCCTAATAGCTTAAGTTTATTAGGCCCTTACACCAACAAGCTGGTATCAGAGCTGCGTTATAGTGATCCTCATTATAGGTAGCTATGGCGGGCAACATCTCGGCGGTAAAAGGTGAATCTTCAGCCCAAGATCGTAGCGGCAGCCAAGATTCTGGTGTTTCGGCGTTAAGGGGAGCGCGAACAAGGGCTCGCTGATCAAGGAGGTGCTGAAAAACTTGACTGTCGAGAAGTTCAATGGTGAGGGCTATGATGATTGGGCCTGGAAAATGCAACTATATTTCCGTCAGATCGGTTTGAGGAAACTAATGATTGGGGAGGAGCCTAGACCGAGTGACCCCACCCTTCAGGAAGATTGGGACGAGCGCGCTTTGATGTCGCAGAGTATGGAGCTGAACCAGCGTCACCACGTCATGCACCTGTCGGAGGTTGAGTGCGGTCCGAAGGCGTGGACCGTGTTGAAAGAGCTGCACGCCCCGACCTCCGTCGCCGCTACGCTCATGATGGAGAGGGAGCTGTCCACGTTGCACCTGAGTGAAGGAGAGCCGGTGCAACCTGTTCTGGACAAGTCGCGTGATCTCTACGCGAAGCTGGCGATCGCGGGAATCACCTACCCGGAGCAGACCAAGTGTCTAATTGAAGATGCTGTCGCTGCTGCCCGATTCGTGGCTTCAATTCACGAGCGGATTGAGCCTGCCGCAGAACCAGAGCTTGTGGAGATAGATTGGGCAACGGCACACCGACGTTTGGGGCATGTGGCAATGCCCTTGTTGAAGCAGTTGGAATGGATGGAGCCGTCAACGGTCTGAAGCTAAATGGACAGCGACCCGATGACAACTGTAGCTCTCAAAGTTTACCCGTTTTCCCTTCCATAGTGTGGCTGGCAGGTTCAAAAAGCCTTTGGAGCTGGTCCACATGGACTTGGTGGGGCCGCTGCCGGTGCAAGGACACAAGTGTGAGCAGTATTTCCTAACCATAGTGGATGACTGGTGTATCCCCTGTAGCAAAAAGACCACTCCGCCTCCACGATATGGGACGATTGGCTGCCATTCGTGGAGAAGCAGGCGGAGTGTGTAGTGAAGCAGATTAGGACTGACTGGGGCGGTGAGTTCTTTGAGCTGAGATGACGGCCTGGCTCAAGAAGCACGGCACCCAGAGGGAGCTCACCATGGCTTACACCCCACTGTCCAACGGTGCAGCAGAGCGGGCGAACCGGACATTTCTGGAGACAGTTAGGCTGCTGCTCATAGAATCTGGGCTGGGAAATTCGATGTGGCCCCATGCTGTTCGGCACACCATCGTGGCTAGGAACTGTTGTTGGATGAAATCATTTCTATTCAGGTCTGTCTGCCTCCCATCTTTTCTTTCTACCTCGCATGTGTGGTGTGCACGTGTGCAAGAATTTGTGTTTAGTGTGGTTTAAAATGACTCTTCTGTTCAACATACGGAGACTAACTTTACAACTGTGGGAGCTAGATCACGGGGTTGGCACGAGTTCTCAGAGTGATCATAGCTCAGTCTGTGTATTATAGCATTTGCTCTTTTACATAGCCAAACAGCAAGCAGTGGCAAAGATTGACTACATCAGATGCAAGGCTCGCTAGCACTCAGGCAGGTCCTCCGCCAGCACGAAAAAGTCGTTGACCTGCTAGCAAGTCTGCGGTCCGCCAACGCAGCTCGTACGCGACTTGCCAACGCTGCAGATGGCGGCCTGCCAACGCTGCACCCGCGCGGCTTGCCAATGCTGCATCCGCAGGTGGTTGCAAGAGCATGTGCAAGCCCCTACTTCGCAGGTGCTTGTAGACAGTTATTTACGACGTGCACTGTCGCACACATTGCGCAGGTTGTCAGTCACATGCCGATGGTGGCACCCGACAAGCGTCGACCACATGCTGCCACGTCAGTCGACTTCGCCACAGCAGCCTCGACGACGTTCGCGTCCCTCCGCAGAACCTCGTCGATCAGGTAACTTGGTCAACCAGGTAAAGTTCCTGGCAACCCTGCAGGATGATGACCTGCGGTATCATCAGTTGATAACCCTCGTCGTCGCGGGTCGACGACCTTTATCAACCACCTTCGTCAGACACCTCAGTCGCCATTTTGAAATTCTAGCTCCTCATTGGTCGCCATTAGGGCACATTTAAATTTCTGGCCAAAATTCGCCTGTACACTCGCAACTATGCGCACGGTCAGACGCGACCCTGCGCAGATGAATACCTGCGAACCTTTGCACCAGCTGCGCCATTTGTACATGTGTACAAGGCGCCTGTGTTGCACTCACGGGTGCTTCAATTATTCTTGCATGGATTCCTTAGTACACATCGTGGCAACCCCTGTACACTTGCAGTACGTCGGCTGCATCTCCCGCACATCCGACCATAAAGTCGGTTTCCCATGCAAGGGCGGGGCCAATTTCGTCAACACAAGAGCTTTCCGTCGAACCAAGAATCGCTTAAATCGGAGCATGAACGACAAAGTCACGAACGTTCGAAGTTCGTATGTTTTTTCATATTTGGTTGCAGCGACTAATTTTGCCGAGTGACTCAATTTGGTTGTACAAACTTTTGGGGGTTGAAAATTTCGTCATTCTACCGTAGATTGATGCCAAGTGGTTAGGAGAAGCCAAACCAGGTTGGCAAGTGTAGCGAATTGAGGTGAGGTGGATTTGGAATGTTGGAAAATGGACAAGGGTGAAGGTTGGGTTCCTATGTGAAGGGAATATTTTGTGCTTGTAGAGTTTCCTTAGTTGGGGACTCCTTCGGGACCTTCCCTCTCGTTCTTCATATCCCCTCCTACCTGGTCTCTTGCTACTCTAATTGTCTTTGTGGATCTTGTGAGATAATTTCAGATTGAGCTAAGTTTCTGTGGCAGCATACCCCCTAGTGCGCCAAAATTCATATCTCACTTTTCCATATGTTTCAAATTGGGAGTTATAGCCATGGACCAGAGCTACTACATATATGAAATTGGTGAAGTTTCAACAGTGCAATTTTTTATGACGGCGTCTCTTGTAAAGTCAACAGGTCTATCCAGAAATTTAGTCAAACGATTTTGTGTTATTTCGGCCCCTAACTCACCCCTAACGATTTTGTTCTAGACTCCGTCCTTAGTCTCTAACAGGAACAGTTGCTGATGACTCGTGGGTGCCGTTTGAGAGGTGGCTTGGGAGGAAACCGCCGGTGCACATGCTGAGGGTGTTCAGTTGCATGGCAGTCGCCCACGTCCCCAAGACCTACCGTAGTAAGTTGGGGGTGAGTGCAATCTGGTGTGTGCATTTGGGGCTGGCTGCTGAGAGCAAAGGATGGCTGCTGTGGGAACCATCCAAGAGTAGACACTCTTGTTTGACAGCAGGGATGTAAAGTTTGTTGAGGGCATGATGTATGGGAGCTGGGAGAAATAGCCAAAGGCTAAGGTGTTCCAGTAGATGGAGCAGATTACTATACAGCTGGACCTGACTCCTTGTATGTGGGAGGAGGGAGAGGAGGCAGCTGCACTGGGTGGGGATGGAGAGAGGGTACAGGAGGCACCTGCTGGTGGAGAAAATGGTGTGGAGACTGGCGGTAGCACTAGTGAAGCTGCTGGATCCGAGGAAAAAGAGCAGCAGCAGGGAAAAATGAGGTTCCTATGCTACCATCAAGGAGGAAGCAAAAAGGTATCGTTGTGAGGGGATGGGAGACACCCGTCTCCAGGCCAGGACGCACCCGTATGCCAACAAGGAAGCTGACTGCGGGATCATGTATAGGGGAGCAGCAGCTTAGGACCGAAGAGGCAATGCTGATTCTACCTCATGGCTATGACCCGGATGAGGAGGATGAACCTGCCTACTGTTTTCTTGCCCCTGCACCAGAGGAACCAGCTAGCATGGAGGAGGCACTAGCTGGACCAGATAGGGACAAACCTGAACTCGCACCCAACCATTAGAGTTCAATATTCCGCATATGCACAGATGAAGCAGAAATGGGTTGAGGTGCTGAAGGGGAAGGGGGAAAGGCTTAGGGAAAGCAAGCTCTTTCTCACTTGCTTTACCGATACTAGTTGGGCTTCTGAGAAGGAGGATTCCTCATCTGTGGGAGGATACATCTGCATAGTTGGGGATGACCTGCCAGTTGGAGATCCGAGAAGCAGACGGAGACGACATTCTCTACTGCTGAATCGGAGTACGTGGTGTTGTTCCATGGAGTGACGGAGGTGATTTTGCTGAGGAGGCTGTTATAAAAGATTGGCCAGGAGCACAAAGTTGCTACGTCGCTATTTTGTGATAGCAAGAGGGCCCTTGGGATGGCCAGGAACGCTGTACTTCATGGGCTGAACAAGCACATGCGTATCAAGTGGCACTGGCTGCGTAAGGAGGTGAAGAGGGGGACGGTGAATCCAATCTACATCAAGACTCACAATGTGCGCTTTGGCACAACTTTGTACGCGCAATTAACAGTGCGAGCAAAAAGGACGAGCTGGCAAAGGAACCCAAGATGGAATTTTTGTGGTTCGGTTTAATGGATTGCGCAAATTCAATTATATCCAACTCGAAATTGTACTGTTTTGTTTTGGTTGACTATAGTGTAGCAGGGCAGGCATTATAGGGGTACAATTTAGGGAAAGGTTGCATGTTCTTTGTCTATGTCTGCATATTACAGGGCCAAGGAAAACAAGCAGTACCAGAAATTGGCTGCTTGGGCAAGGACAAACCAGGTTCTGTTTTTTACAAGCTGGTTGTTGTTTTCCCAAGTTGGAAAAACAGAACCAGAGGTTGTTTACTAACCTACCACCAGCCATTTTGCCCAGCCAGGTTGGTTTTGTTGCTTGGAATTATTTGAGAGCATCAGTGCTTGTTCCGAGGTAGATTCCCAAGGTCTTTGCTAGCTAGAACTATTTATTCCTTCTCTGTTTGTACCTGGACATAGTCAATTGATTCAAGCAAATTCCTTCCTCGCTGGAATTTCGTTTCTACGCGGTTCAATGGCAAAATGCTACCCGAGTGAACGCTAGTAAGCTCCCACTCCAACACTAGGTAACGCTTGCATATCTTCCTAACGGCAGATGTTTTTGCTAGGCAACTTGACTTATCTTAAAGCTCTTGGAGCGAGCTTCGAAATAGTGAATTTTCAGCTTAATCCGATCGACGGTCTGGACCGCACGCTGCGCAATATTCAAGGTACTCTCGTTAAATAGGCTCATCTGTCTACAAACTCGGACCCGACAATATGGGCTGCTCTTATTCCAGGCACCAAGTAACCCTTGTAGGTGACCCCAAGTAGAGGTTTTACGCTTGAGTTTTGATGGCTTGAGCTTATTAGGCCCTTACAGCAACAAACTGGATGGTACAAAGAGTAAGGGCATTACTTACCGAAATGGTTTGTACCAAAAATAAGCACGTTATTTAACCAAAGGGTTGGTACAATGTGTAAAGCCTGGTAGTTACCCAAATAGTTGGTAACAAGAATAAGCACGTTGCTTACCCAAATGGTTGGTACCAAGAGTAGGCTTGTTACTTACACAAATGGTTGGTACCAAGAAAATGTTGGGTGCAAATTCACTTTGCACGACATCCTGCCGCCTGTTTGTACGAGTATGCGTGTGCGAGTGCATTTGCGTGTGAATGGTGTGTTTGTGTGTTTGTTTGCTTTCGCAATTTTCGCTTGAAGCATTTGCAGGTACTCGCGCAATATGCGCTTCGGCACAACATTGTACGCGCTATGAACAGTGCAAGCAGAAAGGAAGAGCTCGCAAAGGAACCCAAGATGGAAGCTTTGCAGCTTGGTTCAATTGATTGCGCAGATTCAGTTCTATCCAACTTGAAATTGTACTGTTTTGTTTGGTTGACTATAGTGTAGCAGGGCAGGCACTATAGGGGTACAATTTAGGTGAAGGTTGGATGTTGTTTGTCTGTATCTGCATGCTACAAGGCCAGGGGAAACCAGCAGAACCAGCATTTGGCTGGTTGGGCAAAGACAAAACAGGTTCTGTTTTTAGAACCTGAACCTGGTTGTTGTTTTCCCAGGTTGGAAAAACAGAACCAGAGGTTGTTTCCAACTTACCACCTGCTGTTTTGTCCAGCCAGGTTGGTTCTGTTGCTTGGAATTATTTGGGATCATCCCTGGTTGTTCCCAGGTTGATTCCCAAGGTCCTTGCTAGCTAGAACTATTTGATCCTTCTCTGTTTGTACCTGGACATAGTCAATTGATTCATGCGAATTCCTTCCTCGCTGGAATTTCGTTTCTACGCGGTTCGACGGCGTAATGCTACCCGAGTCAACGCTAGTACGCTAGCACTCCAATGCTAGGCAAACGCTGTCCGAGCCATAACTTTGTAATGGCAGAACTTTTTGCGAGGCAACTTGGCTTATTTTAAAGCTCTTGGAGCGAGCTTCGATATAGAGAATTCTCAGCTTAATCCGATCGATGGTCTGCACGGCACGCTGCGCGACGTTCAAGATACTCTCTCTATTCTGATTGCGTTCTTCTTATCCCTCTCTCTACAAACTCGGACCCGAGGATAGGGGCTGGTCTTGTACCAGGCACCCAGGGACCCTTGGAGGTGACCCCGAGGAGAGGTTTAAGTTTGAATTGCGTCTTAGTAGCTTGAGTTTATTAGGCCCTTACACCAACAGAAAAAACGCAATATTCACCCATAGGCTTGGTACCAAGAGCAAGCGCGTTACTTACCCAAACTGTTGGTACCAAAAGTAAGCGCACTACCTATATGATTGGTACCAAGAGTATGCGATAATTTTCCAAATGGATGGTACCAAGAGTAAGCGCATTACTTACCCAAATGGTTGGTACCAAGAGTAAGCGCGTTTATAACTTACCCAATGGTTGGTACCAGGAGGAAGCGCGTTACTTACCCAAATGGCTGGTACCAATTGTAAGCGCGTTACTTATCCATAGGGTTGGTACAAAGAGTAGCGCATTACTTACCCATAGTTGGTACCAAGAGTATGCGCGTTACTTACTCATGTCGTTGGTAGCAAGAGTAAGTTCATTATTTACCCAAATGGTTGGTATCAAGTGTAAGCGCGTTACTTACCGTATTGGTTGCTACTAAGAGTAAACGCATTACTTACCCATGGAGTTGGTACAAAGTGTAATCGCGGTACTTACCCAAATGGTTTGTACCAACAGTAAGCGCATCACTGACTCAAATGGTTGGTACCAAGAGTAAGCGCGTTATTTACCCATATGGATGGTACTAGAAAGTTTATGCGCATTACTTACGCAAATAGTTAGTACCAAAAGTAAGCGCATTACTGACCCAAATGGCTGGTTCCAAATATAAGTGCGTTATTTACCCATATGGTTAGTACCAAGAGTAAGCGCGTTACTTACCCATATGGTTGGTACAAAGAGTAAGCGCATTACTGACCCAAATGGTCGGTACCAAGAGTAAGCGCGTTACTTATACATGTGGTTGGTACCAAAAATAAGCGCGATACTGACCCATATCGTTAGTACAAAGAGTACGCGAATTACTTACCCAAATGGTTGGTACCAAGAGTAAGCGCGTTACTGACCCAAATAATTGGTACAAAATGTAAGTGCGTTACTTAATACAAATAGTAAGTGCATTACCCACCCACATGGTTGGTACCAAGAGTAAGTGCATTACTTAATCAAATGGTTGGTACGTAGAGGAAGCATATTACTTACCCATAGGGCTGGTAGAAAGTGTAAGCGCATTACTAAACCGAATAGTTGGTACCAAGAATAAGCACATTACTGACCCAAATGGTTAGTACCAAGAGTAAGCGTGTTACTTATCCATATGGTTGGTACCAAGAGTAAGCGTGTTACTTACCCATATGGTTGGTACAAAGAGTAAGCCCAATACTTACCCAAATAGTTGGTACCAATAGCAAGCGCATTACTGACCCAAATGGTTGGTACCAAAAGTAAGCGCGTTACTTATCCAGAAAGTTGGTACAAAGAGTAAGCGCAGAGCTTACCCATGGTTGGTACCAAGTGTAAACGTCTTACCTACTCATATGGTTGGTACCAACAGTAAGCTCATTACTTGCCCAATTGGTTGGTACCAAGAGTAAGCACGTTACTTACCCATATGGTTGGTACCAAGAGTAACATAGGGTTGGTACAAAAAATAAGCGCATTACTAACCCAAATTGTTGGTACAAAGTTTATGCGCAGAACTTACCCAAATGGTTAGTACCAAAAGTAAGCGCATTACTGACCCAAAAGGCTGGTTCCGAGAGTAAGCGCGTTACTTACTAAAAATGGTTAGTACCAAGAGTAAGCACGTTACTTACTCATAGGGTTGGTACATAGTGTAAGCGCATTACTTACCCAAATGGTTGGTACCAAGAGTAAGCGCATTTCCGACCCAAATGGTTGGTACCTAAAGTAAGCTTGTTACTTACCCATATCGTTGGTACAAAGAGTAAGCACATTACTGATCCAAGAGTAAGCGTATTACTTATACACTAAGAGGGATTCTTACCCATATCGTTGTTACAAAGGGTAAGCGCATAACTAACCCCAAATGGTTGGAACCAAGAGTAAGCGTGTTACTTACACATTAAGCGAGATACTTACCCATATTGTTGGTACAAATAGTAGGTGCATTACTTACCCAAATGGTTGGTACCAAATGTAAGGGAGTTACTTACCTATAGGGTTGGTACAAAAAGTGTGCGCATTATTAACCCAAATGGTTGGTACCAAGAGGAAGCGTGTTACTTACCTATATCGTTGGTACAAAGAGAAAGCGCATTACTGACCCGAATGGTTGGTACCAAGACGAAGCGTATTACTTACCCATCTCGTTGGACCAAATAGTATGCGCATTACTTACCGAAATGGTTTGTATGAAGAAGAAGCGCGTTACTTACCCATAGGCTTGGTACAAAGTGTAAACGCATTACTTACACAAATGGTTGGTACCAAGAGTAAGCGCGTTACTTACACATATGGTTGGTGCAAAGTGTAAGCGCATTTCTTACCCAAATGGTTGGTACAAAAAAAAACGTGTTACATACTCATAGGGTTGGCACAAAGTGTGAGCGCATTCCTTATCCAAATGGTTGGTACCAAGAGTAAGCGCGTTACTTATCCATATGGTTGGAACCAAATGTAAGCGCGTTACGTACATAGGGTTGGTACAAAGAGTAGGCCCATAACTTTCCCTAATTGTTGGTACCAAGAGTATTCGAGTTACTTTCCCTACTGGTTGGTACCAAGAGTAAGCTCATTACTTAACCAATGGTTGATACCAAACGTAAGCGCATTACTGACCCAAATGGTTGGTACCAAGAATGAGCGCATTATTTACTTATAGGGCTGGTTCCAAGAGTAAGCACTATTTACCCAAATTGTTGGTACCAAGAGTAAGCGCGTTACCTACTTATATGATTGGTACCAAGAGTAAGCGTATTACTTTCCCAAATGGATGGTACCAAGAGTAACCGCATTTTTTACCCAAATAGTTGGTATCAAGAGTAAGTGCGTTATCTACCCAAAGGGTTAGTACCAATAGTAAGCGCGTTACTTACCCATATGGTTGGTACAAAGAGTAAGCGCATTACCTACCCAAATGAATGGTACCAAGAGTAACCGCATTTCTTACCCAAGTGCTTGGTACCAAGAGTAAGCATGTTATTCAAAGAGTAAACATGTTACCCAAAGAGTTGGTACCTAAAGTAAGCGCACCACTTACGCAAATTGTTGGTACCAAGAGTAAGTGCGTTACTTACGCAATGGTTGGCACCAAGAGTAATCATGTTACTTACCCATATGGTTGGTACAAAATGTAAGCGCATTACTTACCTAAATGGTTGGTACCAATAGTAAGTGCGTTACTTACCCATATAATTCTTTGTTCCAAGGGTAATCGCATTACTTACCCAACTGTTGGTACCAAGAGGAAGCGTGTTATTCACCCAAATGGATGGTACCAAGAGTAAGCATGCTACTTATCCAAATGGTTGGTACTAAGAGTAAGCACATTACTACCCAATAGTTCGTACCAAGAGTAGGTGCGTTACTTACCCATATGGTTGGTACAATGTGTAAGCGCATAACTAACCCAAATGGTTGGTATCAGAAGTAAGCTCATTACTTACCCAATGGTTTGTTTCAACAGTAAGCGTGTTACTTAACCAAATAAGAGTATGCGTGTTATTTACCAATAGGGTTGGTACCAAGAACAAGCGCATTACTTACCCAAATTGTTGGTACCAAGAGTAAGCGCATTACTTACCCATATGGTTGGTACCAGGAGTAAGCGTGTTACTTACCCATATGGTTAGTAGGCATTAAGAGTTGCGGAGATAACTACTATAATGGGAGCTAGACTACGGGCTAGGCACGAGTGCTCGTGTGATCTCTGCGTTCGTTGGTCCTTAGTCGTTTTCCTAGTGCACACACTGCTTGCTAGATCACAAGGCAATTTGGCAAGAGTTTCACTAGAGAAAGTTGACAACAATGATACAATGAAGTTGGCAAGGCAAGACTACATCAGAGCTAGCATGCAAGCAGGTCGACTGCCAGCGCAGCACGGTCGACCGCGCGCCAGCACAACTTGGTCGACCGCGCTCCAGCAGTGCAGAGACGCGGCTTGCCAACGCTGCAGGTCGACGGTGTGACAACAGCGCAAGTCGACGGCGTGCCAGCGTTGCTCCTGCAGTCCAGCATCGCACCCGCTTCGCAGGTGCTCGTAGATGATTGGCGTGCACTGCTTCGTCACCTGCACAGCGCACACACCAAGTCCACCTCGTGCTGACGACTGCATCTGATCTGCCAGGTCGACCTTAGGATACCACCACCGAGGTCACCTTCGCCAACTGTGCCTGGGCGACCATCGCGTGCCTTCACAGCACCTCGTCACCCAGGTAACCTGGTCGACCGGGCAACCAGGTCGACCAGAGGCTCCAGTGCGTGCCCGTCGACCACCCAGGTCGACGACCACTTCCGGTCGACCTCCCAGGTCGACCACTGCCTCTGGTGCGTGCCGGTCGACTTCCCAAGTCGACGGCCACATCCAGTCGACCTCCCCAGGTCGACCACTATCCCCTGGTCGACCAGCTCCAAGTCGACGTCACTCCTGGTCGACCAGAGGGTCTGGTCGACTTACTGTTGGGTGCAAATGCACATTGCACGACATCCTGCCGTCTGTTTGTACGAGTATGCGTGTGCGAATGCATTTGTGTGTGAATGGTGTGTTCGTGTGTTTGTTTGCTTTCGCATTTTTTCGCTTGATGCATTTGCAGGTACTCGCGCAATGTGCGCTTCGGCACAACATTGTATGCGCTATGAACAGTGCAAGCAGAAAGGACGAGCTCGCAAAGGAACCCAAGATGGAAGCTTTGCAGTTCGGTTGAGTTGATTGCGCAGATTCAGTTCTATCCAACTCGAAATTGTACTGTTTTGTTTGGTTAACTATAGTGTAGCAGGGAAGGCACTATAGGGGTACAATTTAGGTGAAGGTTGGATGTTGTTTGTCTGTATCTGCATGCTACAAGGCCAGGGGAAACCAGCGGAACCAGCATTTGGCTGGTTGGGCAAAGACAAAACAGGTTCTGTTTTTAGAACCTGAACCTGGTTGTTGTTTTCCCAGGTTGGAAAAACAGAACCAAAGGTTGTTTACCAACCTACCACCTGCTATTTTGTCCAGCCAGGTTGGTTCTGTTGCTTGGAATTATTTGGGATCATCCCTGGTTGTTCCCAGGTTGATTCCCAAGGTCCTTGCTAGCTAGAACTATTTAATCCTTCTCTGTTTGTACCTGAATATAGTAAAATTGATTCAAGCGAATTCCTTCCTCGCTGGAATTTCGTTTCTGCGCTATTCGACGGCGGAATGCTACCCGAGTCAACGCTAGTATGCTAGCACTCCAACGCTAGGCAAACGCTGTCCGAGCCATAACTTAGTAATGGCAGAACTTTTCGCGAGGCAACTTGGCTCATTTTTAAGCTCTTGGAGCGAGCTTCGATATAGCGAATTCTCAGCTTAATCCGACCGACGGTCTGCACGGCACGCTGCGCGACGTTCAAGGTACTCTTGCTGTTTTGACTAAGTCCTTCTTGATCCCTCTCTCTACAAACTCGGACCCGAGGATAGGGGCTGGTCTTGTACCAGGCACCCAGGGACCCTTGGAGGTGACCCCGAGGAGAGGTTTTAAGTTTGATTAAGTCCTAATAGCTTGAGTTTATTAGGCCCTTACACCAACAAGCTGGTATCAGAGCTGCGTTATAGTGATCCTCGTTATAGGTAGCTATGGCGGGCAACACCTCGGTGGGAGCTGGTGAATCTTCAGCCCAAGATCGTAGCGGCAGCCAAGATTCTGGTCTTTCAGCGCCAAGGGGAGCGCGAACAAACCAGGGCTCGCTTGTCAAGGAGGTGCTGAAGAATTTCACCGTCGAGAAGTTCAATGGTGAGGGCTATGATGATTGGGCCTGGAAAATGCAATTATATTTCCGTCAGATCGGTTTGCTGAAACTAATGATTGGGGAGGAGCCTAGACCGAGTGACCCCACGCTGCAGGAAGATTGGGACGAGCGCTCCTCGGCTGGCTACTATTTGATGTCGCAGAGTTTGGAGCTGAACCAGCGTCACCACGTCATGCACCTGCTGCCGGAGGTTGAATGCGGTCCGAAGGCGTGGACCGTGTTGAAGGAGCTGCACGCCCCGACCTCCGTTGTCGCAACGTTGATGCTGGAGAGGGAGCTGTCCGCGTTGCGCCTGAGCGAGGGAGAGCCGGTGCAACCAGTCCTGGACAAGATGCGCGACCTCTACGCGAAGTTGGCGACCGCGGGAATCACCTACCCGGAGCAGACCAAGTGCCTGAAGATGCTCTCACTGCTGCCGGAATCGTGGCTTCAATTTACGAGCGGATTGAGCCTGCCGCAGAACCAGAGCTTGTGGACGCTCGAGTGGGTGCGGACGAAGATTCTGGAGGAGGACTTCCGTCGCCGCCAACTGAGGGGTGGAGACGACGGCAGCAGCGGCTACGGGATGCAAGGGAGCCGACGTGGCAGAGGACGTGGCTTTGGTGGTGCTGGACACGGTGCAAAGAAAGACGACGACTCCAACGACCAACAAGGAGGTACCGGTTGGGGTCGCGGTGCGAAATCTGGACGTGGGGGCAAGTCGGGTGCTGGTGGCAAAATGAAAGGGAGTTGCTGGTATTGTGAGAAGGAAGGGCACCCCTGGTTTTTGTGCTATAAGAAACCCGATGGATGGACCCCCCAGAATCGTCACCAGGATGGCGGCGCGCGGAGGAACCAGAAAAACGGCGCCAACATGGTCGCTGATTCGTCCGACAACAACCCGAAGGGCAACGGTGGTGCGGAGAAGAAGAAGGAGCGCACCGCGGGCCAATTCTTCCATGTGGGAGACAAGGGGGAGCAAGGAGACGCCTCTGCCAAAGTTGGAGCAGAGCTGCACCCCCTAGACTATTGGGTGTTGGACACAGGCGCTGCTTGGACGATGACGCCGCGCAAGGACCTGCTGGACGAAGTACGAGCTGCACCGATCAATGAAGTGTGCTCCGCCTCTGGACACATGTTGAAGGTGGCTGGTGCGGGACGAGCTGCGTTTAAGGGAGCGGATGGCAAGCCGGTGGTGCTGCACGACGTTCTCTTCGTCCCCGACCTGAAGGCCAACCTTATCTCCCTCCGTAAGCTTGGCAAGGCTGGGGTGAACACCAACACGGATGGGGCACGCACTTATAAGGGGAAGCTGGGCAATCGGGTGCTTTGGGATCTGCACGAGAGCAAGGACGTGTACAGATCTATGTGGCAGCTGCCGGCCCTGGCGTGGCATGGTGGGGGGCAGGCTGGAGAGGGGTCTGCATCCCAGGGGGAGTGCAATGCCGTTGGAGGGGTTGGTGTGAAAGTGTCGGCCAGATCTGGGGAGACAGATTGGGCAACGGCACACCGGCGCTTAGGGCATGTGGCAATGCCTTTGCTGAAGCAGCTGGAGAAGGATGGAGCCGTTAAGGGTCTGAAGCTGAACGGACAGCCACCCGATGACAACTGTGAAATCTGTTTGCTTTCAAAGTTCACCCGTTTCCCTTTCCATAGTGTGGCTGGCAGGAGCAAGAAGCCTTTGGAGCTGGTCCACATGGACTTGGTGGGGCCGCTGCCGGTGCAAGGACACAAGGGGGAGCGGTATTTTCTTACAATTGTGGATGACTGGAGCAGGCTGATGTGGGCGTATCCGCTGAAGCAGAAGGACCACGCCGCCTCCACGATACGGGACGATTGGCTGCCATTCGTGGAGAAGCAGGCGGAGTGTGTAGTGAAGCGGATTAGGACAGACCGGGGTGGTGAGTTCCTTGGAGCTGAAATGACGGCCTGGCTCAAGAAGCAGGGCATCCAGAGAGAGCTGACCACGGCTTATACCCCACAGTCCAATGGTGTAGCAGAACGGGCAAACCGGACCATTCTGGAGACAGCTAGGGCGCTGCTCATAGAATCTGGGCTGAGCAATTCTATGTGGCCTCATGCTGTCCGGCACGCCACTGTCGCTAGGAACAGGGTGCTCACCAAGGTTGGGGATAACTCGTGGGTGCCGTTGGAGAGGTGGCTTGGGAGGAAGCCGCCGGTGGACATGCTGAGGGTGTTCGGTTGCATGGCAGTCGCCCACGTCCCCAAGACCTACCGCAGTAAGTTGGGGGCGAGTGCAATCTGGTGTGTGCATTTGGGGCTGGCTGCTGAGAGCAAGGGATGGCTGCTGTGGGAACCATCCAAGGGTGTGTTGTTTGACAGCAGGGATGTGAAATTCATTGAGGGCATGATGTATGGGAGCTGGGAGAAACAGCCGGAGGCAAGGGTGTCCCAGCAGATGGAGCAGATCATCATGCAGCTGGACCTGACTCCTAGTGTGTGGGAGGAGGGAGAGGAGGCAGCTGCTGGAAATGGTGATGGAGAGAAGGTACAGGAGGCATCTGCTGGTGGAGAAAATGGTGTGGAAACTGGCGGCAGCACTAGTGGAGCTGCTGGACCCGAGGGAGGAGAGAAGCAGCAGGGAAAAACTAAGAAGCCGAAGGGTGTCGTTATGAAGGGATGGGAGACACCCGTCTTCAGGCCAGGACGTACCCGTATGGCTACTAAGAAGCTGACTGCAGGAACTGATGCAGCAGAGCAGCAGCTAGGGACCGAAGAGGCATTGCTGATTCTACCTCATGGCTATGACCCGGATGAGGAGGATGAGCCTGCGTACTGTTTTCTTGCCCCTGCACCAGAGGAACCAGCTAGCATGGAGGAGGCATTAGCTGGACCAGATAGGGACAAGTGGCTGGCTTCTAGGGATGCTGAGTACCAGAGTCTGCTGGAGAATAGGACATGGGATCTGGTGGTGCTGCCTGATGGGAAGAAAGCGATACAATGCAAGTGGGTGCTGAGGATCAAGACCGATGACAAGGGGCAGGTCACCATCTACAAGAGTAGGCTGGTGGCGAAGGGGTTTATGCAGAAGGAGAAGCAGGACTTCAACGAGATCTTTGCTCCCACTGCCAAACCCCCTACCCTCCGTGTCTTGTTGGCAGATGCAGCTGTTAGTGGGAAATTCATCATTCAGATGGATATTTCAACGGCATTCCTGAATGGGATTTTAGAGGAGGATGTGTACATGACGCAGCCACCTGGGTATGAGGATGGTACGGGCAGGGTGTGCAAGCTCAACAAGTCCATCTACGGCTTGAAGCAGGCGCCACGCTGCTGGTACCAGAAGTTGGCAGCTGTTTTAGAGGAGATGGGATTCAGGACCAGCAGCTATGATGAGAGCCTCTTTCTCAAGGGCGAGGGGGAGAAGCTGGTGCTGTTTCTGGTCTATGTGGACGACATTCTTCTCTTCAGCAGCAGCATGAAGGAGATCCAGAAAGTGCAGCAGCAACTGATGGAAAAATTCAAGTGCAAGAACCTTGGGGAGGTAAAGTACTACCTCGGGATGCACGTGGAGAGGGATCCAGATCACAGGTGGTTGAAGCTGCACCAGGAGAAGTTCATCAAGGAGCTGGGGGAGAAGTATGGGATTGAGAATGAACGCAAGGTTGCAACTCCCCTGCCAGCAGAATTCAAGCTTGTGAAGGCTGCAGAGGATGAAGGGGTTGAAGCTGAAGAGCAGCAGCAATTTCAGTCCTTGGTGGGCAGCCTCTTGTACGCAGCAGTTCACACGAGGCCCGACATCTCTTTCTCGGTTGGGCAGCTGGCTAGGGTGGTGCAGAATCCATCAGAGGAGCAGGTGGATGCAGCTGAGCGTGTGGTGAAGTACCTGAACTCTCACCCAAGCATTGGAGTTCAATACTCCGCATCTGCACAGGTGAAGCAGAAAGGGGTGGAGGTGCTGAAAGAGAAGGGGGAGAGGCTTGGAGAAGGCAAGCTATTTCTCACTTGCTTTACCGATGCTACATGGGCTTCTGAGAAGGAGGATTCCTCATCTGTGGGAGGATACATCTGCGTAGTTGGGGGAGGACCTGTTAGTTGGAGGTCCAAGAAGCAGACGGAGACGGCACTCTCTTCCGTAGAATCAGAGTACATGGCGATGTTCCATGGGGTGAAGGAGGTGATTTGGCTGAGGAGGCTGTTAGAGGAGATTGGCCAGGAGCAGAAAGTTGCTACGCCGCTGTTTTGTGATAGCAAGGGGGCTCTTGGGATGGCCAGAAACGCTGTGCTTCATGGGCTGAACAAGCACATGCGTATCAAGTGGCACTGGCTGCGTAAGGAGGTGAAGAGGGGGACGGTGCATCCGATCTACATCAAGACTCACCAGCAGCCAGCAGACTTTCTCACCAAGAGGCTTGCGGATGAGCCTCATTGGCGTTGTGTGCGCATGAGTGGAATGAGCATGAACTAGCATGGAATGACGGGGATGCAGCCGGCAGGCTGAGGGGGAGTGTGTTGGGTGCAAATGCACATTGCACGACATCCTGCCGTCTGTTTGTACGAGTATGCGTGTGCGAATGCATTTGTGTGTGAATGGTGTGTTCGTGTGTTTGTTTGCTTTCGCATTTTTTCGCTTGATGCATTTGCAGGTACTCGCGCAATGTGCGCTTCGGCACAACATTGTATGCGCTATGAACAGTGCAAGCAGAAAGGACGAGCTCGCAAAGGAACCCAAGATGGAAGCTTTGCAGTTCGGTTGAGTTGATTGCGCAGATTCAGTTCTATCCAACTCGAAATTGTACTGTTTTGTTTGGTTAACTATAGTGTAGCAGGGAAGGCACTATAGGGGTACAATTTAGGTGAAGGTTGGATGTTGTTTGTCTGTATCTGCATGCTACAAGGCCAGGGGAAACCAGCGGAACCAGCATTTGGCTGGTTGGGCAAAGACAAAACAGGTTCTGTTTTTAGAACCTAAACCTGGTTGTTGTTTTCCCAGGTTGGAAAAACAGAACCAAAGGTTGTTTACCAACCTACCACCTGCTATTTTGTCCAGCCAGGTTGGTTCTGTTGCTTGGAATTATTTGGGATCATCCCTGGTTGTTCCCAGGTTGATTCCCAAGGTCCTTGCTAGCTAGAACTATTTAATCCTTCTCTGTTTGTACCTGAATATAGTCAAATTGATTCAACGCTAGTACGCTAGCACTCCAATGCTAGGCAAACGCTGTCCGAGCCATAACTTCGTAATGGCAGAACTTTTTGCGAGGCAACTTGGCTCATTTTTAAAGCTCTTGGAGCGAGCTTCGATATAGAGAATTCTCAGCTTAATCCGATCGATGGTCTGCACGGCACGCTGCGCGACGTTCAAGATACTCTCGCTATTCTGATTGCGTTCTTCTTATCCCTCTCTCTACAAACTCGGACCCGAGGATAGGGGCTGGTCTTGTACCAGGCACCCAAGGACCCTTGGAGGTGACCCCGAGGAGAGGTATTAAGTTTGATTAAGTCCTAATAGCTTAAGTTTATTAGGCCCTTACACCAACAAGCTGGTATCAGAGCTGCGTTATAGTGATCCTCGTTATAGGTAGCTATGGCGGGCAACACCTTCGCAGGAGCTGCTGAATCTTCAGCCCAAGATCGTAGCGGCAGCCAAGATTCTGGTGTTTCAGCGCCAAGGGGAGCGCGAACAAACCAGGGCTCGCTGATCAAGGAGGTGCTGAAGAACTTCACCGTCGAGAAGTTCAATGGTGAGGGCTATGATGATTGGGCCTGGAAAATGCAACTCTACTTCCGTCAGATTGGATTGCTGAAACTAATGATTGGGGAGGAGCCTAGACCGAGTGACCCCGCCCTTCAGGAAGATTGGGACGAGCGCGCATCGGCTGGCTACTACTTGATGTCGCAGAGTTTGGAGCTGAATCAGCGTCACCACGTCATGCACCTGCTGCCGGAGGTTGAGTGCGGTCCGAAGGCGTGGACCGTGTTGAAGGAGCTGCACGCCCCTACCTCCGTCGCCGCAACGCTCATGATGGAGAGGGAGCTGTCCGCGTTGCGCCTGAGCGAGGGAGAGCCGGTGCAACCTGTCTTGGACAAGATGCGCGACCTCTACGCGAAGCTGGCGATTGCGGGAATCACCTACCCGGAGCAGACCAAGTGCTTGAAGATGCTGTCGCTGCTGCCGGAATCGTGGCTTCAATTCACGAGCGGATTGAGCCTGCCGCAGAACCAGAGCTTGTGGACGCTCGAGTGGGTGCGGACAAAGATTCTGGAGGAGGATTTCCGTCGCCGCCAACTGAGGGGTGGAGACGACGGCAGCAGCGGGTACGGGATGCAAGGGAGCCGACGTGGCAGAGGACGTGGCTTCGGTGGTGCTGGACGCGGTGCAAAGAAGGACGACGACTCCAACGACCAACAAGGAGGTACCGGTTGGGGTCGCGGTGCGAAATCTGGACGTGGGGGCAAGTCGGGTGCTGGTGGCAAAATGAAAGGGAGTTGCTGGTATTGTGAGAAGGAAGGGCACCCCTGGTTTTTGTGCTATAAGAAACCCGATGGATGGACCCCCCAGAATCGTCACCAGGATGGCGGCGCGCGGAGGAACCAGAAAAACGGCGCGAACATGGTCGCTGATTCGTCCGACAACAACCCGAAGGGCAACGGCGGTGCGGAGAAGAAGGAGCGCACCGCGGGCCAATTCTTTCATGTGGGAGACAAGGGGGAACAAGAAGACGCATCTGCTAAGGTTGGAGCAGAGCTGCACCCCCTGGACTATTGGGTGTTGGACACGGGCGCTGCTTGGACGATGACGCCGCGCAAGGACTTGCTGGACGAAGTGCGCGCTGCACCGATAAATGAAGTGTGCTCCGCCTCTGGACACATGTTGAAGGTGGCTGGTGCGGGACGAGCTGCGTTTAAAGGAGCGGATGGCAAGCCGGTGGTGCTGCACGACGTTCTTCTCGTCCCCGACCTGAAGGCCAACCTTATCTCCCTCCGTAAGCTTGGCAAGGCTGGGGTAAACACCAACACGGATGGGGCACGCACTTATAAGGGGAAGCTGGGCAATCGGGTGCTTTGGGATCTGCATGAGAGCAAGGACGTGTACAGATCTATGTGGCAGCTGCCGGCGTTGGCGTGGCACGGTGGGGGGCAGGCTGGAGAAGGGTCTGCATCCCAGGGGGAGTGCAACGCCGTTGGAGGGGTTGGTGTGAAAGTGTCGGCCAGATCTGGGGAGACGGATTGGGCAACGGCACACCGACGTTTGGGGCATGTGGCAATGCCTTTGCTGAAGCAGCTGGAGAAGGATGGAGCCGTTAAGGGCTTGAAGCTGAACGGACAACCACCCGATGATAACTGTGAAATTTGCCTCCTTTCAAAGTTCACCCGTTTCCCCTTCCATAGTGTGGCTGGCAGGAGCAAGAAGCCGTTGGAGCTGGTCCATATGGACTTGGTGGGGCCGCTGCCGGTGCAAGGGCACAAGGGAGAGCGGTATTTCCTAACCATAGTGGATGACTGGAGCAGGCTAATGTGGGCGTATCCGCTGAAGCAGAAAGATCACGCCGCCTCCACGATTCGGGACGATTGGCTGCCGTTTGTAGAAAATCAGGCGGAGTGTGTAGTGAAGCGGATTAGGACAGACCGGGGTGGTGAGTTCCTTGGAGCTGAGATGACGGCCTGGCTCAAGAAGCAGGGCATCCAGAGGGAGCTGACCACGGCTTACACCCCACAGTCCAACGGTGTAGCAGAACGGGCGAACCGGACCATTCTAGAGACAGCTAGGGCGCTGCTCATAGAATCTGGGCTTGGCAACTTCATGTGGCCCCACGCTGTTCGGCACGCTACCGTCGCTAGGAACAGGGTGCTCACCAAGGTTGGGGATGACTCGTGGGTGCCATTGGAGAGGTGGCTTGGGAGGAAGCCGCCAGTGGACATGCTGAGGGTTTTTGGCTGCATGGCAGTCGCCCACGTCCCCAAGACCTACCGCAGTAAGTTGGGGGCGAATGCAATCTGGTGTGTGCATTTGGGGCCGGCTGCTGAAAGCAAGGGATGGCTGCTGTGGGAACCACGCAAGGGTGTGCTGTTTGACAGCAGGGATGTGAAATTCATTGAGGGCATGATGTATGGGAGCTGGGAGAAATAGCCGGAGGCAAGGGTGTCCCAGCAGATGGAGCAAATCACCATGCAGCTGGACCTGACTCCTAGTGTATGGGAGGAGGGAGAGGAGGCAGCTGCGGGGAGTGGCGATGGAAAGAAGGTACGGGAGGCACCTGCTGATGGAGGAGAGGTTAGTGATAGCACTGGTGAAGCTGCTGGATCTGAAAGAGGAGAGCAGCAGCAGAGCAAAGGTAAGGTGCCTAAGCTACCATCAAGGAGGAAGCCAAAGGGTGTTGTGATGAAGGGATGGGAGACACCCGTCTCTAGGCCAGGACGTACCCGCATGGCAACGATGAAGCTGACTGCAGGAGCTGATGCAGCAGAGCAGCAGCTAGGGACCGAGGAGGCATTGCTGATTCTACCGCATGGCTATGACCCGGATGAGGAGGATGAGCCTGCGTACTGTTTTCTTGCCCCTGCACCAGAGGAACCAGCTAGCATGGAGGAGGCATTAGCTGGACCAGATAGGGACAAGTGGCTGGCTTCTAGGGACGCTGAGTACCAGAGCCTGCTGGAGAATGGGACTTGGGAACTAGTGGTGCTGCCTGAGGGAAAGAAAGCGGTACAATGCAAGTGGGTGCTAAGGATCAAGACTGACGACAAGGGGCAGGTCACCATCTACAAGAGTAGGTTGGTGGCTAAGGGATTTATGCAGAAGGAGAAGCGGGACTTCAATGAGATCTTTGCTCCCACTGCCAAACCCCCTACCCTTCGTGTCTTGTTGGCAGATGCAGCCGTTAGTGGGAAATTCATCATTCAGATGGATATATCAACGGCATTTCTGAATGGGATTTTAGAGGAGGAGGTGTTTATGACACAACCACCTGGGTATGAAGATGGTACGGGCAGGGTGTGCAAGCTGAAAAAGTCAATCTACGGCTTGAAGCAGGCGCCACGCTGCTGGTACCAGAGGTTGGCAGCTGTTTTAGAGGAGATGGGATTCAGGACCAGCAGCTGCGATGAGAGCCTCTTTCTCAAGGGCGAGGGGGAGGAGCTGGTGCTGTTTCTGGTCTATGTGGACGACATTCTTCTCTTCAGCAGCAGCATGAAGGAGATCCAGAAAGTGCAGCAGCAGCTGATGGACATCTTCAAGTGCAAGAACCTTGGGGAGGTAAAGTACTACCTCGGGATGCACGTGGAGAGGGATCTGGATCACAGGTGGTTGAAGCTGCACCAGGAAAAGTTCATCAAGGAGCTGGGGGAGAAGTATGGGATTGAGAATGAGCGCAAGGTTGCAACTCCCCTGCCAGCAGAATTCAAGCTTGTGAAGGCTGCAGAGGATGAAGGGGTTGAAGCCGAGGAGCAGCAGCAATTTCAGTCCTTGGTGGGCAGCCTCTTGTATGCAGCAGTTCACACGAGGCCCGACATTTCTTTCTCAGTCGGGCAGCTGGCTAGGGTGGTGCAGAATCCATCAGAGGAGCAGGTGGATACAGCTGAGCGTGTGGTGAAGTATTTGAACTCTCACCCAAGCATTGGAGTTCAATACTCCGCATCTGCACAGGTGAAGCAGAAAGGGGTTGAGGTGCTGAAGGAGAAGGGGGAGAGGCTTGGAGAAGGCAAGCTCTTTCTCACTTGCTTTACCAATGCTACTTGGGCTTCTGAGACGGAGGATTCCTCATCTGTGGGAGGATACATCTGCGTAGTTGGGGGTGGACCTGTTAGTTGGAGGTCCAAGAAGCAGACGGAGACGGCACTCTCTTCTGTAGAATCAGAGTACATGGCAATGTTCCATGGGGTGAAGGAGGTGATTTGGCTGAGGAGGCTGTTAGAGGAGATTGGCCAGGAGCAGAAGGTTGCTACGCCGCTGTTTTGTGATAGCAAGGGGGCTCTTGGGATGGCCAGGAACGCTGTGCTTCATGGGCTGAACAAGCACATGCGTATCAAGTGGCACTGGCTGCGTAAGGAGGTGAAGAGGGGGACTGTGAATCCGATCTACATCAAGACTCACCAGCAGCCAGCAGACTTTCTCACCAAGAGGCTTGCGGATGAGCCTCATTGGCGTTGTATGCGCATGAGTGGAATGAGCATGAACTAGCATGGAATGATGGAAATGCAGCCGGCAGGCTGAGGGGAAGTGTGTTGGGTGCAAATTCACTTTGCACGACATCCTGCCGCCTGTTTGTACGAGTATGCGTGTGCGAGTGCATTTGCGTGTGAATGGTGTGTTTGTGTGTTTGTTTGCTTTCGCAATTTTCGCTTGAAGCATTTGCAGGTACTCACGCAATGTGCGCTTCGGCACAACATTGTACGCGCTATGAACAGTGCAAGCAGAAAGGAAGAGCTCGCAAAGGAACCCAAGATGGAAGCTTTGCAGCTTGGTTCATTTGATTGCGCAGATTCATTTCTATCCAACTTGAAATTGTACTGTTTTGTTTGGTTGACTATAATGTAGCAGGGCAGGCACTATAGGGGTACAATTTAGGTGAAGGTTGGATGTTGTTTGTCTGTATCTGCATGCTACAAGTCCAGGGGAAACCAGCAGAACCAGCATTTGGCTGGTTGGGCAAAGACAAAACAGGTTCTGTTTTTAGAACCTGAACCTGGTTGTTGTTTTCCCAGGTTGGAAAAACAGAACCAGAGGTTGTTTTCCAACCTACCACCTGCTGTTTTGTCCAGCCAGGTTGGTTCTGTTGCTTGGAATTATTTGGGATCATCCCTGGTTGTTCCCAGGTTGATTCCCAAGGTCCTTGCTAGCTAGAACTATTTGATCCTTCTCTGTTTGTACCTGGACATAGTCAATTGATTCATGCGAATTCCTTCCTCGCTGGAATTTCGTTTCTACGCGGTTCGACGGCGTAATGCTACCCGAGTCAACGCTAGTACGCTAGCACTCCAATGCTAGGCAAACGCTGTCCGAGCCATAACTTTGTAATGGCAGAACTTTTTGCGAGGCAACTTGGCTTATTTTAAAGCTCTTGGAGCGAGCTTCGATATAGAGAATTCTCAGCTTAATCCGATCGATGGTCTGCACGGCACGCTGCGCGACGTTCAAGATACTCTCTCTATTCTGATTGCGTTCTTCTTATCCCTCTCTCTACAAACTCGGACCCGAGGATAGGGGCTGGTCTTGTACCAGGCACCCAGGGACCCTTGGAGGTGACCCCGAGGAGAGGTTTAAGTTTGAATTGCGTCTTAGTAGCTTGAGTTTATTAGGCCCTTACACCAACAGAAAAAACGCAATATTCACCCATAGGCTTGGTACCAAGAGCAAGCGCGTTACTTACCCAAACTGTTGGTACCAAAAGTAAGCGCACTACCTATATGATTGGTACCAAGAGTATGCGATAATTTTCCAAATGGATGGTACCAAGAGTAAGCGCATTACTTACCCAAATGGTTGGTACCAAGAGTAAGCGCGTTTATAACTTACCCAATGGTTGGTACCAGGAGGAAGCGCGTTACTTACCCAAATGGCTGGTACCAATTGTAAGCGCGTTACTTATCCATAGGGTTGGTACAAAGAGTAGCGCATTACTTACCCATAGTTGGTACCAAGAGTATGCGCGTTACTTACTCATGTCGTTGGTAGCAAGAGTAAGTTCATTATTTACCCAAATGGTTGGTATCAAGTGTAAGCGCGTTACTTACCGTATTGGTTGCTACTAAGAGTAAACGCATTACTTACCCATGGAGTTGGTACAAAGTGTAATCGCGGTACTTACCCAAATGGTTTGTACCAACAGTAAGCGCATCACTGACTCAAATGGTTGGTACCAAGAGTAAGCGCGTTATTTACCCATATGGATGGTACTAGAAAGTTTATGCGCATTACTTACGCAAATAGTTAGTACCAAAAGTAAGCGCATTACTGACCCAAATGGCTGGTTCCAAATATAAGTGCGTTATTTACCCATATGGTTAGTACCAAGAGTAAGCGCGTTACTTACCCATATGGTTGGTACAAAGAGTAAGCGCATTACTGACCCAAATGGTCGGTACCAAGAGTAAGCGCGTTACTTATACATGTGGTTGGTACCAAAAATAAGCGCGATACTGACCCATATCGTTAGTACAAAGAGTACGCGAATTACTTACCCAAATGGTTGGTACCAAGAGTAAGCGCGTTACTGACCCAAATAATTGGTACAAAATGTAAGTGCGTTACTTAATACAAATAGTAAGTGCATTACCCACCCACATGGTTGGTACCAAGAGTAAGTGCATTACTTAATCAAATGGTTGGTACGTAGAGGAAGCATATTACTTACCCATAGGGCTGGTAGAAAGTGTAAGCGCATTACTAAACCGAATAGTTGGTACCAAGAATAAGCACATTACTGACCCAAATGGTTAGTACCAAGAGTAAGCGTGTTACTTATCCATATGGTTGGTACCAAGAGTAAGCGTGTTACTTACCCATATGGTTGGTACAAAGAGTAAGCCCAATACTTACCCAAATAGTTGGTACCAATAGCAAGCGCATTACTGACCCAAATGGTTGGTACCAAAAGTAAGCGCGTTACTTATCCAGAAAGTTGGTACAAAGAGTAAGCGCAGAGCTTACCCATGGTTGGTACCAAGTGTAAACGTCTTACTTACTCATATGGTTGGTACCAAGAGTAAGCTCATTACTTGCCCAATTGGTTGGTACCAAGAGTAAGCACGTTACTTACCCATATGGTTGGTACCAAGAGTAACATAGGGTTGGTACAAAAAATAAGCGCATTACTAACCCAAATTGTTGGTACAAAGTTTATGCGCAGAACTTACCCAAATGGTTAGTACCAAAAGTAAGCGCATTACTGACCCAAAAGGCTGGTTCCGAGAGTAAGCGCGTTACTTACTAAAAATGGTTAGTACCAAGAGTAAGCACGTTACTTACTCATAGGGTTGGTACATAGTGTAAGCGCATTACTTACCCAAATGGTTGGTACCAAGAGTAAGCGCATTTCCGACCCAAATGGTTGGTACCTAAAGTAAGCTTGTTACTTACCCATATCGTTGGTACAAAGAGTAAGCACATTACTGATCCAAGAGTAAGCGTATTACTTATACACTAAGAGGGATTCTTACCCATATCGTTGTTACAAAGGGTAAGCGCATAACTAACCCCAAATGGTTGGAACCAAGAGTAAGCGTGTTACTTACACATTAAGCGAGATACTTACCCATATTGTTGGTACAAATAGTAGGTGCATTACTTACCCAAATGGTTGGTACCAAATGTAAGGGAGTTACTTACCTATAGGGTTGGTACAAAAAGTGTGCGCATTATTAACCCAAATGGTTGGTACCAAGAGGAAGCGTGTTACTTACCTATATCGTTGGTACAAAGAGAAAGCGCATTACTGACCCGAATGGTTGGTACCAAGACGAAGCGTATTACTTACCCATCTCGTTGGACCAAATAGTATGCGCATTACTTACCGAAATGGTTTGTATGAAGAAGAAGCGCGTTACTTACCCATAGGCTTGGTACAAAGTGTAAACGCATTACTTACACAAATGGTTGGTACCAAGAGTAAGCGCGTTACTTACACATATGGTTGGTGCAAAGTGTAAGCGCATTTCTTACCCAAATGGTTGGTACAAAAAAAAACGTGTTACATACTCATAGGGTTGGCACAAAGTGTGAGCGCATTCCTTATCCAAATGGTTGGTACCAAGAGTAAGCGCGTTACTTATCCATATGGTTGGAACCAAATGTAAGCGCGTTACGTACATAGGGTTGGTACAAAGAGTAGGCCCATAACTTTCCCTAATTGTTGGTACCAAGAGTATTCGAGTTACTTTCCCTACTGGTTGGTACCAAGAGTAAGCTCATTACTTAACCAATGGTTGATACCAAACGTAAGCGCATTACTGACCCAAATGGTTGGTACCAAGAATGAGCGCATTATTTACTTATAGGGCTGGTTCCAAGAGTAAGCACTATTTACCCAAATTGTTGGTACCAAGAGTAAGCGCGTTACCTACTTATATGATTGGTACCAAGAGTAAGCGTATTACTTTCCCAAATGGATGGTACCAAGAGTAACCGCATTTTTTACCCAAATAGTTGGTATCAAGAGTAAGTGCGTTATCTACCCAAAGGGTTAGTACCAATAGTAAGCGCGTTACTTACCCATATGGTTGGTACAAAGAGTAAGCGCATTACCTACCCAAATGAATGGTACCAAGAGTAACCGCATTTCTTACCCAAGTGCTTGGTACCAAGAGTAAGCATGTTATTCAAAGAGTAAACATGTTACCCAAAGAGTTGGTACCTAAAGTAAGCGCACCACTTACGCAAATTGTTGGTACCAAGAGTAAGTGCGTTACTTACGCAATGGTTGGCACCAAGAGTAATCATGTTACTTACCCATATGGTTGGTACAAAATGTAAGCGCATTACTTACCTAAATGGTTGGTACCAATAGTAAGTGCGTTACTTACCCATATAATTCTTTGTTCCAAGGGTAATCGCATTACTTACCCAACTGTTGGTACCAAGAGGAAGCGTGTTATTCACCCAAATGGATGGTACCAAGAGTAAGCATGCTACTTATCCAAATGGTTGGTACTAAGAGTAAGCACATTACTACCCAATAGTTCGTACCAAGAGTAGGTGCGTTACTTACCCATATGGTTGGTACAATGTGTAAGCGCATAACTAACCCAAATGGTTGGTATCAGAAGTAAGCTCATTACTTACCCAATGGTTTGTTTCAACAGTAAGCGTGTTACTTAACCAAATAAGAGTATGCGCGTTATTTACCAATAGGGTTGGTACCAAGAACAAGCGCATTACTTACCCAAATTGTTGGTACCAAGAGTAAGCGCATTACTTACCCATATGGTTGGTACCAGGAGTAAGCGTGTTACTTACCCATATGGTTAGTAGGCATTAAGAGTTGCGGAGATAACTACTATAATGGGAGCTAGACTACGGGCTAGGCACGAGTGCTCGTGTGATCTCTGCGTTCGTTGGTCCTTAGTCGTTTTCCTAGTGCACACACTGCTTGCTAGATCACAAGGCAATTTGGCAAGAGTTTCACTAGAGAAAGTTGACAACAATGATACAATGAAGTTGGCAAGGCAAGACTACATCAGAGCTAGCATGCAAGCAGGTCGACTGCCAGCGCAGCACGGTCGACCGCGCGCCAGCACAA
Organism: Closterium sp. Yama58-4; assembly: GCA_947470075.1. Lineage (NCBI taxonomy): Eukaryota > Viridiplantae > Streptophyta > Zygnematophyceae > Desmidiales > Closteriaceae > Closterium > Closterium sp. Yama58-4. The sequence continues at coordinate 44,329 of CANIUD010000973.1, forward strand.
CTTGGTCGACCGCGCTCCAGCAGTGCAGAGACGCGGCTTGCCAACGCTGCAGGTCGACGGTGTGACAACAGCGCAAGTCGACGGCGTGCCAGCGTTGCTCCTGCAGTCCAGCATCGCACCCGCTTCGCAGGTGCTCGTAGATGATTGGCGTGCACTGCTTCGTCACCTGCACAGCGCACACACCAAGTCCACCTCGTGCTGACGACTGCATCTGATCTGCCAGGTCGACCTTAGGATACCACCACCGAGGTCACCTTCGCCAACTGTGCCTGGGCGACCATCGCGTGCCTTCACAGCACCTCGTCACCCAGGTAACCTGGTCGACCGGGCAACCAGGTCGACCAGAGGCTCCAGTGCGTGCCCGTCGACCACCCAGGTCGACGACCACTTCCGGTCGACCTCCCAGGTCGACCACTGCCTCTGGTGCGTGCCGGTCGACTTCCCAAGTCGACGGCCACATCCAGTCGACCTCCCCAGGTCGACCACTATCCCCTGGTCGACCAGCTCCAAGTCGACGTCACTCCTGGTCGACCAGAGGGTCTGGTCGACTTACTGTTGGGTGCAAATGCACATTGCACGACATCCTGCCGTCTGTTTGTACGAGTATGCGTGTGCGAATGCATTTGTGTGTGAATGGTGTGTTCGTGTGTTTGTTTGCTTTCGCATTTTTTCGCTTGATGCATTTGCAGGTACTCGCGCAATGTGCGCTTCGGCACAACATTGTATGCGCTATGAACAGTGCAAGCAGAAAGGACGAGCTCGCAAAGGAACCCAAGATGGAAGCTTTGCAGTTCGGTTGAGTTGATTGCGCAGATTCAGTTCTATCCAACTCGAAATTGTACTGTTTTGTTTGGTTAACTATAGTGTAGCAGGGAAGGCACTATAGGGGTACAATTTAGGTGAAGGTTGGATGTTGTTTGTCTGTATCTGCATGCTACAAGGCCAGGGGAAACCAGCGGAACCAGCATTTGGCTGGTTGGGCAAAGACAAAACAGGTTCTGTTTTTAGAACCTGAACCTGGTTGTTGTTTTCCCAGGTTGGAAAAACAGAACCAAAGGTTGTTTACCAACCTACCACCTGCTATTTTGTCCAGCCAGGTTGGTTCTGTTGCTTGGAATTATTTGGGATCATCCCTGGTTGTTCCCAGGTTGATTCCCAAGGTCCTTGCTAGCTAGAACTATTTAATCCTTCTCTGTTTGTACCTGAATATAGTAAAATTGATTCAAGCGAATTCTTTCCTCGCTGGAATTTCGTTTCTGCGCTATTCGACGGCGGAATGCTACCCGAGTCAACGCTAGTATGCTAGCACTCCAACGCTAGGCAAACGCTGTCCGAGCCATAACTTAGTAATGGCAGAACTTTTCGCGAGGCAACTTGGCTCATTTTTAAGCTCTTGGAGCGAGCTTCGATATAGCGAATTCTCAGCTTAATCCGACCGACGGTCTGCACGGCACGCTGCGCGACGTTCAAGGTACTCTTGCTGTTTTGACTAAGTCCTTCTTGATCCCTCTCTCTACAAACTCGGACCCGAGGATAGGGGCTGGTCTTGTACCAGGCACCCAGGGACCCTTGGAGGTGACCCCGAGGAGAGGTTTTAAGTTTGATTAAGTCCTAATAGCTTGAGTTTATTAGGCCCTTACACCAACAAGCTGGTATCAGAGCTGCGTTATAGTGATCCTCGTTATAGGTAGCTATGGCGGGCAACACCTCGGTGGGAGCTGGTGAATCTTCAGCCCAAGATCGTAGCGGCAGCCAAGATTCTGGTCTTTCAGCGCCAAGGGGAGCGCGAACAAACCAGGGCTCGCTTGTCAAGGAGGTGCTGAAGAATTTCACCGTCGAGAAGTTCAATGGTGAGGGCTATGATGATTGGGCCTGGAAAATGCAATTATATTTCCGTCAGATCGGTTTGCTGAAACTAATGATTGGGGAGGAGCCTAGACCGAGTGACCCCACGCTGCAGGAAGATTGGGACGAGCGCTCCTCGGCTGGCTACTATTTGATGTCGCAGAGTTTGGAGCTGAACCAGCGTCACCACGTCATGCACCTGCTGCCGGAGGTTGAATGCGGTCCGAAGGCGTGGACCGTGTTGAAGGAGCTGCACGCCCCGACCTCCGTTGTCGCAACGTTGATGCTGGAGAGGGAGCTGTCCGCGTTGCGCCTGAGCGAGGGAGAGCCGGTGCAACCAGTCCTGGACAAGATGCGCGACCTCTACGCGAAGTTGGCGACCGCGGGAATCACCTACCCGGAGCAGACCAAGTGCCTGAAGATGCTCTCACTGCTGCCGGAATCGTGGCTTCAATTTACGAGCGGATTGAGCCTGCCGCAGAACCAGAGCTTGTGGACGCTCGAGTGGGTGCGGACGAAGATTCTGGAGGAGGACTTCCGTCGCCGCCAACTGAGGGGTGGAGACGACGGCAGCAGCGGCTACGGGATGCAAGGGAGCCGACGTGGCAGAGGACATGGCTTCGGTGGTGCTGGACACGGTGCAAAGAAAGACGACGACTCCAACGACCAACAAGGAGGTACCGGTTGGGGTCGCGGTGCGAAATCTGGACGTGGGGGCAAGTCGGGTGCTGGTGGCAAAATGAAAGGGAGTTGCTGGTATTGTGAGAAGGAAGGGCACCCCTGGTTTTTGTGCTATAAGAAACCCGATGGATGGACCCCCCAGAATCGTCACCAGGATGGCGGCGCGCGGAGGAACCAGAAAAACGGCGCCAACATGGTCGCTGATTCGTCCGACAACAACCCGAAGGGCAACGGCGGTGCGGAGAAGAAGAAGGAGCGCACCGCGGGCCAATTCTTCCATGTGGGAGACAAGGGGGAGCAAGGAGACGCCTCTGCCAAAGTTGGAGCAGAGCTGCACCCCCTAGACTATTGGGTGTTGGACACAGGCGCTGCTTGGACGATGACGCCGCGCAAGGACCTGCTGGACGAAGTACGAGCTGCACCGATCAATGAAGTGTGCTCCGCCTCTGGACACATGTTGAAGGTGGCTGGTGCGGGACGAGCTGCGTTTAAGGGAGCGGATGGCAAGCCGGTGGTGCTGCACGACGTTCTCTTCGTCCCCGACCTGAAGGCCAACCTTATCTCCCTCCGTAAGCTTGGCAAGGCTGGGGTGAACACCAACACGGATGGGGCACGCACTTATAAGGGGAAGCTGGGCAATCGGGTGCTTTGGGATCTGCACGAGAGCAAGGACGTGTACAGATCTATGTGGCAGCTGCCGGCCCTGGCGTGGCATGGTGGGGGGCAGGCTGGAGAGGGGTCTGCATCCCAGGGGGAGTGCAATGCCGTTGGAGGGGTTGGTGTGAAAGTGTCGGCCAGATCTGGGGAGACAGATTGGGCAACGGCACACCGGCGCTTAGGGCATGTGGCAATGCCTTTGCTGAAGCAGCTGGAGAAGGATGGAGCCGTTAAGGGTCTGAAGCTGAACGGACAGCCACCCGATGACAACTGTGAAATCTGTTTGCTTTCAAAGTTCACCCGTTTCCCTTTCCATAGTGTGGCTGGCAGGAGCAAGAAGCCTTTGGAGCTGGTCCACATGGACTTGGTGGGGCCGCTGCCGGTGCAAGGGCACAAGGGGGAGCGGTATTTTCTTACAATTGTGGATGACTGGAGCAGGCTGATGTGGGCGTATCCGCTGAAGCAGAAGGACCACGCCGCCTCCACGATACGGGACGATTGGCTGCCATTCGTGGAGAAGCAGGCGGAGTGTGTAGTGAAGCGGATTAGGACAGACCGGGGTGGTGAGTTCCTTGGAGCTGAAATGACGGCCTGGCTCAAGAAGCAGGGCATCCAGAGAGAGCTGACCACGGCTTATACCCCACAGTCCAATGGTGTAGCAGAACGGGCAAACCGGACCATTCTGGAGACAGCTAGGGCGCTGCTCATAGAATCTGGGCTGAGCAATTCTATGTGGCCTCATGCTGTCCGGCACGCCACTGTCGCTAGGAACAGGGTGCTCACCAAGGTTGGGGATAACTCGTGGGTGCCGTTGGAGAGGTGGCTTGGGAGGAAGCCGCCGGTGGACATGCTGAGGGTGTTCGGTTGCATGGCAGTCGCCCACGTCCCCAAGACCTACCGCAGTAAGTTGGGGGCGAGTGCAATCTGGTGTGTGCATTTGGGGCTGGCTGCTGAGAGCAAGGGATGGCTGCTGTGGGAACCATCCAAGGGTGTGTTGTTTGACAGCAGGGATGTGAAATTCATTGAGGGCATGATGTATGGGAGCTGGGAGAAACAGCCGGAGGCAAGGGTGTCCCAGCAGATGGAGCAGATCATCATGCAGCTGGACCTGACTCCTAGTGTGTGGGAGGAGGGAGAGGAGGCAGCTGCTGGAAATGGTGATGGAGAGAAGGTACAGGAGGCATCTGCTGGTGGAGAAAATGGTGTGGAAACTGGCGGCAGCACTAGTGGAGCTGCTGGACCCGAGGGAGGAGAGAAGCAGCAGGGAAAAACTAAGAAGCCGAAGGGTGTCGTTATGAAGGGATGGGAGACACCCGTCTTCAGGCCAGGACGTACCCGTATGGCTACTAAGAAGCTGACTGCAGGAACTGATGCAGCAGAGCAGCAGCTAGGGACCGAAGAGGCATTGCTGATTCTACCTCATGGCTATGACCCGGATGAGGAGGATGAGCCTGCGTACTGTTTTCTTGCCCCTGCACCAGAGGAACCAGCTAGCATGGAGGAGGCATTAGCTGGACCAGATAGGGACAAGTGGCTGGCTTCTAGGGATGCTGAGTACCAGAGTCTGCTGGAGAATAGGACATGGGATCTGGTGGTGCTGCCTGATGGGAAGAAAGCGATACAATGCAAGTGGGTGCTGAGGATCAAGACCGATGACAAGGGGCAGGTCACCATCTACAAGAGTAGGCTGGTGGCGAAGGGGTTTATGCAGAAGGAGAAGCAGGACTTCAACGAGATCTTTGCTCCCACTGCCAAACCCCCTACCCTCCGTGTCTTGTTGGCAGATGCAGCTGTTAGTGGGAAATTCATCATTCAGATGGATATTTCAACGGCATTCCTGAATGGGATTTTAGAGGAGGATGTGTACATGACGCAGCCGCCTGGGTATGAGGATGGTACGGGCAGGGTGTGCAAGCTCAACAAGTCCATCTACGGCTTGAAGCAGGCGCCACGCTGCTGGTACCAGAAGTTGGCAGCTGTTTTAGAGGAGATGGGATTCAGGACCAGCAGCTGTGATGAGAGCCTCTTTCTCAAGGGCGAGGGGGAGAAGCTGGTGCTGTTTCTGGTCTATGTGGACGACATTCTTCTCTTCAGCAGCAGCATGAAGGAGATCCAGAAAGTGCAGCAGCAACTGATGGAAAAATTCAAGTGCAAGAACCTTGGGGAGGTAAAGTACTACCTCGGGATGCACGTGGAGAGGGATCCAGATCACAGGTGGTTGAAGCTGCACCAGGAGAAGTTCATCAAGGAGCTGGGGGAGAAGTATGGGATTGAGAATGAGCGCAAGGTTGCAACTCCCCTGCCAGCAGAATTCAAGCTTGTGAAGGCTGCAGAGGATGAAGGGGTTGAAGCTGAAGAGCAGCAGCAATTTCAGTCCTTGGTGGGCAGCCTCTTGTACGCAGCAGTTCACACGAGGCCCGACATCTCTTTCTCGGTTGGGCAGCTGGCTAGGGTGGTGCAGAATCCATCAGAGGAGCAGGTGGATGCAGCTGAGCGTGTGGTGAAGTACCTGAACTCTCACCCAAGCATTGGAGTTCAATACTCCGCATCTGCACAGGTGAAGCAGAAAGGGGTGGAGGTGCTGAAAGAGAAGGGGGAGAGGCTTGGAGAAGGCAAGCTATTTCTCACTTGCTTTACCGATGCTACATGGGCTTCTGAGAAGGAGGATTCCTCATCTGTGGGAGGATACATCTGCGTAGTTGGGGGAGGACCTGTTAGTTGGAGGTCCAAGAAGCAGACGGAGACGGCACTCTCTTCCGTAGAATCAGAGTACATGGCGATGTTCCATGGGGTGAAGGAGGTGATTTGGCTGAGGAGGCTGTTAGAGGAGATTGGCCAGGAGCAGAAAGTTGCTACGCCGCTGTTTTGTGATAGCAAGGGGGCTCTTGGGATGGCCAGAAACGCTGTGCTTCATGGGCTGAACAAGCACATGCGTATCAAGTGGCACTGGCTGCGTAAGGAGGTGAAGAGGGGGACGGTGCATCCGATCTACATCAAGACTCACCAGCAGCCAGCAGACTTTCTCACCAAGAGGCTTGCGGATGAGCCTCATTGGCGTTGTGTGCGCATGAGTGGAATGAGCATGAACTAGCATGGAATGACGGGGATGCAGCCGGCAGGCTGAGGGGGAGTGTGTTGGGTGCAAATGCACATTGCACGACATCTTGCCGTCTGTTTGTACGAGTATGCGTGTGCGAATGCATTTGTGTGTGAATGGTGTGTTCGTGTGTTTGTTTGCTTTCGCATTTTTTCGCTTGATGCATTTGCAGGTACTCGCGCAATGTGCGCTTCGGCACAACATTGTATGCGCTATGAACAGTGCAAGCAGAAAGGACGAGCTCGCAAAGGAACCCAAGATGGAAGCTTTGCAGTTCGGTTGAGTTGATTGCGCAGATTCAGTTCTATCCAACTCGAAATTGTACTGTTTTGTTTGGTTAACTATAGTGTAGCAGGGAAGGCACTATAGGGGTACAATTTAGGTGAAGGTTGGATGTTGTTTGTCTGTATCTGCATGCTACAAGGCCAGGGGAAACCAGCGGAACCAGCATTTGGCTGGTTGGGCAAAGACAAAACAGGTTCTGTTTTTAGAACCTAAACCTGGTTGTTGTTTTCCCAGGTTGGAAAAACAGAACCAAAGGTTGTTTACCAACCTACCACCTGCTATTTTGTCCAGCCAGGTTGGTTCTGTTGCTTGGAATTATTTGGGATCATCCCTGGTTGTTCCCAGGTTGATTCCCAAGGTCCTTGCTAGCTAGAACTATTTAATCCTTCTCTGTTTGTACCTGAATATAGTCAAATTGATTCAAGCGAATTCCTTCCTCGCTGGAATTTCGTTTCTGCGCTATTCGACGGCGGAATGCTACCCGAGTCAACGCTAGTATGCTAGCACTCCAACGCTAGGCAAACGCTGTCCGAGCCATAACTTAGTAATGGCAGAACTTTTCGCGAGGCAACTTGGCTCATTTTAAAGCTCTTGGAGCGAGCTTCGATATAGCAAATTCTCAGCTTAATCCGACCGACGGTCTGCACGGCACGCTGCGCGACGTTCAAGGTACTCTTGCTGTTTTGACTAAGTCTTTCTTGATCCCTCTCTCTACAAACTCGGACCCGAGGATAGGGGCTGGTCTTGTACCAGGCACCCAGGGACCCTTGGAGGTGACCCCGAGGAGAGGTTTTAAGTTTGATTAAGTCCTAATAGCTTGAGTTTATTAGGCCCTTACACCAACACTTACCAGGTCGACCAGAAGGTCTGGTCGACGTCCCAGGTCGACCAGAAGGTCTGGTCGACTTCCTAGGTCGACCACCCGAAGTTGGCGCCCTCCCGAAGTCGGCGCCCATGCAGTGGCTCCCCGTGCAGGTAGGCCAACCTCGTCGACCAACTCGCCCACTGCTGCAGGTCGGCTGCACCCTACACCCGACCACGAAGTCGGCTCCGCCCAAGCGAGGACGGGGCCAACATACAACTCCCGTTGACACTCCCCTGCCGCGTTCACGCTTGGGCCCCCAGCCCACACGACAGTACTTCTCGGAGAAAAGCTCGTCGACGTGCACCCAACACACAGCACGTCGTCCACCGCACCAGCCATGCAAGAGGGCATGGCACCTACTGCTGCACTTCGTCAACTTCGTCGCCCACGTCGGCCAAGCGCACCTGGCCGATGGCGACAGAGCACCGGTTGAAAGCCGGATAGTGCAGCGCCTTCGTGAGGAAGTCGGCCGGCTGCTCAGCGGTCGGGATGTACCGCAGCGAAAACTTCCCCCGCTTCACCATGTGCTGCAGCCAGGCCTGTCGCCGCTCCAAATGCTTCACGTTGCCCGTCAACCACATGCCCTCGGCGACTGTGATGGCCGACTTGTTGTCCACCCGAAGGACGGTCGGCTTCCCAGCATCCAGCTGCTGGAACTCTGCGAGGAGGAAGCGGAGTCGGCGTCCCTCCTTGCCGGCTTCGACGGCCGCCACGTACTCCGACTCGGTCGACGACAGTGTCGCGCACTTGATGCGCTGGCTCGACCAGGAGATTGTGGCCCCTCCGTAGACGAACACGTAGCCACCCGTGCTCGTCCTGTTCTGCTTGTCGCCGGCGTCGTCGGCGTCCACGTAGCCGACCAGCTCCAGCGACTCAGGTCCACCGCCGAACTCTAGGGCGGTGTCACGCGTGTTGGCGAGGTAGGCGAGGCAGCGGTCGACCTCGCGCCAGTGCTGGTCGCTCCTCACCGTGAGGCCGCTCCCCAGCTTGCTGCAGGCGAAGGCGATGTCCGGCCTCGTCGTCGTCGCCGCGAACTGCAGCGAGCCGACCTTCTGCCGGTACTCCTTCTCCTGTCGATCCTGCGCCTCCTCGTCGTCGAAGGTGAGCTCGGCGTAGGCGTCGACCGAGACTGGCGTCTTCGGAGTCTGTCCGCCCTGCTCCTCGTCGATGAAGCGCCTACGCAGCTTGTCGGCGTAGCCCTGCTGGTGCAGCCACAGCTTCCCCGCCGACCTGTCGCGCACGATCTCCAGCCCGAGGTACTTCTGCACCGGCGAGATCTCGCGCAGCTCGAAGGCGGCCTCTAGCAGCTCCTTCAGCATCTCGGGGCTGCTGCTGGCGGCGAGCAAGTCGTCGACGTAGACCAGCACCCAGCAGGTCACCTTGTCGTCGCCGACCTTGAAGTAGAGAGCCTCGTCGACCTGGCTCTTCTTCCACCCAGCGCCGACCAGCACGTCGTTGAGCGCCAAGTACCATAGCAGCGGCGACTGCTTCAGCCCGTACAGGCTCTTCAGCAGCTTGCACACCCGGCCGGTTCCGTCGTTGAAGTAGTCCGGCTGCGACATGTACAGCACCCGGTCGAGCTTGCTCTGCAGGAAGGCGTTCTTCATGTCGAGCTGCATCAGGTTGAGGTTGAGCACGGCGACGATGCTGAGGAAGATCCTCAACGTGACGTAGCTGCTCACCGGCGCGAACGTTTCGTCGTAGTCGGCGCCGTAAACCTGCGTGAAGCCCTTCACGACCAGCCTCGCCTTCTCGCGCTCGACGGTGTCGTCGATGTGGTACTTCGTCGTCAGCACCCACCGGTTCTTCATCACGTTCACTCCCGGCGGGCGTTCGACCAGCTCCCACGTCCCCATGGCGATGAGACTGCGGATCTCCTCCTCCATGGCGGCCTTCACCGCCGGACCCTTCCAGCTTGCCAACGCCTCCTTCACCGTCATCGTGGAGATGTCCCAGCGGTGCTCGGGGTCGGCCAGCATGTCGGGGTCGAGCTCCGGAAACTTCTCATCCTCGTCGGCGTCGTCATACAGCAGGTCGTCGTCGTCCGCCACGTCGTACACCGTGGTGAAGGCAGCGGGGACGAAGAAGTCGGGAGGCCTCCGAAGTCGACCTGACTTTCGAGGTTCAGGCGGGACCACCACCACGTCACGGTCGGTGGACTGGTCGACCACCTCCTGATCGACCAGCTCCTCGTCGCCCAACTGCTCCCCTTTTTTTCACCACCGTCCTCGTCGTCCTGCTGCACGTCGGTCGGCGTCCCGACCGACTGCTCCCCTGCGGTCAGCTCCCCATCCGACTGCCAGGACGCCGACTGCTCCTTGGTCGACCGCGCTGCTGCCTGCTCCCCTGTCGGCTTCACCCAAGTCGGCTGCACCTCCTCGACCTGCCCTTCTCCGTTCCTCGTCGACTGCTCTCCCATGTCGACTTGCTGCACGTCCCGTCGGCCACCGGCGATGCCCTTGGTCGGCGCCACAGGCGACGTTCCACTGCTCCCCTCATCGCCGGAGGCCGACGGCGGAGTCAGCCCACGCAGGTTGACAAGGGGAGTGGCAGGGGAGGGGGAGGAAGGGTGGACGACCTCGGCGTCGTCCTCAGCAAGCTCACCGACCTCGGCGAGCAAAGGCAGCGTCGCCTTTGAGATGTCGGTGGGCGAGGTGGTCGGCGTCCGTCCTGACAACGGCCCGTGCGCCGACTTCCACTCCTCCAGCGACATGTCCTCGTAGAACACCACGTCCGACATGGTGACCACCCGGTTGTCGGCAATGTCGAGGAGCTCCCAGCCCTTGCTCGCCTCCGACACACCGAGGTGAAGGCCCCACTTGGCCTTCGGCTTCAGCTTCCCACCACGCTGCTGCTCGGGGACGAGAAACTGCGCCATGCAGCCCCACACGCGCGCCAGCGACAAGTCGGGCTTCTCCCCGGTCAGCAGCTGGTACGGCGTTGTCCCCGGCGTAGCCGACCGCTCCAGGCAGCTACGAACCCAGTGTTGGTGTAAGGGCCTAATAAACTCAAGCTGTTAGGACTTAATCAAACTTAAAACCTCTCCTCGGGGTCACCTCCAAGGGTCCCTGGGTGCCTGGTACAAGACCAGCCCCTATCCTCGGGTCCGAGTTTGTAGAGAGAGGGATCAAGAAGGACTTAGTCAAAACAGCAAGAGTACCTTGAACGTCGCGCAGCGTGCCGTGCAGACCGTCGGTCGGATTAAGCTGAGAATTCGCTATATCGAAGCTCGCTCCAAGAGCTTTAAAATGAGCCAAGTTGCCTCGCGAAAAGTTCTGCCATTACTAAGTTATGGCTCGGACAGCGTTTGCCTAGCGTTGGAGTGCTAGCATACTAGCGTTGACTCGGGTAGCATTCCGCCGTCGAATAGCGCAGAAACGAAATTCCAGCGAGGAAGGAATTCGCTTGAATCAATTTGACTATATTCAGGTACAAACAGAGAAGGATTAAATAGTTCTAGCTAGCAAGGACCTTGGGAATCAACCTGGGAACAACCAGGGATGATCCCAAATAATTCCAAGCAACAGAACCAACCTGGCTGGACAAAATAGCAGGTGGTAGGTTGGTAAACAACCTCTGGTTCTGTTTTTCCAACCTGGGAAAACAACAACCAGGTTCAGGTTCTAAAAACAGAACCTGTTTTGTCTTTGCCCAACCAGCCAAATGCTGGTTCCGCTGGTTTCCCCTGGCCTTGTAGCATGCAGATACAGACAAACAACATCCAACCTTCACCTAAATTGTACCCCTATAGTGCCTTCCCTGCTACACTATAGTTAACCAAACAAAACAGTACAATTTCAAGTTGGATAGAACTGAATCTGCGCAATCAACTCAACCGAACTGCAAAGCTTCCATCTTGGGTTCCTTTGCGAGCTCGTCCTTTCTGCTTGCACTGTTCATAGCGCGTACAATGTTGTGCCGAAGCGCACATTGCGCGAGTACCTGCAAATGCATCAAGCGAAAATTGCGAAAGCAAACAAACACACGAACATTCCATTCACACCCAAATGCATTCGCACACGCATACTCGTACAAACAGACGGCAGGATGTCGTGCAATGTGCATTTGCACCCAACACACTCCCCCTCAGCCTGCCGGCTGCATCCCCGTCATTCCATGCTAGTTCATGCTCATTCCACTCATGCGCACACAACGCCAATGAGGCTCATCCGCAAGCCTCTTGGTGAGAAAGTCTGCTGGCTGCTGGTGAGTCTTGATGTAGATCGGATGCACCGTCCCCCTCTTCACCTCCTTACGCAGCCAGTGCCACTTGATACGCATGTGCTTGTTCAGCCCATGAAGCACAGCGTTTCTGGCCATCCCAAGAGCCCCCTTGCTATCACAAAACAGCGGCGTAGCAACTTTCTGCTCCTGGCCAATCTCCTCTAACAGCCTCCTCAGCCAAATCACCTCCTTCACCCCATGGAACATCGCCATGTACTCTGATTCTACGGAAGAGAGTGCCGTCTCCGTCTGCTTCTTGGACCTCCAACTAACAGGTCCTCCCCCAACTACGCAGATGTATCCTCCCACAGATGAGGAATCCTCCTTCTCAGAAGCCCATGTAGCATCGGTAAAGCAAGTGAGAAATAGCTTGCCTTCTCCAAGCCTCTCCCCCTTCTCTTTCAGCACCTCCACCCCTTTCTGCTTCACCTGTGCAGATGCGGAGTATTGAACTCCAATGCTTGGGTGAGAGTTCAGGTACTTCACCACACGCTCAGCTGCATCCACCTGCTCCTCTGATGGATTCTGCACCACCCTAGCCAGCTGCCCAACCGAGAAAGAGATGTCGGGCCTCGTGTGAACTGCTGCGTACAAGAGGCTGCCCACCAAGGACTGAAATTGCTGCTGCTCTTCAGCTTCAACCCCTTCATCCTCTGCAGCCTTCACAAGCTTGAATTCTGCTGGCAGGGGAGTTGCAACCTTGCGCTCATTCTCAATCCCATACTTCTCCCCCAGCTCCTTGATGAACTTCTCCTGGTGCAGCTTCAACCACCTGTGATCTGGATCCCTCTCCACGTGCATCCCGAGGTAGTACTTTACCTCCCCAAGGTTCTTGCACTTGAATTTTTCCATCAGTTGCTGCTGCACTTTCTGGATCTCCTTCATGCTGCTGCTGAAGAGAAGAATGTCGTCCACATAGACCAGAAACAGCACCAGCTTCTCCCCCTCGCCCTTGAGAAAGAGGCTCTCATCATAGCTGCTGGTCCTGAATCCCATCTCCTCTAAAACAGCTGCCAACTTCTGGTACCAGCAGCGTGGCGCCTGCTTCAAGCCGTAGATGGACTTGTTGAGCTTGCACACCCTGCCCGTACCATCCTCATACCCAGGTGGCTGCGTCATGTACACATCCTCCTCTAAAATCCCATTCAGGAATGCCGTTGAAATATCCATCTGAATGATGAATTTCCCACTAACAGCTGCATCTGCCAACAAGACACGGAGGGTAGGGGGTTTGGCAGTGGGAGCAAAGATCTCGTTGAAGTCCTGCTTCTCCTTCTGCATAAACCCCTTCGCCACCAGCCTACTCTTGTAGATGGTGACCTGCCCCTTGTCATCGGTCTTGATCCTCAGCACCCACTTGCATTGTATCGCTTTCTTCCCATCAGGCAGCACCACCAGATCCCATGTCCTATTCTCCAGCAGACTCTGGTACTCAGCATCCCTAGAAGCCAGCCACTTGTCCCTATCTGGTCCAGCTAATGCCTCCTCCATGCTAGCTGGTTCCTCTGGTGCAGGGGCAAGAAAACAGTACGCAGGCTCATCCTCCTCATCCGGGTCATAGCCATGAGGTAGAATCAGCAATGCCTCTTCGGTCCCTAGCTGCTGCTCTGCTGCATCAGTTCCTGCAGTCAGCTTCTTAGTAGCCATACGGGTACGTCCTGGCCTGGAGACGGGTGTCTCCCATCCCTTCATAACGACACCCTTCGGCTTCTTAGTTTTTCCCTGCTGCTTCTCTCCTCCCTCGGGTCCAGCAGCTCCACTAGTGCTGCCGCCAGTTTCCACACCATTTTCTCCACCAGCAGATGCCTCCTGTACCTTCTCTCCATCACCATTTCCAGCAGCTGCCTCCTCTCCCTCCTCCCACACACTAGGAGTCAGGTCCAGCTGCATGGTGATCTGCTCCATCTGCTGGGACACCCTTGCCTCCGGCTGTTTCTCCCAGCTCCCATACATCATGCCCTCAATGAATTTCACATCCCTGCTGTCAAAAAACACACCCTTGGATGGTTCCCACAGCAGCCATCCCTTGCTCTCAGCAGCCAGCCCCAAATGCACACACCAGATTGCACTCGCCCCCAACTTACTGCGGTAGGTCTTGGGGACGTGGGCGACTGCCATGCAACCGAACACCCTCAGCATGTCCACCGGCGGCTTCCTCCCAAGCCACCTCTCCAACGGCACCCACGAGTCATCCCCAACCTTGGTGAGCACCCTGTTCCTAGCGACAGTGGCGTGCCGGACAGCATGAGGCCACATAGAATTGCTCAGCCCAGATTCTATGAGCAGCGCCCTAGCTGTCTCCAGAATGGTCCGGTTTGCCCGTTCTGCTACACCATTGGACTGTGGGGTATAAGCCGTGGTCAGCTCTCTCTGGATGCCCTGCTTCTTGAGCCAGGCCGTCATTTCAGCTCCAAGGAACTCACCACCCCGGTCTGTCCTAATCCGCTTCACTACACACTCCGCCTGCTTCTCCACGAATGGCAGCCAATCGTCCCGTATCGTGGAGGCGGCGTGGTCCTTCTGCTTCAGCGGATACGCCCACATCAGCCTGCTCCAGTCATCCACAATTGTAAGAAAATACCGCTCCCCCTTGTGCCCTTGCACCGGCAGCGGCCCCACCAAGTCCATGTGGACCAGCTCCAAAGGCTTCTTGCTCCTGCCAGCCACACTATGGAAAGGGAAACGGGTGAACTTTGAAAGCAAACAGATTTCACAGTTGTCATCGGGTGGCTGTCCGTTCAGCTTCAGACCCTTAACGGCTCCGTCCTTCTCCAGCTGCTTCAGCAAAGGCATTGCCACATGCCCTAAGCGCCGGTGTGCCGTTGCCCAATCTGTCTCCCCAGATCTGGCCGACACTTTCACACCAACCCCTCCAACGGCATTGCACTCCCCCTGGGATGCAGACCCCTCTCCAGCCTGCCCCCCACCATGCCACGCCAGGGCCGGCAGCTGCCACATAGATCTGTACACGTCCTTGCTCTCGTGCAGATCCCAAAGCACCCGATTGCCCAGCTTCCCCTTATAAGTGCGTGCCCCATCCGTGTTGGTGTTCACCCCAGCCTTGCCAAGCTTACGGAGGGAGATAAGGTTGGCCTTCAGGTCGGGGACGAAGAGAACGTCGTGCAGCACCACCGGCTTGCCATCCGCTCCCTTAAACGCAGCTCGTCCCGCACCAGCCACCTTCAACATGTGTCCAGAGGCGGAGCACACTTCATTGATCGGTGCAGCTCGTACTTCGTCCAGCAGGTCCTTGCGCGGCGTCATCGTCCAAGCAGCGCCTGTGTCCAACACCCAATAGTCTAGGGGGTGCAGCTCTGCTCCAACTTTGGCAGAGGCGTCTCCTTGCTCCCCCTTGTCTCCCACATGGAAGAACTGGCCTGCGGTGCGCTCCTTCTTCTTCTCCGCACCACCGTTGCTCTTCGGGGTGTTGTCGGACGAATCAGCGACCATGTTCGCGCCGTTTTTCTGGTTCCTTCGCGCGCCACCATCCTGTTGACGATTCTGGGGGGTCCATCCATCGGGTTTCTTATAGCACAAAAACCAGGGGTGCCCTTCCTTCTCACAATACCAGCAACTCCCTTTCATTTTGCCACCAGCATCCGACTTGCCCCCACGTCCAGATTTCGCACCGCGACCCCAACCGGTACCTCCTTGTTGGTCGTTGGAGTCGTCGTCCTTCTTTGCACCGCGTCCAGCACCACCGAAGCCACGTCCTCTGCCACGTCGGCTCCCTTGCATCCCGTAGCCGCTGCTGCCGTCGTCTCCACCCCTCAGTTGGCGGCGACGGAAGTCCTCCTCCAGAATCTTCGTCCGCACCCACTCGAGCGTCCACAAGCTCTGGTTCTGCGGCAGGCTCAATCCGCTCGTAAATTGAAGCCACGATTCTGGCAGCAGCGAGAGCATCTTCAAGCACTTGGTCTGCTCCGGGTAGGTGATTCCCGCGGTCGCCAACTTCGCGTAGAGGTCGCGCATCTTGTCCAGGACTGGTTGCACCGGCTCTCCCTCGCTCAGGCGCAACGCGGACAGCTCCCTCTCCAGCATCAACGTTGCGACAACGGAGGTCGGGGCGTGCAGCTCCTTCAACACGGTCCACGCCTTCGGACCGCATTCAACCTCCGGCAGCAGGTGCATGACGTGGTGACGCTGGTTCAGCTCCAAACTCTGCGACATCAAATAGTAGCCAGCCGAGGAGCGCTCGTCCCAATCTTCCTGCAGCGTGGGGTCACTCGGTCTAGGCTCCTCCCCAATCATTAGTTTCAGCAAACCGATCTGACGGAAATATAATTGCATTTTCCAGGCCCAATCATCATAGCCCTCACCATTGAACTTCTCGACGGTGAAATTCTTCAGCACCTCCTTGACAAGCGAGCCCTGGTTTGTTCGCGCTCCCCTTGGCGCTGAAAGACCAGAATCTTGGCTGCCGCTACGATCTTGGGCTGAAGATTCACCAGCTCCCGCCGAGGTGTTGCCCGCCATAGCTACCTATAACGAGGATCACTATAACGCAGCTCTGATACCAGCTTGTTGGTGTAAGGGCCTAATAAACTCAAGCTATTAGGACTTAATCAAACTTAAAACCTCTCCTCGGGGTCACCTCCAAGGGTCCCTGGGTGCCTGGTACAAGACCAGCCCCTATCCTCGGGTCCGAGTTTGTAGAGAGAGGGATCAAGAAGGACTTAGTCAAAACAGCAAGAGTACCTTGAACGTCGCGCAGCGTGCCGTGCAGACCGTCGGTCGGATTAAGCTGAGAATTCGCTATATCGAAGCTCGCTCCAAGAGCTTTAAAATGAGCCAAGTTGCCTCGCGAAAAGTTCTGCCATTACTAAGTTATGGCTCGGACAGCGTTTGCCTAGCGTTGGAGTGCTAGCATACTAGCGTTGACTCGGGTAGCATTCCGCCGTCGAATAGCGCAGAAACGAAATTCCAGCGAGGAAGGAATTCGCTTGAATCAATTTGACTATATTCAGGTACAAACAGAGAAGGATTAAATAGTTCTAGCTAGCAAGGACCTTGGGAATCAACCTGGGAACAACAGGGATGATCCCAAATAATTCCAAGCAACAGAACCAACCTGGCTGGACAAAATAGCAGGTGGTAGGTTGGTAAACAACCTCTGGTTCTGTTTTTCCAACCTGGGAAAACAACAACCAGGTTCAGGTTCTAAAAACAGAACCTGTTTTGTCTTTGCCCAACCAGCCAAATGCTGGTTCCGCTGGTTTCCCCTGGCCTTGTAGCATGCAGATACAGACAAAGAACATCCAACCTTCACCTAAATTGTACCCCTATAGTGCCTTCCCTGCTACACTATAGTTAACCAAACAAAACAGTACAATTTCAAGTTGGATAGAACTGAATCTGCGCAATCAACTCAACCGAACTGCAAAGCTTCCATCTTGGGTTCCTTTGCGAGCTCGTCCTTTCTGCTTGCACTGTTCATAGCGCGTACAATGTTGTGCCGAAGCGCACATTGCGCGAGTACCTGCAAATGCATCAAGCGAAAATTGCGAAAGCAAACAAACACACGAACCAACATCCATTCACACCCAAATGCATTCGCACACGCATACTCGTACAAAAAGACGGCAGGATGTCGTGCAATGTAATTTGCACCCAACACCC
>CANIUD010000974.1:0-49091 GCA_947470075.1 Closterium sp. Yama58-4
GATTTTAGAGGAGGATGTGTACATGACGCAGCCGCCTGGATATGAGGATGGTACGGGCAGGGTGTGCAAGCTCAACAAGTCCATCTACGGCTTGAAGCAGGCGCCACGCTGCTGGTACCAGAAGTTGGCAGCTGTTTTAGAGGAGATGGGATTCAGGACCAGCAGCTGTGATGAGAGCCTCTTTCTCAAGGGCGAGGGGGAGAAGCTGGTGCTGTTTCTGGTCTACGTGGACGACATTCTTCTCTTCAGCAGCAGCATGAAGGAGATCCAGAAAGTGCAGCAGCAACTGATGGAAAACTTCAAGTGCAAGAACCTTGGGGAGGTAAAGTACTACCTCGGGATGCACGTGGAGAGGGATCCAGATCACAGGTGGTTGAAGCTGCACCAGGAGAAGTTCATCAAGGAGCTGGGGGAGAAGTATGGGATTGAGAATGAGCGCAAGGTTGCAACTCCCCTGCCAGCAGAATTCAAGCTTGTGAAGGCTGCAGAGGATGAAGGGGTTGAAGCTGAAGAGCAGCAGCAATTTCAGTCCTTGGTGGGCAGCCTCTTGTACGCAGCAGTTCATACGAGGCCCGACATCTCTTTCTCGGTTGGGCAGCTGGCTAGGGTGGTACAGAATCCATCAGAGGAGCAGGTGGATGCAGCTGAGCGTGTGGTGAAGTACCTGAACTCTCACCCAAGCATTGGGTTCAATACTCCGCATCTGCCACAGGTGAAGCCAGAAAGGTGGTGGAGGTTGCTGAAAGAGAAGGGGGAGAGGCTTGGAGAAGGCAAGCTATTTCTCACTTGCTTTACCGATGCTACATGGGCTTCTGAGAAGGAGGATTCCTCATCTGTGGGAGGATACATCGCGTCGTGGGGGAGGACTGTTAGTTGGAGGTCCAAGAAGCAGACGGAGACGGCACTCTCTTCCGTAGAATCAGAGTACATGGCGATGTTCCATGGGGTGAAGGAGGTGATTGCGCTGAGGAGGCTGTTAGAGCGAGATTGGCCAGGAGCAGAAAGTTGCTACGCCGCTGTTTTGTGATAGTAAGGGGGCTCTTGGGATGGCCAGAAACGCTGTGCTTCATGGGCTGAACAAGCACATGCGTATCAAGTGGCACTGGCTGCGTAAGGAGGTGAAGAGGGGGACGGTGCATCCGATCTACATCAAGACTCACCAGCAGCCAGCAGACTTTCTCACCAAGAGGCTTGCGGATGAGCCTCATTGGCGTTGTGTGCGCATGAGTTGTTGTAAGGGCCCAATAACTCAAGCTATTAGGACTTAATCAAACTTAAAACCTCTCCTCGGGGTCACCTCCAAGGGTCCCTGGGTGCCTAGTACAAGACCAGCCCCTATCCTCGGGTCTGAGTTTGTAGAGAGAGGAGTCAAGAATGACTTAGCCAAAATAGCAAGAGTACCTTGAACGTCGCGCAGCGTGCCGTGCAGACCGTCGGTCGGATTAAGCTGAGAATTCGCTATATCGAAGCTCGCTCCAAGAGCTTTAAAATGAGCCAAGTTGCCTCGCGAAAAGTTCTGCCATTACAAAGTTATGGCTCGGACAGCGTTTGCCTAGCGTTGGAGTGCCCTGCTACTAGCGTTGACTCGGGTAGCATTCCGCCGTCGAATAACGCAGAGAAACATTCCAGCGAGGAAGGAATTCGCTTGAATCAATTTGACTATTTTCAGGTACAAACAGAGAAGGATTAAATAGTTCTAGCTAGCACGGACCTTGGGAATCAACCTGGGAACAACCAGGGATGATCCCAAATAATTCCAAGCAACAGAACCAACCTGGCTGGACAAAAAATAGCAGGTGGTAGGTTGGTAAACAACCTCTGGTTCTGTTTTCCAACCTGGGAAAAAACAACCAGGTTCAGGTTCTAAAAACAGAACCTGTTTTGTCTTTGCCCAACCAGCCAAATGCTGGTTCCGCTGGTTTCCCTGGCCTTGTAGCATGCAGATACAGACAAACAACATCCAACCTTCACCTAAATTGTACCCCTATAGTGCCTCCCCTGCTACACTATAATTAACCAAACAAAACAGTACAATTTCGAGTTGGATAGAACTGAATCTGCGCAATCAACTCAACCGAACTGCAAAGCTTCCATCTTGGGTTCCTTTGCGAGCTCGTCCTTTCTGCTTGCACTGTTCATAGCGCGTACAATGTTGTGCCGAAGCGCACATTGCGCGAGTACCTGCAAATGCATCAAGCGAAAATGCGAAGCAAAACAACACACGAACACACCATTCACACGCAAATGCATTCGCACACGCATACAAATAGACGGCAAGATGTCGTGCAATGTGCATTTGCACCCAACACACTCCCCCTCAGCCTGCCGGCTGTATCCCCGTCATTCCATGCTAGTTCATGCTCATTCTACTCATGCGCACACAACGCCAATGAGGCTCATCCGCAAGCCTCTTGGTGAGAAAGTCTGCTGGCTGCTGGTGAGTCTTGATGTAGATCGGATGCACCATCCCCCTCTTCACCTCCTTACGCAGCCAGTGCCACTTGATACGCATGTGCTTGTTCAGCCCATGAAGCACAGCGTTTCTGGCCATCCCAAGAGCCCTCTTGCTATCACAAAACAGTGGCGTAGCAACTTTCTGCTCCTGGCCAATCTCCTCTAACAGCCTCCTCAGCCAAATCACCTCCTTCACCCCATGGAACATCGCCATGTACTCTGATTCTACGGAAGAGAGTGCCGTCTCCGTCTGCTTCTTGGACCTCCAACTAACAGGTCCTCCCCCAACTACGCAGATGTATCCTCCCACAGATGAGGAATCCTCCTTCTCAGAAGCCCACGTAGCATCGGTAAAGCAAGTGAGAAATAGCTTGCCTTCTCCAAGCCTCTCCCCCTTCTCTTTCAGCACCTCCACCCTTTCTGCTTCACCTGTGCAGATGCGGAGTATTGAACTCCAATGCTTGGGTGAAGTTTCAGGTACTTCACCACACGCTCAGCTGCATCCACCTGCTCCTCTGATGGATTCTGCACCACCCTAGCCAGCTGCCCAACCGAGAAAGAGATGTCGGGCCTCGTGTGAACTGCTGCGTACAAGAGGCTGCCTACCAAGGACTGAAATTGCTGCTGCTCTTCAGCTTCAACCCCTTCATCCTCTGCAGCCTTCACAAGCTTGAATTCTGCTGGCAGGGGAGTTGCAACCTTGCGCTCATTCTCAATCCCATACTTCTCCCCAGCTCCTTGATGAACTTCTCCTGGTGCAGCTTCAACCACCTGTGATCAGGATCCCTCTCCACGTGCATCCCGAGGTAGTACTTTACCTCCCCAAGGTTCTTGCACTTGAAGTTTTCCATCAGTTGCTGCTGCACTTTCTGGATCTCCTTCATGCTGCTGCTGAAGAGAAGAATGTCGTCCACATAGACAGAAGAAACAGCACCAGCTCCCCTCGCCCTTGAGAAAGAGGCTCTCATCACAGCTGCTGGTCCTGAATCCCATCTCCTCTAAAACAGCTGCCAACTTCTGGTACCAGCAGCGTGGCGCCTGCTTCAAGCCGTAGATGGACTTGTTGAGCTTGCACACCCTGCCCGTACCATCCTCATACCCAGGCGGCTGCGTCATGTACACATCCTCCTCTAAAATCCCATTCAGGAATGCCGTTGAAATATCCATCTGAATGATGAATTTCCCACTAACAGCTGCATCTGCCAACAAGACACGGAGGGTAGGGGGTTTGGCAGTGGGAGCAAAGATCTCGTTGAAGTCCTGCTTCTCCTTCTGCATAAACCCCTTCGCCACCAGCCTACTCTTGTAGATGGTGACCTGCCCTTTGTCATCGGTCTTGATCCTCAGCACCCACTTGCATTGTATCGCTTTCTTCCCATCAGGCAGCACCACCAGATCCCATGTCCTATTCTCCAGCAGACTCTGGTACTCAGCATCCCTAGAAGCCAGCCACTTGTCCCTATCTGGTCCAGCTAATGCCTCCTCCATGCTAGCTGGTTCCTCTGGTGCAGGGGCAAGAAAACAGTACGCAGGCTCATCCTCCTCATCCGGATCATAGCCATGAGGTAGAATCAGCAATGCCTCTTCGGTCCCTAGCTGCTGCTCTGCTGCATCAGTTCCTGCAGTCAGCTTCTTAGTAGCCATACGGGTACGTCCTGGCCTGGAGACGGGTGTCTCCCATCCCTTCATAACGACACCCTTCGGCTTCTTAGTTTTTCCCTGCTGCTTCTCTCCTCCTTCGGGTCCAGCAGCTCCACTAGTGCTGCCGCCAGTTTCCACACCATTTTCTCCACCAGCAGATGCCTCCTGTACCTTCTCTCCATCACCATTCCAGCAGCTGCCTCCTCTCCTCCTCCCCTACACACTAGGAGTCAGGTCCAGCTGCATGGTGATCTGCTCCATCTGCTGGGACACCCTTGCCTCCGGCTGTTTCTCCCAGCTCCCATACATCATGCCCTCAATGAATTTCACATCCTTGCTGTCAAACAACACACCCTTGGATGGTTCCCACAGCAGCCCATCCCTGCTCTCAGCAGCCAGCCCCAATGCACACACCAGATTGCACTCGCCCCAACTTACTGCGTAGGTCTTGGGGACGTGGGCGACTGCCATGCAACCGAACACCCTCAGCATGTCCACCGGCGGCTTCCTCCTAAGCCACCTCTCCAACGGCACCCACGAGTCATCCCCAACCTTGGTGAGCACCCTGTTCCTAGCACAGTGGCGTTCCGGACAGCATGAGGCCACATAGAATTGTCACCCAGATTCTGAGCAGGCCCTAGCTGTCTCCAGAATGGTTCGGTTTGCCCGTTCTGCTACAGCATTGGACTATGGGGTATAAGCCGTGGTCAGCTCTCTCTGGATGCCCTGCTTCTTGAGCCAGGCCGTCATTTCAGCTCCAAGGAACTCACCACCCCGGTCTGTCCTAATCCGCTTCACTACACACTCCGCCTGCTTCTCCACGAATGGCAGCCAATTGTCCCGTATCGTGGAGGCGGCGTGGTCCTTCTGCTTCAGCGGATACGCCCACATCAGCCTGCTCCAGTCATCCACAATTGTAAAAAAATACCGCTCCCCCTTGTGCCCTTGCACCGGCAGCGGCCCCACCAAGTCCATGTGGACCAGCTCCAAAGGCTTCTTGCTCCTGCCAGCCACACTATGGAAAGGGAAACGGGTGAACTTTGAAAGCAAACAGATTTCACAGTTATCATCGGGTGGCTGTCCGTTCAGCTTCAGACCCTTAACGGCTCCATCCTTCTCCAGCTGCTTCAGCAAAGGCATTGCCACATGCCCCTAAGCGCCGGGTGCCGTTGCCCAATCTGTCTCCCCAGATCTGGCCGACACTTTCACACCAACCCCTCCAATGGCATTGCACTCCCCCTGGGATGCAGACCCCTCTCCAGCCTGCCCCCCACCATGCCACGCCAGGGCCGGCAGCTGCCACATAGATCTGTACACGTCCTTGCTCTCGTGCAGATCCCAAAGCACCCGATTGCCCAGCTTCCCCTTATAAGTGCGTGCCCCATCTGTGTTGGTGTTCACCCCAGCTTCCCAGCTTACGGAGGGAGATAAGGTTGGCCTTCAGGTCGGGGACGAAGCGACCGTCGTGCAAGCACCACCGGCTTGCCATCCGCTCCCTTAAACGCAGCTCGTCCTGCACCAGCCACCTTCAACATGTGTCCAGAGGCGGAGCACACTTCATTGATCGGTGCAGCTCGTACTTCGTCCAGCAGGTCCTTGCGCGGCGTCATCGTCCAAGCAGCGCCTGTGTCCAACACCCAATAGTCTAGGGGGTGCAGCTCTGCTCCAACTTTGGCAGAGGCGTCTCCTTGCTCCCCCTTGTCTCCCACATGGAAGAATTGGCCCGCGGTGCGCTCCTTCTTCTTCTCCGCACCGCCGTTGCCCTTCGGGTTGTTGTCGGACGAATCAGCGACCATGTTGGCGCCGTTTTTCTGGTTCCTCCGCGCGCCGCCATCCTGGTGACGATTCTGGGGGGTCCATCCATCGGGTTTCTTATAGCACAAAAACCAGGGGTGCCCTTCCTTCTCACAATACCAGCAACTCCCTTTCATTTTGCCACCAGCACCCGACTTGCCCCCACGTCCAGATTTCGCACCGCGACCCCAACCTTTACCTCCTTGTGGTCGTTGGAGTCGTCGTCTTTCTTTGCACCGCGTCCAGCACCACCGAAGCCACGTCCTCTGCCACGTCGGCTCCCTTGCATCCCGTAGCCGCTGCTGCCGTCGTCTCCACCCCTCAGTTGGCGGCGACGGAAGTCCTCCTCCAGAATCTTCGTCCGCACCCACTCGAGCGTCCACAAGCTCTGGTTCTGCGGCAGGCTCAATCCGCTTGTAAATTGAAGCCACGATTCTGGCAGCAGCGAGAGCATCTTCAAGCACTTGGTCTGCTCCGGGTAGGTGATTCCTGTTGGGTAAGGGCCTAATAAACTCAAGCTATTAGGACTTAATCAAACTTAAAACCTCTCCTCGGGGTCACCTCCAAGGGTCCCTGGGTGCCTGGTACAAGACCAGCCCCTATCCTCGGGTCCGAGTTTGTAGAGAGAGGGATCAAGAAGGACTTAGTCAAAACAGCAAGAGTACCTTGAACGTCGCGCAGCGTGCCGTGCAGACCGTCGGTCGGATTAAGCTGAGAATTCGCTATATCGAAGCTCGCTCCAAGAGCTTTAAAATGAGCCAAGTTGCCTCGCGAAAAGTTCTGCCATTACGAAGTTATGGCTCGGACAGCGTTTGCCTAGCGTTGGAGTGCTAGCATACTAGCGTTGACTCGGTAGCATTCCGCCAACGAACCGCGTAGAAACGAAATTCCAGCGAGGAAGGAATTCACATGAATCAATTTGACTATATTCAGGTACAAACAGAGAAGGATTAAATAGTTCTAGCTAGCAAGGACCTTGGGAATCAACCTGGGAACAACCAGGGATGATCCCAAATAATTCCAAGCAACAGAACCAACCTGGCTGGACAAAATAGCAGGTGGTAGGTTGGTAAACAACCTCTGGTTCTGTTTTTCCAACCTGGGAAAACAACAACCAGGTTCAGGTTCTAAAACAGAACCTGTTTTTGTCTTTGCCCAACCAGCCAAATGCTGGTTCCGCTGGTTTCCCCTGGCCTTGTAGCATGCAGATACAGACAAACAACATCCAACCTTCACCCAAATTGTACCCCTATAGTGCCTTCCCTGCTACACTATAGTTAACCAAACAAAAAGTACAATTCTGAGTTGGATAGAACTGAATCTGTGCAATCAACTCAACCGAACTGCAAAGCTTCCATCTTGGGTTCCTTTGCGAGCTCGTCCTTCCTGCTTGCACTGTTCATAGCGCATACAATGTTGTGCCAAAGCGCACATTGCGCGAGTACCTGCAAATGCATCAAGCGAAAAATGCGAAAGCAAACAAACACACGAACACACCATTCACACGCAAATGCATTCGCACACGCATACTCGTACAAACAGACGGCAGGATGTCGTGCAATGTGCATTTGCACCCAACACACTCCCCCTCAGCCTGCCGGCTGCATCCCCGTCATTCCATGCTAGTTCATGCTCATTCCACTCATGCGCACATAACGCCAATGAGGCTCATCCGCAAGCCTCTTGGTGAGAAAGTCTGCTGGCTGCTGGTGAGTCTTGATGTAGATCGGATGCACCGTCCCCCTCTTCACCTCCTTACGCAGCCAGTGCCACTTGATACGCATGTGCTTGTTCAGCCCATGAAACACAGCGTTTCTGGCCATCCCAAGAGCCCCCTTGCTATCACAAAACAGCGGCGTAGCAACTTTCTGCTCCTGGCCAATCTCCTCTAACAGCCTCCTCAGCCAAATCACCTCCTTCACCCCATGGAACATCGCCATGTACTCTGATTCTACGGAAGAGAGTGCCGTCTCCGTCTGCTTCTTGGACCTCCAACTAACAGGTCCTCCCCCAACTACGCAGATGTATCCTCCCACAGATGAGGAATCCTCCTTCTCAGAAGCCCATGTAGCATCGGTAAAGCAAGTGAGAAATAGCTTGCCTTCTCCAAGCCTCTCCCCCTTCTCTTTCAGCACCTCCACCCCTTTCTGCTTCACCTGTGCAGATGCGGAGTATTGAACTCCAATGCTTGGGTGAGAGTTCAGGTACTTCACCACACGCTCAGCTGCATCCACCTGCTCCTCTGATGGATTCTGCACCACCCTAGCCAGCTGCCCAACCGAGAAAGAGATGTCGGGCCTCGTGTGAACTGCTGCGTACAAGAGGCTGCCCACCAAGGACTGAAATTGCTGCTGCTCTTCAGCTTCAACCCCTTCATCCTCTGCAGCCTTCACAAGCTTGAATTCTGCTGGCAGGGGAGTTGCAACCTTGCGCTCATTCTCAATCCCATACTTCTCCCCCAGCTCCTTGATGAACTTCTCCTGGTGCAGCTTCAACCACCTGTGATCTGGATCCCTCTCCACGTGCATCCCGAGGTAGTACTTTACCTCCCCAAGGTTCTTGCACTTGAAGTTTTCCATCAGTTGCTGCTGCACTTTCTGGATCTCCTTCATGCTGCTGCTGAAGAGAAGAATGTCGTCCACATAGACCAGAAACAGCACCAGCTTCTCCCCCTCGCCCTTGAGAAAGAGGCTCTCATCACAGCTGCTGGTCCTGAATCCCATCTCCTCTAAAACAGCTGCCAACTTCTGGTACCAGCAGCGTGGCGCCTGCTTCAAGCCGTAGATGGACTTGTTGAGCTTGCACACCCTGCCCGTACCATCCTCATACCCAGGCGGCTGCGTCATGTACACATCCTCCTCTAAAATCCCATTCAGGAATGCCGTTGAAATATCCATCTGAATGATGAATTTCCCACTAACAGCTGCATCTGCCAACAAGACACGGAGGGTAGGGGGTTTGGCAGTAGGAGCAAAGATCTCGTTGAAGTCCTGCTTCTCCTTCTGCATAAACCCCTTCGCCACCAGCCTACTCTTGTAGATGGTGACCTGCCCCTTGTCATCGGTCTTGATCCTCAGCACCCACTTGCATTGTATCGCTTTCTTCCCATCAGGCAGCACCACCAGATCCCATGTCCTATTCTCCAGCAGACTCTGGTACTCAGCATCCCTAGAAGCCAGCCACTTGTCCCTATCTGGTCCAGCTAATGCCTCTTCCATGCTAGCTGGTTCCTCTGGTGCAGGGGCAAGAAAACAGTACGCAGGCTCATCCTCCTCATCCGGGTCATAGCCATGAGGTAGAATCAGCAATGCCTCTTCGGTCCCTAGCTGCTGCTCTGCTGCATCAGTTCCTGCAGTCAGCTTCTTAGTAGCCATACGGGTACGTCCTGGCCTGGAGACGGGTGTCTCCCATCCCTTCATAACGACACCCTTCGGCTTCTTAGTTTTTCCCTGCTGCTTCTCTCCTCCCTCGGGTCCAGCAGCTCCACTAGTGCTGCCGCCAGTTTCCACACCATTTTCTCCACCAGCAGATGCCTCCTGTACCTTCTCTCCATCACCATTTCCAGCAGCTGCCTCCTCTCCCTCCTCCCACACACTAGGAGTCAGGTCCAGCTGCATGGTGATCTGCTCCATCTGCTGGGACACCCTTGCCTCCGGCTGTTTCTCCCAGCTCCCATACATCATGCCCTCAATGAATTTCACATCCCTGCTGTCAAACAACACACCCTTGGATGGTTCCCACAGCAGCCATCCCTTGCTCTCAGCAGCCAGCCCCAAATGCACACACCAGATTGCACTCGCCCCCAACTTACTACGGTAGGTCTTGGGGACGTGGGCGACTGCCATGCAACCGAACACCCTCAGCATGTCCACCGGCGGCTTCCTCCCAAGCCACCTCTCCAACGGCACCCACGAGTCATCCCCAACCTTGGTGAGCACCCTGTTCCTAGCGACAGTGGCGTGCCGGACAGCATGAGGCCACATAGAATTGCTCAGCCCAGATTCTATGAGCAGCGCCCTAGCTGTCTCCAGAATGGTCCGGTTTGCCCGTTCTGCTACACCATTGGACTGTGGGGTATAAGCCGTGGTCAGCTCTCTCTGGATGCCCTGCTTCTTGAGCCAGGCCGTCATTTCAGCTCCAAGGAACTCACCACCCCGGTCTGTCCTAATCCGCTTCACTACACACTCCGCCTGCTTCTCCACGAATGGCAGCCAATTGTCCCGTATCGTGGAGGCGGCGTGGTCCTTCTGCTTCAGCGGATACGCCCACATCAGCCTGCTCCAGTCATCCACAATTGTAAGAAAATACCGCTCCCCCTTGTGCCCTTGCACCGGCAGCGGCCCCACCAAGTCCATGTGGACCAGCTCCAAAGGCTTCTTGCTCCTGCCAGCCACACTTTTGAAAGGGAAACGGGTGAACTTTGAAAGCAAACAGATTTCACAGTTGTCATCGGGTGGCTGTCCGTTCAGCTTCAGACCCTTAACGGCTCCATCCTTCTCCAGCTGCTTCAGCAAAGGCATTGCCACATGCCCTAAGCGCCGGTGTGCCGTTGCCCAATCTGTCTCCCCAGATCTGGCCGACACTTTCACACCAACCCCTCCAACGGCATTGCACTCCCCCTGGGATGCAGACCCCTCTCCAGCCTGCCCCCCACCATGCCACGCCAGGGCCGGCAGCTGCCACATAGATCTGTACACGTCCTTGCTCTCGTGCAGATCCCAAAGCACCCGATTGCCCAGCTTCCCCTTATAAGTGCGTGCCCCATCCGTGTTGGTGTTCACCCCAGCCTTGCCAAGCTTACGGAGGGAGATAAGGTTGGCCTTCAGGTCGGGGACGAGGAGAACGTCGTGCAGCACCACCGGCTTGCCATCCGCTCCCTTAAACACAGCTCGTCCCGCACCAGCCACCTTCAACATGTGTCCAGAGGCGGAGCACACTTCATTGATCGGTGCAGCTTGTACTTCGTCCAGCAGGTCCTTGCGCGGTGTCATCGTCCAAGCAGCGCCTGTGTCCAACACCCAATAGTCTAGGGGGTGCAGCTCTGCTCCAACTTTGGCAGAGGCGTCTCCTTGCTCCCCCTTGTCTCCCACATGGAAGAATTGGCCCGCGGTGCGCTCCTTCTTCTTCTCCGCACCGCCGTTGCCCTTCGGGTTGTTGTCGGACGAATCAACGACCATGTTGGCGCCGTTTTTCTGGTTCCTCCGCGCGCCGCCATCCTGGTGACGATTCTGGGGGGTCCATCCATCGGGTTTCTTATAGCACAAAAACCAGGGGTGCCCTTCCTTCTCACAATACCAGCAACTCCCTTTCATTTTGCCACCAGCACCCGACTTGCCCCCACGTCCAGATTTCGCACCGCGACCCCAACCGGTACCTCCTTGTTGGTCGTTGGAGTCGTCGTCCTTCTTTGCACCGCGCCCAGCACCACCGAAGCCACGTCCTCTGCCACGTCGGCTCCCTTGCATCCCGTAGCCGCTGCTGCCGTCGTCTCCACCCCTCAGTTGGCGGCGACGGAAGTCCTCCTCCAGAGTCTTCGTCCGCACCCACTCGAGCGTCCACAAGCTCTGGTTCTGCGGCAGGCTCAATCCGCTCGTAAATTGAAGCCACGATTCTGGCAGCAGCGAGAGCATCTTCAAGCACTTGGTCTGCTCCGGGTAGGTGATTCCCGCGGTCGCCAACTTCGCGTAGAGGTCGCGCATCTTGTCCAGGACTGGTTGCACCGGCTCTCCCTCGCTCAGGCGCAACGCGGACAGCTCCCTCTCCAGCATCAACGTTGCGACAACGGAGGTCGGGGCGTGCAGCTCCTTCAACACGGTCCACGCCTTCGGACCGCATTCAACCTCCGGCAGCAGGTGCATGACGTGGTGACGCTGGTTCAGCTCCAAACTCTGCGACATCAAATAGTAGCCAGCTGAGGAGCGCTCGTCCCAATCTTCCTGCAGCGTGGGGTCACTCGGTCTAGGCTCCTCCCCAATCATTAGTTTCAGCAAACCGATCTGACGGAAATATAATTGCATTTTCCAGGCCCAATCATCATAGCCCTCACCATTGAACTTCTCGACGGTGAAATTCTTCAGCACCTCCTTGACAAGCGAGCCCTGGTTTGTTCGCGCTCCCCTTGGCGCTGAAAGACCAGAATCTTGGCTGCCGCTACGATCTTGGGCTGAAGATTCACCAGCTCCCGCCGAGGTGTTGCCCGCCATAGCTACCTATAACGAGGATCACTATAACGCAGCTCTGATACCAGCTTGTTGGTGTAAGGGCCTAATAAACTCAAGCTATTAGGACTTAATCAAACTTAAAACCTCTCCTCGGGGTCACCTCCAAGGGTCCCTGGGTGCCTGGTACAAGACCAGCCCCTATCCTCGGGTCCGAGTTTGTAGAGAGAGGGATCAAGAAGGACTTAGTCAAAACAGCAAGAGTACCTTGAACGTCGCGCAGCGTGCCGTGCAGACCGTCGATCGGATTAAGCTGAAAATTCGCTATATCGAAGCTCGCTCCAAGAGCTTTAAAATGAGCCAAGTTGCCTCGCGAAAAGTTCTGCCATTACTAAGTTCTGGCTCGGACAGCGTTTGCCTAGCGTTGGAGTGCTAGCATACTAGCGTTGACTCGGGTAGCATTCCGCCGTCGAATAGCGCAGAAACGAAATTCCAGCGAGGAAGGAATTCGCTTGAATCAAATTGACTATATTCAGGTACAAACAGAGAAGGATTAAATAGTTCTAGCTAGCAAGGACCTTGGGAATCAACCTGGGAACAACCAGGGATGATCCCAAATAATTCCAAGCAACAGAACCAACCTGGCTGGACAAAATAGTAGGTGGTAGGTTGGTAAACAACCTCTGGTTCTGTTTTTCCAACCTGGGAAAACAACAACCAGGTTCAGGTTCTAAAAACAGAACCTGTTTTGTCTTTGCCCAACCAGCCAAATGCTGGTTCCGCTGGTTTCCCCTGGCCTTGTAGCATGCAGATACAGACAAACAACATCCAACCTTCACCTAAATTGTACCCCTATAGTGCCTTCCCTGCTACACTATAGTTAACCAAACAAAACAGTACAATTTCGAGTTGGATAGAACTGAATCTGCGCAATCAACTCAACCGAACTGCAAAGCTTCCATCTTGGGTTCCTTTGCGAGCTCGTCCTTTCTGCTTGCACTGTTCATAGCGCATACAATGTTGTGCCGAAGCGCACATTGCGCGAGTACCTGCAAATGCATCAAGCGAAAAAATGCGAAAGCAAACAAACACACGAACACACCATTCACACGCAAATGCATTCGCACACGCATACTCGTACAAATAGACGGCAGGATGTCGTGCAATGTGCATTTGCACCCAACACATGAGTGGAATGAGCATGAACTAGCATGGAATGACGGGGATGCAGCCGGCAGGCTGAGGGGGAGTGTGTTGGGTGCAAATTTACATTGCACGACATCCTGCCGTCTGTTTGTACGAGTATGCGTGTGCGAATGCATTTGCGTGTGAATGGTGTGTTCGTGTGTTTTTTGCTTTCGCATTTTTCGCTTGATGCATTTGCAGGTAGTTGCGCAATGTGCGCTTCGGCACAACATTGTACGCGCTATGAACAGTGCAAGCAGAAAGAACGAGCTCGCAAAGGAACCCAAGATGGAAGCTTTGCAGTTCAGTTGAGTTGATTGCGCAGATTCAGTTCTATCCAACTCGAAATTGTACTGTTTTATTTGGTTAACTATAGTGTAGCAGGGAAGGCACTATAGGGGTACAATTTAGGTGAAGGTTGGATGTTGTTTGTCTGTATCTGCATGCTACAAGGCCAGGGGAAACCAGCGGAATCAGCATTTGGCTGGTTGGGCAAAGACAAAACAGGTTCTGTTTTTAGAACCTGAACCTGGTTGTTGTTTTCCCAGGTTGGAAAAACAGAACCAGAGGTTGTTTACCAACCTACCACCTGCTATTTTGTCCAGCCAGGTTGGTTCTGTTGCTTGGAATTATTTGGGATCATCCCTGGTTGTTCCCAGGTTGATTCCCAAGGTCCTTGCTAGCTAGAACTATTTAATCCTTCTCTGTTTGTACCTGAATATAGTCAATTTGATTCAAGCGAATTCCTTCCTCGCTGGAATTTCGTTTCTGCGCTATTCGACGGCGGAATGCTACCCAAGTCAACGCTAGTATGCTAGCACTCCAACGCTAGGCAAACGCTGTCCGAGCCATAACTTAGTAATGGCAGAACTTTTCGTGAGGCAACTTGGCTCATTTTAAAGCTCTTGGAGCGAGCTTCGATATAGCGAATTCTCAGCTTAATCCGACCGACGGTCTGCACGGCACGCTGCGCGACGTTCAAGGTACTCTTGCTGTTTTGACTAAGTCCTTCTTGATCCCTCTCTCTACAAACTCGGACCCGAGGATAGGGGCTGGTCTTGTACCAGGCACCCAGGGACCCTTGGAGGTGACCCCGAGGAGAGGTTTTAAGTTTGATTAAGTCCTAATAGCTTGAGTTTATTAGGCCCTTACACCAACAAAAAGTTCTGCCATTACTAAGTTATGGCTCGGACAGCGTTTGCCTAGCGTTGGAGTGCTAGCATACTAGCGTTGACTCGGGTAGCATTCCGCCGTCGAATAGCGCAGAAACGAAATTCCAGTGAGGAAGGAATTCGCTTGAATCAATTGACTATATTCAGGTACAAACAGAGAAGGATTAAATAGTTCTAGCTAGCAAAGACCTTGGGAATCAACCTGGGAACAACCAGGGATGATCCCAAATAATTCCAAGCAACAGAACCAACCTGGCTGGACAAAATAGCAGGTGGTAGGTTGGTAAACAACCTCTGGTTCTGTTTTTCCAACCTGGGAAAACAACAACCAGGTTCAGGTTCTAAAAACAGAACCTGTTTTGTCTTTGCCCAACCAGCCAAATGTTGGTTCCGCTGGTTTCCCCTGGCCTTGTAGCATGCAGATACAGACAAAAAACATCCAACCTTCACCTAAATTGTACCCCTATAGTGCCTTCCCTGCTACACTATAGTTAACCAAACAAAACAGTACAATTTCGAGTTGGATAGAACTGAATCTGCGCAATCAACTCAACCGAACTGCAAAGCTTCCATCTTGGGTTCCTTTGCGAGCTCGTCCTTTCTGCTTGCACTGTTTATAGCGCGTACAATGTTGTGCCGAAGCGCGCATTGCGCGAGTACCTGCAAATGCCCCAAGCGAAAAATGCGAAAGCAAACAAACACACGAACACACCATTCACACGCAAATGCATTCGCACACGCATACTCATACAAACAGACGGCAGGATATCGTGCAATGTGCATTTGCACCCAACACACTCCCCCTCAGCCTGCCGGCTGCATCTCCATCATTCCACTCTAGTTCATGCTCATTCCACTCATGCGCACACAACGCCAATGAGGCTCATCCGCAAGCCTCTTGGTGAGAAAGTCTGCTGGCTGCTGGTGAGTCTTGATATAGATCGGGTTCACCGTCCCCCTCTTCACCTCCTTACGCAGCCAGTGCCACTTGATACGCATGTGCTTGTTCAGCCCATGAAGCACAGCGTTCCTGGCCATCCCAAGAGCCCCCTTGCTATCACAAAACAGCGGCGTAGCAACTTTCTGCTCCTGGCCAATCTCCTCTAACAGCCTCCTCAGCCAAATCACCTCCTTCACCCCATGGAACATCGCCATGTACTCTGATTCTACGGAAGAGAGTGCCGTCTCCGTCTGCTTCTTGGACCTCCAACTAATAGGTCCTCCCCCAACTACGCAGATGTATCCTCCCACAGATGAGGAATCCTCCTTCTCAGAAGCCCATGTAGCATCGGTAAAGCAAGTGAGAAAGAGCTTGCCTTCTCCAAGCCTCTCTCCCTTCTCTTTCAGCACCTCCACCCCTTTCTGCTTCACCTGTGCAGATGCGGAGTATTGAACTCCAATGCTTGGGTGAGAGTTCAGGTACTTCACCACACGCTCAGCTGCATCCACCTGCTCCTCTGATGGATTCTGCACCACCCTAGCCAGCTGCCCAACCGAGAAAGAGATGTCGGGCCTCGTGTGAACTGCTGCGTACAAGAGGCTGCCCACCAAGGACTGAAATTGCTGCTGCTCCTCGGCTTCAACCCCTTCATCCTCTGCAGCCTTCACAAGCTTGAATTCTGCTGGCAGGGGAGTTGCAACCTTGCGCTCATTCTCAATCCCATACTTCTCCCCCAGCTCCTTGATGAACTTCTCCTGGTGCAGCTTCAACCACCTGTGATCAGGATCCCTCTCCACATGCATCCCGAGGTAGTACTTTACCTCCCCAAGGTTCTTGCACTTGAAGTTTTCCATCAGTTGCTGCTGCACTTTCTGGATCTCCTTCATGCTGCTGCTGAAGAGAAGAATGTCGTCCACGTAGACCAGAAACAGCACCAGCTTCTCCCCCTCGCCCTTGAGAAAGAGGCTCTCATTACAGCTGCTGGTCCTGAATCCCATCTCCTCTAAAACAGCTGCCAACTTCTGGTACCAGCAGCGTGGCGCCTGCTTCAAGCCGTAGATGGACTTGTTGAGCTTGCACACCCTGCCCGTACCATCCTCATACCCAGGCGGCTGCATCATGTACACATCCTCCTCTAAAATCCCATTCAGGAATGCCGTTGAAATATCCATCTGAATGATGAATTTCCCACTAACAGCTGCATCTGCCAACAAGACACGGAGGGTAGGGGGTTTGGCAGTGGGAGCAAAGATCTCGTTGAAGTCCTGCTTCTCCTTCTGCATAAACCCCTTCGCCACCAGCCTACTCTTGTAGATGGTTACCTGCCCCTTGTCATCGGTCTTGATCCTCAGCACCCACTTGCATTGTATCGCTTTCTTCCCATCAGGCAGCACCACCAGATCCCATGTCCCATTCTCCAGCAGGCTCTGGTACTCAGCATCCCTAGAAGCCAGCCACTTGTCCCTATCTGGTCCAGCTAATGCCTCCTCCATGCTAGCTGGTTCCTCTGGTGCAGGGGCAAGAAAACAGTACGCAGGCTCATCCTCCTCATCCGGGTCATAGCCATGCGGTAGAATCAGCAATGCCTCTTCGGTCCCTAGCTGCTGCTCTGCTGCATCAGTTCCTGCAGTCAGCTTCTTAGTAGCCATACGGATACGTCCTGGCCTGGAGACGGGTGTCTCCCATCCCTTCATAACGACACCTTTCGGCTTCTTAGTTTTTCCCTGCTGCTGCTCTCCTCCCTCGGATCCAGCAGCTCCCGTACCCTATTGCCAGCAGCCTAAAAGTTTTGTTACAATGATTGTACCAGGGTAGACTTATTGTTAGGCTGTTTTGATTTTAGTTCATTTCATTACACTCTTAAAATAGCAGGGTGCGTCTTAGCTGGATAGGCGATGGGCTATGAATTGTTAAATCGCAGGTTCGAGTCTTGGCAGCGGTCGATATGTTTTGCAGCTTCGCAAGGAAAATTCTCGCCCAAGAGGATTCGGTATGTGTAATGTACAGTGCACCCTGATACAAGCAGGGTAATTGAAATCGTGATCAGTGTAAATGAAAACATAGCCTTTTTGCTCTAGCATAAAACATTTTATACCCCTGTTTTTTCAATAGAACCTGGGAAAAAGTGGCCCATCATCAGGGCAAGAAGGATATTGTACACTGATAATTTGGGCCCTGCTCATTCCATCAGGGCATGACACACCCGTCGAGTGACAAAGTAGCTTAGTACATTTTCTGCAAGGCATGAATGAGAGCTTCTTTTTTTATGCTTAGTATAAATTCTTGTGATGTCAACAATTCTGTCCAGAAATTCAGTCCAGCGATTTTGAATTATTTCGGACCTATAATGTTCCTAGATTCTGTCCTTAGTTTCTAGCACGGGGAAATGGGCCGGTACGTTGGCGAGCTAGGCACGTAAAGAGGGGAAGGGGCAAGGGAAACAGTAACGACAAGTGCAAGGGATAAAGGCAAGAGGAGGGCAGGATGCAAGGGAACGGGCAAGGGGCGAGGTGAAGGACGAGAATGAGCAATAACAAGGATCAACGACAAAAGGCAAGGTGTAAGGGCAAGGGAAAGATTGTAGGCAAGCGCAAGGGGCGCCAGCAAGGGGAAGGGCAAGAGGCAAGGGGAAGGGCTAGAGGCAAGGGGAAAAAGCAGGACCAATAACAAGGGGCAAGGCCAAAAACATGGGAGGAATTGATGGCGGACAAACTCGAACATTGGCTAAGCAAGGACATATCCCCTTCTCGAGCATGCTACACATAAACCAGTGCCATACGCCCACCTCAGGGTACACAGTGTGGGTAGGGCATGCACGCCACCTACTTTTGGGTCAACTCAAAAACAAAGCGGCGTGAACACCCCCTGCTGACCGCAAGGTGCACAGTGCACATAGGGCACGCCACCTGCTACATCGTCGGGTCCCTTTCCAACCCCCCCGCTCCCATCCCGCCTCCGCCACTCCCTCTCATCATCCCGTCATCCCCCAGCCCCCGAGTGCCACACATCCCTTTCCAACCCTCAGCCTCTTTGTCATACACTCCCAACCCACTCCCAACCCACCCCCAACCCACTGCCAACCCACTCCCAACCCACTGCCAACCCACTCCCATCCCACTCCTAAACCACTCCCAACCCAACCCACTCCCAAACCACTCCCAACCCACTCCCAACCCACTCCCAACCTACTCCCAACCCACTCCCAACCCACTCCCAACCCACTCCAAACCCATTCCCAACCCACTCCCAACCCACTTCCAACCCACTCCCAACCCACTCCCACCCCACTCCCAACCCACTCCCAACCCACTCCCAACCCACTCCACACCCACTTCCAACCCACTCCCAACCCACTCCCAACCCACTCCCACCCCACTCCCAACGCACTCCCAACCCACTCTCACCCCACTCCCAACCCACTCCCAACCCACTCCCAACCCACTCCCAACCCACTCCCAACTCATTCCCACCCAACTCCCAGCCCACTCCCACTCCCCCCCACCCCACTCCCACCCCGTTCCTATGCACGCACCCAATGCACACGTTCGTCAGCAGCAGGCAGGCGCGGGCGCGTGAGCCACCCCATGACGGACGAGACAGCCCCCGCACCAGCGGCGCCCACTGCAGCAGCGGAGTCGGGAGCTGTGGTGGCGGAGGGTGCGGTGGAGGGCTCGGAAGATGACAAAGGCTTGTGCAGTGCAAGCTTGTTGCGACCACCATCTCAAACACCTGGTGGGAGGGGACACAAAGGGGGAAGGCCAGGAGGAGAAAGAGAGATAAGAGGGGGAGGGAAACGAGTGTAGAGAGAGGGGGAAAGATGGGGGAAGAGGCGGGAAACAGTAGAAAAGTGGGAGGGAGGGGGGTTGAAGGGGCCTGATCCGCGCAGCGGCCTTGCGCGCGTGGTAGGTTGAGTGGCATGCAGCATGAAGAACTCTATTGTCGATGTCCACGAATATCCCCTCCATTTTTCCCCCCCGCGTGTTATTTCTGCTCGCCCATAGGCTCATTGTTCGCATGCGCCACCCCACACACGCACACCACACATCTCGATTGACCACATGAGGTGTGCGGGGCTACAGGAGGAGGTGCGCGCTGACAAAGCCACCATTATGCCGAAACACACAGCGGGCAAGGTGACGAGTGACGCGGCCATTGCATAAAGCGCAGTGCCGTGAATGCACGGGCAAGATGCTGGCACGCGGAGGGCGAGCCGTGGTGCGACTCACTAGGTCAAACACTACGTCCTTCACACTAACCAGGATCTTCTCGTACACCTTCACGCACTAGAAATGCACATACACACTCTTCTTACACATACACAAACTCACATCCACACCTATTCTCACACAGTCAAACACATACAGACACAGACACATATACACCCACTCTATCGTGCACGCGGGAGTGGATCCACTCTGCCAGGATTTAGGCAAGGGAGAACGCGGGAGTACAACGCTGCCGCTGCAGCTGAGAGCGATTGACCTGGGAAGTGGAGGGCACTTAGGAGGGCACACAGTAGGGCACACAGGAGGGGAGACAGTCAGGGAAGGGAAGAGAGGGAGGAAAGGGCATTACGGGCTGCTGGTGCACGTGGGCATGCTATGTCCTTCCCCACACACCCACCTTTGCCCCCAACTTTGCCCATCTCTAGGCTACACACCCACATGGCCTCTTCCAATCCCACTCTCCCCCAACTCTCCGCCCAACCCCACCACCCACCTTACTGTTCCCCCAGCATACATGCAGCATGAAAACAGAGTCAGCGGCAGATAGCATCACACCCAGCGATACACATAAGGGTTGGGGGGAGGAGGATGAGGAACGGCAGGCAGAGAGGAGGTGGGGGGTTTGGGGAGAAGAGAGAAGAAAGGGGGGTAGGTGAGGACAGTCTCAAAGCAGCAAAGCTGGGTTGGTGGGGGAAGTAGAGTCGTTGAGATGCTAGCATGTGAAGCATGCGATGCCATTGACTACGAGACACATGGAACTGACCAAGACTTACGTAGCTTGGCTAATTGGCAGACCAAGGAGAGGGAAGAGGAAGTTGCAACCTGCAATGCAGAGCGAGCACCGAGAAACGAAAGGCACAGGGCGAGGGAGGTGGGGGTTGAGAGTGGAGGGGTGGAAGCACAGATGAGAGGAGAGCACGAGGGGGGTTCACAAGAGCGAGCCTTGAAGAATGTTGGCAGGCAGGTATATGGGGGTCGTGCACAGTGCAGAGGCAGTGAGCAATAGCAGGGACGATGGGCGCGGATACAATTTGAAGCCGACATCGAAGCTGGCGGATTACGGGCGCGGGGGCTGCGGTCGACGGCGGCTGCAGGCAGTTTGCACGACGCCATCGGCGGACGACGTCGCTCTCTCCAGCGAATTGGTGTCGGGCCGTCATCGGCAACCCACGTAACCACGGGCGGGATTGCGCCGGCTTACGGCTACTTCAAGTTTTCGCCGGACAAGATCACCATGCCCAAGCTGCTTGAAGGTCAGTACGACCTCATCATCACGTGGACAGAGTCGATTTAGCCCCACCTGGAGATTGCGGGGCTGACTTCGTTCGCCGACGGTGACTTGGAGACGCCACTGCGAGGCCGACGTCGAGCTTTGGGCAGAGTTTCATGCCGCTCACTTGTTAACCTTCATAGTCGTCCCGTGGTGCTACTCGCCAACGGTGCAAGTTGCCCTGAAGCCGTGTCGACTTTGACTGGACACCGGCCACCAAGCGTGGTGGTTCATCATGTAGACGTACAAGTCGATCGACGACTTGTACATCGGCCAGCCGGAGGAGAAGCTGACCCTTTTCAGCATGGGCGAGTAGGATTCGGCGGCGGACTACTGCAACCGTGATCGACGGATCCTGGACGACATTCCAATGGCGGGCGTCAACTACTTGACAACGTCCTACGTCATACACGTCGTCAAGGCGAGCAGGAGTCGGTGGCGGACTACTGCAACCGTGATCGACGGATCCTGGCCGACATTCCAATGGCGCGCGTCAACTACATGACAGAGTCGTACGTTATACACGTCGTCAAGGGACTCATAAGCGGCTACAACCTAATGCGCTGGATGCTGGCGATGCTCGGCGTGTGTGATTCGCTAAACAAGGACTCGTTGACGAGCCACATCATGAAGGACGAGACGATACAGGAAGTCGAGCGGCCCACGGAGCTCCTTCCGCAGGTCAGCTACGCTGCTCCGACGAAGCAAGGACGTCAGCAGGGGCAACACGGGAAGCTTGGCGGAGGTGGTAGCGGAGGTGGGAGGTCGGCGAAGGACGCGGTCACGGTGGTGGCACTCGACGGCGTAAGTGCTAGGTCTGCGGCAGCGCCGAGCATCTCTCATACCGCTATCCCGACCGTGAGGAGTTTGATGACGACGACCACAAGAGAGGCCGGAGACGGTCAGGCGGAGGTCGTTAATGTCAAAACAACAGGCCGCACAATAAAAGGAGGCATCAAAGAAGACGTCGTCGGCGAAAGACGCCAATCCCTCTTCTAGCGGCAAGGCAGAAAGAGCTCGAAAGGCCTCGTGCTCGATGGTCGGTATAGTGGAGCCGACGGTCTCACTGGCACAGGGGGCTGGCGAGGACTACAAGGCGGTCACCGCTGCTGTGTAGGTGAATTAGACGGTGGTGCGGCTGCTCCCACCACCCGATGGGGACGCAGAAGGCCTTCGTCGGCATGGAGCCGAGCGGCAATGTGAAACAGGTGCACGGTTTCAATGGGGCGCTTCAAATCGTCCAGGGCCGCGGCACCATCGCCCCAGCAAGGGGAGGCCGAGTAGCATGTTCTTATCTCTAACGTGCTCTACGTTCCACGTGTGCAGGTGAACCTGCTGTCGGCTGGCCAGCTGAAAGACAGCGGCGTGAAGCTGTAGGACGACAGCGACGAGATGCTGCTCGTCTCGTTGGCTGGGGACGTGCTTGGTTGGGCGCGCTACACCGGCCGAGTCCTCTGCACCGACCTTCGCCCCTGCTCGACAAAGTCGACGTCGGCATCGACAGAGGTGGTGGCCCTGCGGACGATCGCCTCAGCAACGAAGTCGATGTTGATGCAACCCCATGGTTTGCACTCGGCTTGTTGTCCGTGTGTGTGTGCATGCGTGTGTGCATGGAATGGCATAGGGGCATGAGATAATATATGTTTCATGCTGATAATAGTGTGTGAATGATGAGTCATAATGTTGAATGTGTGTGTCGAGTAAATAGTGAGTTGTCGCTAGTTGCGTGTCACGTGCCGTTCACATATTGTGTGCGCTTTTCTATTTTGTCGTGTGTGGAACGCTCGGCATGTCACAGGTGCATGCAGCAGACTTGCAAGAACTCAAGGACGAGTTTATGGCGAAGAACCAGAACCTTGGTTTCAATATTCATGTGATTTCGAAGCTCAACAATACGGGTAAACTTCAAGATAGAGGAAATAATTACATTACAATGTGTAGTGTACTATTTCTCTTGGTGTAGGCCCTTGTGGAGGGTAGTTTCGAGACCCTTCATGTTTGGGGACAGTGTGGCACTGTTTCACATCGCTGTACCTCGGCTCTTGGGGTTTTTAGAGGCTGGGATTCGTTCCTAACTCGTAACTCTTCCTAATTTGTGTTCTAAGACTATAGTGGCTGCCATAGTGCCGTTCGTTCAAACCGACGTTAAGACGCTCCAGATACAAATTATAGCATGTCATTTAGAGCTGTTTCAAGAACGCTATCAACGTTTGAGCCTATTGTAACGATAAAAAGTGGTATCAGAGCCCCTTGGAATAGTTTCGACAATGGCTGAACCTGAGGAAAGGGTTGGCAAAGGTGCTAGTGGCAGTGGAGAAGCCCAAGCTTAAGGCCAACCCCGTGATTCGCCCATGGCTCCCGTACAACCGGGTCTTGGCCCATCTATGGGATGAACCTAGAGTGTTTGGCCTTTACAAGTTCAAAAGTGACAACTTCGCTGAGTGGTTCTCCAAGATGGAAAACATGTTCCACCATTATGACCTGCTGGAGATGATGGAAGGAACAGACAAGTGCCCCGAGAACGACCCAGTGAAGAGCCCGTGGGTGCGGAAGAGCGCACAAGGCTATCTCCTACTTGGGCAAGCATTGGGAAGCAGCCAAATCCGTCATATCTAGCCTTTCCAGCGTGAACCAAAGAAGGGACCAAAGGCATGGGCTGCTCTCAAGGGTGTACACGCTCCTGCAACAGCAGCGGTGGTGGTGGTATTAAAGTAGCAAATGGCGGCACTACGGATTGAAGATGAATCGGTTGAAGAAGGGGTGCAGAAATTCTTCGACTTGTTCACGCAGCTTGAAGGAGCTGATCTGAACAATAGTGAGCTCGTGAAGAATACCAAGCTGCTGGCCTTACTTCCTGAGTTCTGGATCTCTCTCATCATCAACCTGAACCGTGATCTGCCCCGCTTCTCGCTCGAAAACGTGAAACGAGCAATTCTTCAAGAAGAATTCCGCCGTCGTGAGTTGGCGGGTTCGGATGGCGCGGGGGCAGAAATCATCAGCCGTGGATACGGCCGTGGAAAGGGCAGAGGACGAGGAGGAGGAAGGTTTGGCAGCGGCAACTACAATGGAGGCTGTGGAAATGGCGGATACAGCAACAATAAGAGTTACGGACGCGGTCGCGGGCGATTCGATCACGAGTGTCATTTTAGCCACAAGAGCGGACACATGTGGCGTGATAGCTACAAAAACCCAGATGGATGGGCTCCTGCTCAAGGCCAAGAGGGTAGAGGAGCAGGGAGAGGGAGAGGAAGGGGCTGTGGAGGCTGTGGCAGTCGCGGAAGTGGAGCTGCAAATATGAGGAGTGGAGATAACGACAAGGACCCGAGCGACAATCGGTTCCCGGGTCAATTCTTCTTCGTGTCGACGCAGGCATCAGCTTGACCAGAGAGTGTTGAAGGCTTTGAACAGCCAGCAGCTGTGGGAAAGGTCACCCTACACTCCCTGGACTTTTGGATGATCGATAGCGGTGCGGACTTCCTCACTGAACTCGAACCGTCACCGGTAAAGCATGTCACATCGGCTTTGGGGCAGCGAGCAGAGGTGAAAGGCATGGGTAATGCCATGTTTAAGGGTGTTGATGGGAAGATGGTGGGCCTCAAGAATGTCCTTTGGGTGCCCAACCTTGCTGCCAACCTGATTTCCGTGCAGCCGTTGCACAAGGCCGGCGTAGAAACGAGCTCGAAGGGAGCCAAGATCTACAGCGTAAGGCTTGGCGAGCAAATTCGTTGTGCCCTTTATGTTTACAATGAGATGTCGCAGATTCCTGTGGTCTCAATGCTTAAGGAGAGGCAAGTGGCAGCAAGCATCAGCACCATTGGTAAAGCGTTTGGTAGCAGGGATGGCGAGAATGTTTGCACCAAGGAGAAAGAGTACAAGATGAGCAAGCTGGGTGATCATAAGGAGAGTAGTGCAGCAGCCACACAGCAGCAAAAGGGTGAGGAGAACCCCGAAGTAGCAGTGGACGAGGAGTACAGAGAGAGCATGAAGAGCACTATTGCGAGTGTGGCATTCTCCAATTGGACTTGGCTATAGGGGAGTGTGATTGGCTGGCCTTGCATCGGTGAATGGGGCATGTGGCTCCGCCTATTTTGCAGCAGCTAGTGAAGAATGAGATGGTTGCTGGCATACTTGTGAAAGGGGAGCCCACTGTTGGTGTAAGGGCCTAATAAACTCAAGCTATTAGGACTTAATCAAACTTAAAACCTCTCCTCGGGGTCACCTCCAAGGGTCCCTGGGTGCCTGGTACAAGACCAGCCCCTATCCTCGGGTCCGAGTTTGTAGAGAGAGGGATCAAGGAGGACTTAGTCAAAACAGCAAGAGTACCTTGAACGTCGCGCAGCGTGCCGTGCAGACCGTCGATCGGATTAAGCTGAGAATTCGCTATATCGAAGCTCGCTCCAAGAGCTTTAAAATGAGCCAAGTTGCCTCGCGAAAAGTTCTGCCATTACTAAGTTATGGCTCGGACAGCGTTTGCCTAGCGTTGGAGTGCTAGCATACTAGCGTTGACTCGGGTAGCATTCCGCCAATGAATAGCACAGAAACGAAACTCCAGCGAGGAAGGAATTCGCTTGAATCAATTGACTATATTCAGGTACAAACAGAGAAGGATTAAATAGTTCTAGCTAGCAAGGACCTTGGGAATCAACCTGGGAACAACCAGGGATGATCCCAAATAATTCCAAGCAACAGAACCAACCTAGCTGGACAAAATAGCAGGTGGTAGGTTGGTAAACAACCTCTGGTTCTGTTTTTCCAACCTGGGAAAACAACAACCAGGTTCAGGTTCTAAAAACAGAACCTGTTTTGTCTTTGCCCAACCAGCCAAATGTTGGTTTAAGGGCCTAATAAACTCAAGCTATTAGGACTTAATCAAACTTAAAACCTCTCCTCGGGGTCACCTCCAAGGGTCCCTGGGTGCCTGGTACAAGACCAGCCCCTATCCTCGGGTCCGAGTTTGTAGAGAGAGGGATCAAGGAGGACTTAGTCAAAACAGCAAGAGTACCTTGAACGTCGCGCAGCGTGCCGTGCAGACCGTCGATCGGATAAAGCTGAGAATTCGCTATATCGAAGCTCGCTCCAAGAGCTTTAAAATGAGCCAAGTTGCCTCGCGAAAAGTTCTGCCATTACTAAGTTATGGCTCGGACAGCGTTTGCCTAGTGTTGGAGTGCTAGCATACTAGCGTTGACTCGGGTAGCATTCCGCCAACGAACCGCGTAGAAACGAAATTCCAGCGAGGAAGGAATTCGCATGAATCAATTTGACTATATCCAGGTACAAACAGAGAAGGAATAAATAGTTCTAGCTAGCAAAGACCTTGGGAATCAACCTGGGAACAACCAGGGATGATCCCAAATAAGTCCAAGCAACAGAACCAATCTGGCTGGACAAAATAGCAGGTGGTAGGTTGGTAAACAACCTCTGGTTCTGTTTTTCCAACCTGGGAAAACAACAACCAGTTTCAGGTTCTAAAAACAGAACCTGTTTTGTCTTTGCCCAACCAGCCAAATGCTGGTTCCGCTGGTTTCCCCTGGCCTTGTAGCATGCAGATACAAACAAACAACATCCAACCTTTGCCTAAATTGTACCCCTATAGTGCCTTCCCTGCTACACTATAGTTAACCAAACAAAACAGTACAATTTCGAGTTGGATAGAACTGAATCTGCGCAATCAATTAAACCGAACTGCAAAGCTTCCATCTTGGGTTCCTTTGCAAGCTCGTCCTTTCTGCTTGCACTGTTCATAGCACGTACAATGTTGTGCCGAAGCGCACATTGCGCGAGTACCTGCAAATGCTTCAAGCGAAAATTGTGAAAGCAAACAAACACACGAACACACCATTCACACGCAAATGCATTTGCACACGCATACTCGTACAAACAGACGGCAGGATGTCGTGCAATGTGCATTTGCACCCAACACACTCCCCCTCAGCCTGCCGGCTGCATCCCCATCATTCCATGCTAGTTCATGCTCATTCCA
The DNA here is from genome assembly GCA_947470075.1 of Closterium sp. Yama58-4. NCBI lineage: Eukaryota > Viridiplantae > Streptophyta > Zygnematophyceae > Desmidiales > Closteriaceae > Closterium > Closterium sp. Yama58-4. The sequence continues at coordinate 26,821 of CANIUD010000974.1, forward strand.
CTCATGCGCACACAACGCCAATGAGGCTCATCCGCAAGCCTCTTGGTGAGAAAGTCTGCTGGCTGCTGGTGAGTCTTGATGTAGATCGGATTCACCGTCCCCCTCTTCACCTCCTTACGCAGCCAGTGCCACTTGATACGCATGTGCTTGTTCAGCCCATGAAGCACAGCGTTCCTGGCCATCCCAAGAGCCCCCTTGCTATCACAAAACAGCGGCGTAGCAACCTTCTGCTCCTGGCCAATCTCCTCTAACAGCCTCCTCAGCCAAATCACCTCCTTCACCCCATGGAACATCGCCATGTACTCTGATTCTACGGAAGAGAGTGCCGTCTCCGTCTGCTTCTTGGACCTCCAACTGACAGGTCCTCCCCCAACTACGCAGATGTATCCTCCCACAGATGAGGAATCTTCCTTCTCAGAAGCCCAAGTAGCATCAGTAAAGCAAGTGAGAAAGAGCTTGCCTTCTCCAAGCCTCTCCCCCTTCTCTTTCAGCACCTCCACCCCTTTCTGCTTCACCTGTGCAGATGCGGAGTATTGAACTCCAATGCTTGGGTGAGAGTTCAGGTACTTCACCACACGCTCAGCTGCATCCACCTGCTCCTCTGATGGATTCTGCACCACCCTAGCGAGCAGCCCAACCGAGAAAGAGATGTCGGGCCTCGTGTGAACTGCTGCGTACAAGAGGCTGCCCACCAAGGACTGAAATTGCTGCTGCTCCTCGGCTTCAACCCCTTCATCCTCTGCAGCCTTCACAAGCTTGAATTCTGCTGGCAGGGGAGTTGCAACCTTGCGCTCATTCTCAATCCCATACTTCTCCCCCAGCTCCTTGATGAACTTCTCCTGGTGCAGCTTCAACCACCTGTGATCAGGATCCCTCTCCACGTGCATCCCGAGGTAGTACTGTTGGGTGCAAATTTACATTGCACGACATCCTGCCGTCTGTTTGTACGAGTATGCGTGTGCGAATGCATTTGTGTGTGAATGGTGTGTTCGTGTGTTTGTTTGCTTTCGCATTTTTTCGCTTGATGCATTTGCAGGTACTCGCGCAATGTGCGCTTCGGCACAACATTGTATGCGCTATGAACAGTGCAAGCAGAAAGGACGAGCTCGCAAAGGAACCCAAGATGGAAGCTTTGCAGTTCGGTTGAGTTGATTGCGCAGATTCAGTTCTATCCAACTCGAAATTGTACTGTTTTGTTTGGTTAACTATAGTGTAGCAGGGAAGGCACTATAGGGGTACAATTTAGGTGAAGGTTGGATGTTGTTTGTCTGTATCTGCATGCTACAAGGCCAGGGGAAACCAGCGGAACCAGCATTTGGCTGGTTGGGCAAAGACAAAACAGGTTCTGTTTTTAGAACCTGAACCTGGTTGTTGTTTTCCCAGGTTGGAAAAACAGAACCAGAGGTTGTTTACCAACCTACCACCTGCTATTTTGTCCAGCCAGGTTGGTTCTGTTGCTTGGAATTATTTGGGATCATCCCTGGTTGTTCCCAGGTTGATTCCCAAGGTCCTTGCTAGCTAGAACTATTTAATCCTTCTCTGTTTGTACCTGAATATAGTCAAATTGATTCAAGCGAATTCCTTCCTCGCTGGAATTTCGTTTCTACGCGGTTCGTTGGCGGAATGCTACCCGAGTCAACGCTAGTACGCTAGCACTCTAATGCTAGGCAAACACCGTCTGAGCCATAACTTCGTAATGGCAGAACTTTTCGCGAGGCAACTTGGCTCATTTTAAAGCTCTTGGAGCGAGCTTCGATATAGCGAATTCTCAGCTTAATCCGATCGACGGTCTGCACGGCACGCTGCGCGACGTTCAAGGTGCTCTTGCTGTTTTGACTAAGTCCTTCTTGATCCCTCTCTCTACAAACTCGGACCCGAGGATAGGGGCTGGTCTTGTACCAGGCACCCAGGGACCCTTGGAGGTGACCCCGAGGAGAGGTTTTAAGTTTGATTAAGTCCTAATAGCTTGAGTTTATTAGGCCCTTACACCAACAAGCTGGTATCAGAGCTGCGTTATAGTGATCCTCGTTATAGGTAGCTATGGCGGGCAACACCTCGGCGGGAGCTGGTGAATCTTCAGCCCAAGATCGTAGCGGCAGCCAAGATTCTGGTCTTTCAGCGCCAAGGGGAGCGCGAACAAACCAGGGCTCGCTTGTCAAGGAGGTGCTGAAGAATTTCACCGTCGAGAAGTTCAATGGTGAGGGCTATGATGATTGGGCCTGGAAAATGCAATTATATTTCCGTCAGATCGGTTTGCTGAAACTAATGATTGGGGAGGAGCCTAGACCGAGTGACCCCACGCTGCAGGAAGATTGGGACGAGCGCTCCTCGGCTGGCTACTATTTGATGTCGCAGAGTTTGGAGCTGAACCAGCGTCACCACGTCATGCACCTGCTGCCGGAGGTTGAATGCGGTCCGAAGGCGTGGACCGTATTGAAGGAGCTGCACGCCCCGACCTCCGTTGTCGCAACGTTGATGCTGGAGAGGGAGCTGTCCGCGTTGCGCCTGAGCGAGGGAGAGCCGGTGCAACCAGTCCTGGACAAGATGCGCGACCTCTACGCGAAGTTGGCGACCGCGGGAATCACCTACCCGGAGCAGACCAAGTGCTTGAAGATGCTCTCGCTGCTGCCAGAATCGTGGCTTCAATTTACGAGCGGATTGAGCCTGCCGCAGAACCAGAGCTTGTGGACGCTCGAGTGGGTGCGGACGAAGATTCTGGAGGAGGACTTCCGTCGCCGCCAACTGAGGGGTGGAGACGACGGCAGCAGCGGCTACGGGATGCAAGGGAGCCGACGTGGCAGAGGACGTGGCTTCGGTGGTGCTGGACGCGGTGCAAAGAAAGACGACGACTCCAACGACCAACAAGGAGGTACCGGTTGGGGTCGCGGTGCGAAATCTGGACGTGGGGGCAAGTCGGGTGCTGGTGGCAAAATGAAAGGGAGTTGCTGGTATTGTGAGAAGGAAGGGCACCCCTGGTTTTTGTGCTATAAGAAACCCGATGGATGGACCCCCCAGAATCGTCACCAGGATGGCGGCGCGCGGAGGAACCAGAAAAACGGCGCCAACATGGTCGCTGATTCGTCCGACAACAACCCGAAAGGCAACGGCGGTGCGGAGAAGAAGGAGCGCACCGCGGGCCAATTCTTCCATGTGGGAGACAAGGGGGAGCAAGGAGACGCCTCTGCCAAAGTTGGAGCAGAGCTGCACCCCCTAGACTATTGGGTGTTGGACACAGGCGCTGCTTGGACGATGACGCCGCGCAAGGACCTGCTGGACGAAGTACGAGCTGCACCGATCAATGAAGTGTGCTCCGCCTCTGGACACATGTTGAAGGTGGCTGGTGCGGGACGAGCTGCGTTTAAGGGAGCGGATGGCAAGCCGGTGGTGCTGCACGACGTTCTCTTCGTCCCCGACCTGAAGGCCAACCTTATCTCCCTCCGTAAGCTTGGCAAGGCTGGGGTGAACACCAACACGGATGGGGCACGCACTTATAAGGGGAAGCTGGGCAATCGGGTGCTTTGGGATCTGCACGAGAGCAAGGACGTGTACAGATCTATGTGGCAGCTGCCGGCCCTGGCGTGGCATGGTGGGGGGCAGGCTGGAGAGGGGTCTGCATCCCAGGGGGAGTGCAATGCCGTTGGAGGGGTTGGTGTGAAAGTGTCGGCCAGATCTGGGGAGACAGATTGGGCAACGGCACACCGGCGCTTAGGGCATGTGGCAATGCCTTTGCTAAAGCAGCTGGAGAAGGATGGAGCCGTTAAGGGTCTGAAGCTGAACGGACAGCCACCCGATGACAACTGTGAAATCTGTTTGCTTTCAAAGTTCACCCGTTTCCCTTTCCATAGTGTGGCTGGCAGGAGCAAGAAGCCTTTGGAGCTGGTCCACATGGACTTGGTGGGGCCGCTGCCGGTGCAAGGGCACAAGGGGGAGCGGTATTTTCTTACAATTGTGGATGACTGGAGCAGGCTGATGTGGGCGTATCCGCTGAAGCAGAAGGACCACGCCGCCTCCACGATACGGGACGATTGGCTGCCATTCGTGGAGAAGCAGGCGGAGTGTGTAGTGAAGCGGATTAGGACAGACCGGGGTGGTGAGTTCCTTGGAGCTGAAATGACGGCCTGGCTCAAGAAGCAGGGCATCCAGAGAGAGCTGACCACGGCTTATACCCCACAGTCCAATGGTGTAGCAGAACGGGCAAACCGGACTATTCTAGAGACAGCTAGGGCGCTGCTCATAGAATCTGGGCTGAGCAATTCTATGTGGCCTCATGCTGTCCGGCACGCCACTGTCGCTAGGAACAGGGTGCTCACCAAGGTTGAGGATGACTCGTGGGTGCCGTTGGAGAGGTGGCTTGGGAGGAAGCCGCCGGTGGACATGCTGAGGGTGTTCGGTTGCATGGCAGTCGCCCACGTCCCCAAGACCTACCGCAGTAAGTTGGGGGCGAGTGCAATCTGGTGTGTGCATTTGGGGCTGGCTGCTGAGAGCAAGGGATGGCTGCTGTGGGAACCATCCAAGGGTGTGTTGTTTGACAGCAGGGATGTGAAATTCATTGAGGGCATGATGTATGGGAGCTGGGAGAAACAGCCGGAGGCAAGGGTGTCCCAGCAGATGGAGCAGATCACCATGCAGCTGGACCTGACTCCTAGTGTGTGGGAGGAGGGAGAGGAGGCAGCTGCTGGAAATGGTGATGGAGAGAAGGTACAGGAGGCATCTGCTGGTGGAGAAAATGGTGTGGAAACTGGCGGCAGCACTAGTGGAGCTGCTGGACCCGAGGGAGGAGAGAAGCAGCAGGGAAAAACTAAGAAGCCGAAGGGTGTCGTTATGAAGGGATGGGAGACACCCGTCTCCAGGCCAGGACGTACCCGTATGGCTACTAAGAAGCTGACTGCAGGAACTGATGCAGCAGAGCAGCAGCTAGGGACCGAAGAGGCATTGCTAATTCTACCTCATGGCTATGACCCGGATGAGGAGGATGAGCCTGCGTACTGTTTTCTTGCCCCTGCACCAGAGGAACCAGCTAGCATGGAGGAGGCATTAGCTGGACCAGATAGGGACAAGTGGCTGGCTTCTAGGGATGCTGAGTACCAGAGTCTGCTGGAGAATAGGACATGGGATCTGGTGGTGCTGCCTGATGGGAAGAAAGCGATACAATGCAAGTGGGTGCTGAGGATCAAGACCGATGACAAGGGGCAGGTCACCATCTACAAGAGTAGGCTGGTGGCGAAGGGGTTTATGCAGAAGGAGAAGCAGGACTTCAACGAGATCTTTGCTCCCACTGCCAAACCCCCTACCCTCCGTGTCTTGTTGGCAGATGCAGCTGTTAGTGGGAAATTCATCATTCAGATGGATATTTCAACGGCATTCCTGAATGGGATTTTAGAGGAGGATGTGTACATGACGCAGCCGCCTGGGTATGAGGATGGTACGGGCAGGGTGTGCAAGCTCAACAAGTCCATCTACGGCTTGAAGCAGGCGCCACGCTGCTGGTACCAGAAGTTGGCAGCTGTTTTAGAGGAGATTGGATTCAGGACCAGCAGCTGTGATGAGAGCCTCTTTCTCAAGGGCGAGGGGGAGAAGCTGGTGCTGTTTCTGGTCTATGTGGACGACATTCTTCTCTTCAGCAGCAGCATGAAGGAGATCCAGAAAGTGCAGCAGCAACTGATGGAAAACTTCAAGTGCAAGAACCTTGGGGAGGTAAAGTACTACCTCGGGATGCACGTGGAGAGGGATCCAGATCACAGGTGGTTGAAGCTGCACCAGGAGAAGTTCATCAAGGAGCTGGGGGAGAAGTATGGGATTGAGAATGAGCGCAAGGTTGCAACTCCCCTGCCAGCAGAATTCAAGCTTGTGAAGGCTGCAGAGGATGAAGGGGTTGAAGCTGAAGAGCAGCAGCAATTTCAGTCCTTGGTGGGCAGCCTCTTGTACGCAGCAGTTCACACGAGGCCCGACATCTCTTTCTCGGTTGGGCAGCTGGCTAGGGTGGTGCAGAATCCATCAGAGGAGCAGGTGGATGCAGCTGAGCGTGTGGTGAAGTACCTGAACTCTCACCCAAGCATTGGAGTTCAATACTCCGCATCTGCACAGGTGAAGCAGAAAGGGGTGGAGGTGCTGAAAGAGAAGGGAGAGAGGCTTGGAGAAGGCAAGCTATTTCTCACTTGCTTTACCGATGCTACATGGGCTTCTGAGAAGGAGGATTCCTCATCTGTGGGAGGATACATCTGCGTAGTTGGGGGAGGACCTGTTAGTTGGAGGTCCAAGAAGCAGACGGAGACGGCACTCTCTTCCGTAGAATCAGAGTACATGGCGATGTTCCATGGGGTGAAGGAGGTGATTTGGCTGAGGAGGCTGTTAGAGGAGATTGGCCAGGAGCAGAAAGTTGCTACGCCGCTGTTTTGTGATAGCAAGGGGGCTCTTGGGATGGCCAGAAACGCTGTGCTTCATGGGCTGAACAAGCACATGCGTATCAAGTGGCACTGGCTGCGTAAAGAGGTGAAGAGGGGGACGGTGCATCCGATCTACATCAAGACTCACCAGCAGCCAGCAGACTTTCTCACCAAGAGGCTTGCGGATGAGCCTCATTGGCGTTGTGTGCGCATGAGTGGAATGAGCATGAACTAGCATGGAATGACGGGGATGCAGCCGGCAGGCTGAGGGGGAGTGTGTTGGGTGCAAATTTACATTGCACGACATCCTGCCGTCTGTTTGTACGAGTATGCGTGTGCGAATGCATTTGTGTGTGAATGGTGTGTTCGTGTGTTTGTTTGCTTTCGCATTTTTTCGCTTGATGCATTTGCAGGTACTCGCGCAATGTGCGCTTCGGCACAACATTGTATGCGCTATGAACAGTGCAAGCAGAAAGGACGAGCTCGCAAAGGAACCCAAGATGGAAGCTTTGCAGTTCGGTTGAGTTGATTGCGCAGATTCAGTTCTATCCAACTCGAAATTGTACTGTTTTGTTTGGTTAACTATAGTGTAGCAGGGAAGGCACTATAGGGGTACAATTTAGGTGAAGGTTGGATGTTGTTTGTCTGTATCTGCATGCTACAAGGCCAGGGGAAACCAGCGGAACCAGCATTTGGCTGGTTGGGCAAAGACAAAACAGGTTCTGTTTTTAGAACCTGAACCTGGTTGTTGTTTTCCCAGGTTGGAAAAACAGAACCAGAGGTTGTTTACCAACCTACCACCTGCTATTTTGTCCAGCCAGGTTGGTTCTGTTGCTTGGAATTATTTGGGATCATCCCTGGTTGTTCCCAGGTTGATTCCCAAGGTCCTTGCTAGCTAGAACTATTTAATCCTTCTCTGTTTGTACCTGAATATAGTCAAATTGATTCAAGCGAATTCCTTCCTCGCTGGAATTTCGTTTCTACGCGGTTCGTTGGCGGAATGCTACCCGAGTCAACGCTAGTACGCTAGCACTCTAATGCTAGGCAAACACCGTCTGAGCCATAACTTCGTAATGGCAGAACTTTTCGCGAGGCAACTTGGCTCATTTTAAAGCTCTTGGAGCGAGCTTCGATATAGCGAATTCTCAGCTTAATCCAATCGACGGTCTGCACGGCACGCTGCGCGACGTTCAAGGTGCTCTTGCTGTTTTGACTAAGTCCTTCTTGATCCCTCTCTCTACAAACTGGGAGCCGAGGATAGGGGCTGGTCTTGTACCAGGCACCCAGGGACCCTTGGAGGTGACCCCGAGGAGAGGTTTTAAGTTTGATTAAGTCCTAATAGCTTGAGTTTTTAAGGCCCTTACACCAACAAGTACTTTACCTCCCCAAGGTTCTTGCACTTGAAGTTCTCCATCAGTTGCTGCTGCACTTTCTGGATCTCCTTCATGCTGCTGCTGAAGAGAAGAATGTCATCCACGTAGACCAGAAACAGCACCAGCTTCTCCCCCTCGCCCTTGAGAAAGAGGCTCAAGAATAGCATCATAATCAAGATCAAAGATCGCAACACCCGCCCTAGACAGCTCGCCCCAGCGAGGGATCTCAGTAGCGTCGGGGAACTGGTGACGCCACGCGTCCGTCAGACGGCCGAAGCAGCGCTGGGTGGAGTGCGCTCCCCCACACTGCTCACCCGCGCGGTCGCCGGTACGGAGAACGTAGGTACAGGGGCCAGCACCCCCGCCCCGCTGACGAGCAGTGTACCACTCACGAAGCTGCTGGGGGGAAGGGGTCTCACGAGTACGCTGCTGCTGCTGCTGCTGGCGCGTACCACCACCGGAGCCGACCCTCTGCGTAGAGCCGCCCCGACCCGCTCCACCTCCGCCGCCGCTACCTCCACCACCGCCTCCTCCTCCGCCGCCACTGCCTCCACTAGTGCCCCCACTCCCACCACCACTCCCACCGCCACTCCCACCGCCAACCCCACTCCCTCCGCCTCCTCCACTGCCGCCTCCACCGCCTCCGCCAGCTCCCCCAACGCCCTTGCCCCCCTTGCCCTTGCCTGGGCGGCGTCTCCCGCTAGAGGTAAACGCCGCAGCGACCGACTCAAGACCAACAAGGTCGACCGCAGCAGCAGAGGCAACAGAGGGCAAGAGGGGGGAGGGGGAGCACCCCTCAAAGACAGGGGTACGAGGGTCACCACGAGAGGCTCCTACAGCAACTATGCTCTTCTCTGCTGCTAGGAGACGCTCCTCGAGGAGGTCAACGGTGAGAGTGGTGGGGCAAACAGAGAGAAAGTGGTCCCTGACCGAGCGAAGGGTGTCAGGGAGCCGGGTGACTATGTAGTAGAGGGTGATGTACATGGGGGGGGGGGTTCTTGGCGCAGATCTCAGCAGGAAACGCAGCGCGGTAGCGGATGTCACTAGTGCGAAGGTGCGTAACGAGGTTTGCGACAGTGGGAAAAGCGGCGAGGTCAGGGAAGAGGTACGGCAGTATGAGGCGGCTAAGCGCAGCAGTGGCAGGGGAAGAGTAGCGTGCAACTACAGCGTCGTACAAGGTCTTAGCACTCTTGTACTGACTAAAGTGCGCACGCTCAGCGGTCGGCAAGTGGCGGCGCACAGCAAGGCGGGCAGCAGCATCGCGCGTGGCCCACTGTGAGCGAACAGTGGCGTCAGCATCAGCAGCAGGGGAAGGAGAGGCACCAGAAGTGAGGTCAAAGAGGGAGAGACCGTCTGCCCTATCGCACTGTAGGAAAAGCTGCAGATCATCGAGCCAGACCTCAAAGTCAACAGCCCGACCCTCAGCATCAAAGGTGAGAACACTGGGGGTGGCCATGACAGCAGTAGACGAGCAGTGAGAGCAGCAGGCTAAGGGCAGTGCAGTGGCAGAGGCGCTGCTCTTACCGGGCAGGCGAGAAGGGCCGAGGCTCGCCGGGAGGGACAGGGCCGCGACTGCAGGGACGGCGGCAGCTCGGCTGCAGCGGCTGAGGCAACGGCGGCAACAGCGGCTCAGCGGCAACAGCGGCTCGGCGGCTCAGCGGCTCGGCAGCTCGGCGGCTCGGCGGCTCAACGGCTCGGATGCTCGGCGGCTCGGCGGCTCGGTGGCAACGGCAGCAACGGCGGCTCGGCGCCTCGGCGGTTGGCAGCTCGGCGGCTCGGCGGTCTCGGGGCTGTGAGGGGTGGCGGCGGGGCCGCAGCGGGGCGGCGGCGAGGCTGCGGTAGGGCAGCGTCGGGCCGCAGTAGGGCAACGTCGAGGCCTCGAAGGGCGGCAGAGCCGCTGAAGGGCGGCGGCGTGGCCGCAAGGGGCGGCGACGGGGCCGCAAGGGGCGGCGACGAGGCCGCGAAGGGGCGGCGACGGGGCCGCAAGGGGCGGCGACGGGGCCGCAAGGGGCGGCGACGGGGCCGCAAGGGGCGGCGACGAGGCCGCGAAGGGGCGGCGACGGGGCCGTAAGGGGCGGCGACAGGGCCGCAAGGGGCGGCGACGGGGCCGTGAAGGGGCGGTGACGGGGCCGTAAGGGGCGGCGACGGGGCCGCGGAAGGGCGGCGACACGGCCGCAAGGGGCGGCAACGGGGCCGCGAAGGGCGACGGGGCCGTTAAGGGCGGCGACGGGGCCGCGAAGGTGGGGCGACGGGGCCGCTAAGGGCGGCGAAGGGGTCGCGTAAGGCAGCGTGAGGAGGGCGCGACGGGCCGCGTAAGGGCAGCACACCGAGCGCGCCTCGGGCAGGGGCGACGCGCGCCCCGGGCAGAAAGAAAAGATCGATTTGGGGGGCCCTAGGAAAAGTTCCCACTAGGGAACCTGCTCTGAAACCATGTGAAAATTAGAATGAGGAATGATGTGTGACTAACAAGAATGGGAGTATAAATATGAAACCCTAGAGTTGTGTACCCCCTAAGGCTAAACCCACTGTAGCCTACAAAGCTACAACATGCATAATGTTTGACAGTCTTGTCCTCATACACCAACACAAAGTGGTTCAACCAGTTAACTAGAACGCTTTCGCAAATTACATCATTGTTATAAGTCTTATTTTGAAAACGATCCTAAGGGCTTTTCTCAGCCCAACATGGTAGTATGAGAGTTAGCAAGACAAGATTCGACTCTTTCCTGTCAGAATCTAACAGGAAAGAATGGATGATTTGAGCAGAAATGAGGTGCAAATACGGTATGCTTAACCCTAATTGGGTTGTACCCTTTATGGGCTACCCCACTATAGCCTACACAATCTATTTGGACACACCCCTAAAAGCAAAATAGGGGATAAACAGGCGGTCACAAGACCAGTCAAGAGAAACAAAGCAAGCTCAGGGTGGATCACGAAGTCACCACACATTCTAAGCACAAGCGAAGGGCCGCAAAGCCAGTTTACATGCAGAGTTATATAAAACACGGCAAGTAGTACAGTGATCACAACCTAGCAAGTGTAAGTATACAAGGACATATATAGATCACAATACAAACAAAGCCAAGAAGTGAGCAAGCGAGAGCAGTACAGAAACGCTGATGATCACCAGGCGAAAGTGCCTTGGTGAAGATATCAGCTGTGTTGGCCCGAGTGGCCACGTAAGCTAGACGAAGCTGGCCACGCTGCTGTAGCTCTCGAGCAAGAAAGTAACGCAGAGCGATGTGCTTCGTTCTATGCTCCAGTCTGTGCTCCTGACACAAGGCAATAGCGACCCTGTTGTCGACATACAGAACTGGAGGAGAACTAGGCCGCTCTCCCAAGTCGGTCAGCAAGTAGGTGAGCCAGCGTAACTCCTGTACAGCCATGGCTCCTGCGTAAATCTCAGCCTCACAACTGAAGCTGAGAACAGAAGACGAGCGGATAGACCGCCAAGAAACAGAGCCGGAACCAAGGCTGAAGGTGTAACCCTGTGATGACCGCTGCGTAGCCAGGTCGTCAACCCAAGAGGCGTCTGAGTGTCCAGTGAGGACAACGTCACCCCGTCCTCCAAGCACCAGCCCCATGCTCGATGTACTGCACAAGTAGCGCAGCACCCTCTTAGCAGCCTCCCAGTGCTCTCGCCGGTGTCTCCCAGCGCGACGTAGCGAGCCAAGATGCTAAGAGGGTATGCAAGGTCAGGTCGAGTGCAGGTCATTAGGTACATGAGGCAGCACCTCATGAGGCAGCACAAGCTCTGGATACAGACCACTCGGCTCTACGGACTCGTCCGAAGGTGGAGCTGAGAGCGAGTGACCGGTAGGCAGAGGACTGGACTGTGGCGAGGAGAACTGGAAGCCGAAGCGCTGAAGGACCTGCAGCACCATGTGTGACTGAGTCAGGGTGATGGTGCGCCGTGCTCTGTCCCGGGTGATCTGCAGGCCAAGGTAGCTGCGCAGCTCACCCAGGTCTGTGCACGTGTGCCTCTTCTGCAGCTCCGACTTCACAAGAGCGAGTGCCTCAGTGTCAGCAGTGGCAAAAACCAAGTCGTCGACGTACACGAGGATGTAGAACGGCGGCAGCAAAGTGTCGGTGCGTAGAAGGAGCAAACCCAAGAGGTGCAAGAGACGTCTTCAGTGTGTCGTGCCACTCATGAGGCGCCTGGCGGAGACCGTAGACTGGCCGCCTGAGGCTCCACTGGGTACCAGGAGGGAATGACCCAGTGAAGCCAGGTGGGCGGCGCAACCAGATCTCCTCGTGCAGGCTGCCCTGTAAAAATGCTGTGCTGAAGTCATGCGAGTGAAGCTCGTAGTCACGCTGAGCGGCAACGTGCAGCAGCACCCGAAGAGTGGTCATCTTCGGGGTAGGAGAGAAGGTCTGGAAGAAGTCAACTCCCTGTCGCTGACTGAAGCCTCGAGCAACGTACCGAGCCTTGTAGAGGGGCGGAGAACCCGGCAGCCGCTTCACCCTGAAAATCCACATGCCATCGACAATGTTCGCCCCAGGAGGGGGAACCTCGTCGATGTAGGTGCCTGTGGACTTCCAGGATGCCATCTCTACGTCCATGGCTGTCTGCCACTGAGAGGAGTAGGGACCCGTGATCGCCTCTGCGTAAGAGCGCGGGGTCGGGATGTCCAGTGCATCCGGGTCTCCCTTAGGTGCAAGTAGCATGGCCACGAGATGAGGTACAGCAGCCGCAAGACACTCAAAGTCCTCCTGCCTGTCCTCAAGGATGTCCGTGCCAAGAGCACACTCAACCCCGACGGACGGAGGACAGACAGACTCAGACTCAGCAACAAGACTAGTGGCGTAGTCGAGACGACACGCAGCAGCAAAGTCCACAAGCTCAGCAACTAAGGCAGACGCAGCAGTAGACTCAAACGACGGGTCAGTAACGACAGTAGCGAGGAGATGCGTGATAGTGGGACTAGCAGCACGAACCAAGTCAGACTCAGGGTCCGGAACGTCAGGAAGAGAGGACGCAGGAGGAGACGGCAGAGGGACGCGCTGTGGAACAGAGGAAGGACGAAGTGCCATAGTGTGAGTGCCTGGCACAGGAGGAGGACGCGGACGCGGGACACGACGAGCACGGCGAGCCGTGCGAACAGGGGAGGCAGGACGAGACGCAGGCTCACGACGCTCGGTAAGGGAGGCTGGCTGCTCAGTGTAACGAGGCGGGGCAGGCAGCAGTGAGTCCTGAGGAAGGGCAGTGGCCGAAGGAAGACTAAGAACCTGACGGAGCACCGACTCAAGCTGGAGCTCGGACAGCTGCGGTGATGGCAAGAAAAACGGTCGCTGCTGCATAGGGTCTCCAGCTCCGAGGCCTCCAGCTCCAGCAGCTCCAGCGCCAGCGGCTCCAGCTCCAGCTCCAGCGCCTCCAGCTCCTGCGCCACTAGCTCCAACACCTCCAGCGCCAGCACCTCCAGCTCCAGCGCCTCCAGCTCCAGTAGCGACAGCGCAAGCGCCTCTAGCACCAGCGGCTCCAGCATCAGTACCTACAGCACCAGCTCCTCTAGCGCCAGTGGCTCGAGCTCAAGCGCCTCCAGCTCCTGCGCCACTAGCTCCAGCACCTCCAGCGCCAGCACCTCCAGCGCCTCCAGCTCGTGTAGCGACATAGCCAGCGCCTCCAGCACCAGCGGCTCCAGCACCAGTACCTCTAGCACCAGCTCCTCTAGCGCCAGTGTCTCCAGCTCCAGCGCCTCCAGCCCTTGCACCACCAGCTCCAGCACCTCCAACGCCAGCACCTCCTGCTCCATCGGGCCCACCTACCGTTGTGGTTACTGAGCTGCCCCACGTGTTGCCTGCGCTGCGCCGCCCGCGCGCGCCTTGCCGTGCCTGCGCTGCGCTGCCCGCGCGCGCCTTGCCTTGCCTGCACCTTGCCTTGCCTTGCCTGCGCCGCGCCTTGCCTTGCCTGCGCCTTGCCTTGCCTTGCCTGCGCTGCGCTGCCCGCGCGCGCACGCCCTGCCCTGCCCCGCGTTGCGCTGCCCCGCGCACGCCGTGCCCTGCCCCGCGTTGCGCTACCCCACGCACGCTCTGCTCTGCCTGGCGTCGCGCGCCCCTGCAGCCCGTCGCGTCGCCCGTCCGCCCTGCCTGCCTGTCGCGTCGCCCGTACGGGCTGTCCCAGCCCGTCGCGTCGCCCGTACGGGCTGCCTGCCCGTCGCGTCGCCCGTACGGGCTGTCCCAGCCCGTCGCGTCGCCCGTACGGGCTGCCTGCCCGTCGCGTCCCTCGTACGGGCTGTCCCAGCCTGTCGCGTCGCCCGTACGGGCTGCCTGCCCGTCGCGTCGCCTGTACGGGCTGTCCCAGCCCGTCGCGTCGCCCGTACGGGCTGCCTGCCCGTCGCGTCAACCGTCCGCCTCGCAGCCCGCGCGTCGCGCCTCTGCTGCCGCGCGCGGCGCGCTCTGCTGCAGCCTCGCGCCGCCCAGGCCGAGACGAGCCGCCCTACCCGACCCGATCCGCCCTCCTGCTCGTGCTACTACTGCTGCTGGTGGAGGTGCTGCTAGGAGTGCTGGAGGTGCTGCAGCCTAGCCTCACCGGGCCGCTCTACTGCTCTTACTGCTGTTGCTGCTGCTCGTGCTGCTGTCTTCCCTCCGTACCGCCCTCCTCCTCGCACGCCTCCTTGCTTACCCGCTATGACTTCCCTTCGTAGTAGCGGTGGGAGTGGTGGCGGCGGCGGTGGCGGCAGTGGGAGTGGTGGCGGCGACCATAGTTGCAGTCGCGGTGGAGTTGTTTAGTGCGGAGTTTTTGGCGGTGGCAAGATCCAGCTGCAACGGCGTCCGAGCCCGACCCTTCCACCCCAGCAGCTTCATGCGTGGTACGCTCAGCGTTGTGCGTCTCGGAGAGGTGGCGGCGGCCGTAGTAGTCGTAGTCGTGGTGGAGCTGGTCAGTGCGGAGTCTCTGGCGGTGGCCAGATGCAGCTGCAGTGGCGCCCGCGCGAGACCCTTACGCCCCGGCAGCTGCATGAGTGGTACGCTCAGAGTTGGGGGTGTAGGACTACTGCTCGCTGCCCGTACGTTATTCGCACAGGTGATCGAGCTGGTCAGACTTGCGGGACAGTTAGTCACACAGAGTCCCGCTGCTTCTCCCGTCTGAGCGACGCTTGGCGAGCACGGTTTGGCGACGAGACTGAGCTACCCCTCTGGCTAGAGCTGCTTCAGGACGGAGAAAATTTATTTGCCTTAGACTATGACACTATCCTTACTTTCATGTATGTTTGGACTGGCACTTCTGAGGGTGACTGTTACCTGTGTGTGCCCCCTGACCCTGGTATAGCGGCTGCTGCTCTAGGTGCTAGTGAGTCTGCTCTCTCTGGTACTGCACCTGCTGAGGCCTTGCACACCTTTACACTTGACTCTGGTGCTTCCCGCTGTTTCTTTCGCGACAGTACCACGGTCACACCCCTCCCTGCACCTGTCCCTGTCTCACTGGCTGACCCCTCTGGGGGCCCAGTGCTTGCACGGTCTACCACTGTGCTTCCGTGTCCGGCGGTCCCGTCTGGTGAGCTGTCTGGTCTCCACCTCCCCTCGTTCTCTATGAACTTGGTGAGCACCGCCGTCCTTCAGGATCACTGGGTTGACACCTTTACTCCTGGAGGACAGCGGGTGACACACTGCACGTGCTCTCGGACCGGCCGCCACCTGGCCACGTTCACACGTGCGCCTGGGTCCAGTCTGTACACCCTCACCACTGTGTCGCGTCACGCCACTTTGTCTCCTCAGCTGTACGCGTCTGCTCAGGTAGCTACCCAGTGTGAGTGTCGTCGCCTGTCGCACGACACTCTCCTGTGGCACCACCGCCTTGGTCACCCCTCCCTGCCTCGCCTTCGTGGCATGCACTCTCGCTCCCTAGTCTCTGGTCTTCCCAGGTCTCTGCCTGCCCTCCCTCCCTCGCCTGCGCCGCCCTGCATTCCTTGCGTCGAGGGGCGGCAGCGCGCCGCTCCTCACTCCTCCTCGTTCCCTCCCACAGAGGCTCCGCTGCAGACTCTCCACATGGACGTGTGGGGCCCAGCCCGCGTCCAGGGACAGGGCCGCGAGCGGTACTTCCTGCTGGTTGTCGACAATAACACGCGTTACACCACAGTCTTCCCCTTTGGCGCTGTTCGTCTCCAGCTCCGCGAGCGGTTTGAGCGGGACTTTCCTGTCTTGCGTCTGCACTCTGACAGAGGTGGTGAGTTCACCTCCGACCTCTTGCGAGCCTTCTGTGAGGAGCACGACATCACCCAGTCGTTCACGCTTCCGGCCTCTCCGCAGCAGAATGGGGTTGCTGAGCGCCGCATTGGCTTAGTCATGGAGGTCGCTCGTACCTCCATGATCCATGCGGCGGCTCCCCATTTTCTGTGGTTGAAGGCTGCAGAGGATGAAGGGGTTGAAGCCGAGGAGCAGCAGCAATTTCAGTCCTTGGTGGGCAGCCTCTTATACGCAGCAGTTCACACGAGGCCCGACATCTCTTTCTCGGTTGGGCAGCTGGCTAGGGTGGTGCAGAATCCATCTGAGGAGCAGGTGGATGCAGCTGAGCGTGTAGTGAAGTACCTGAACTCTCACCCAAGCATTGGAGTTCAATACTCCGCATCTGCACAGGTGAAGCAGAAAGGGGTGGAGGTGCTGAAAGAGAAGGGAGAGAGGCTTGGAGAAGGCAAGCTCTTTCTAACTTGCTTTACCGATGCTACATGGGCTTCTGAGAAGGAGGATTCCTCATCTGTGGGAGGATACATCTGCGTAGTTGGGGGAGGACCTGTTAGTTGGAGGTCCAAGAAGCAGACGGAGACGGCACTCTCTTCCGTAGAATCAGAGTACATAGCGATGTTCCATGGGGTGAAGGAGGTGATTTGGCTGAGGAGGCTGTTAGAGGAGATTGGCCAGGAGCAAAAAGTTGCTACGCCGCTGTTTTGTGATAGCAAGGGGGCTCTTGGGATGGCCAGGAACGCTGTGCTTCATGGGCTGAACAAGCACATGCGTATCAAGTGGCACTGGCTGCGTAAGGAGGTGAAGAGGGGGACGGTGAATCCGATCTACATCAAGACTCACCAGCAGCCAGCAGACTTCCTCACCAAGAGGCTTGCGGATGAGCCTCATTGGCGTTGTGTGCGCATGAGTGGAATGAGCATGAACTAGCATGGAATGATGGGGATGCAGCCGGCAGGCTGAGGGGGAGTGTGTTGGGTGCAAATGCACATTGCACGACATCCTGCCGTCTGTTTGTACGAGTATGCGTGTGCAAATGCATTTGCGTGTGAATGGTGTGTTCGTGTGTTTGTTTGCTTTCGCAATTTTCGCTTGATGCATTTGCAGGTACTCGTGCAATGTGCGCTTCGGCACAACATTGTACGCGCTATGAACAGTGCAAGCAGAAAGGACGAGCTCGCAAAGGAACCCAAGATGGAAGCTTTGCAGTTCGGTTGAATTGATTGCGCAGATTCAGTTCTATCCAACTTGAAATTGTACTGTATTGTTTGGTTGACTATAGTAGCAGGGCAGGCACTATAGGGGTACAATTTAGGTGAAGGTTGGATGTTGTTTGTCTGTATCTGCATGCTACAAGGCCAGGGGAAACCAGCGGAACCAGCATTTGGCTGGTTGGGCAAAGACAAAACAGGTTCTGTTTTTAGAACCTGAACCTGGTTGTTGTTTTCCCAGGTTGGAAAAACAGAACCAGAGGTTGTTTACCAACCTACCACCTGCTATTTTGTCCAGCCAGGTTGGTTCTGTTGCTTGGAATTATTTGGGATCATCCCTGGTTGTTCCCAGGTTGATTCCCAAGGTCCTTGCTAGCTAGAACTATATATTCCTTTTCTGTTTGTACCTGAATATAGTCAAATTGATTCAAGCGAATTCCTTCCTCGCTGGAATTTCGTTTCTGCGCTATTCGACGGCGGAATGCTACCCGAGTCAACGCTAGTATGCTAGCACTCCAACACTAGGCAAACGCTGTCCGAGCCATAACTTAGTAATGGCAAAACTTTTCGCGAGGCAACTTGGCTCATTTTAAAGCTCTTGGACCGAGCTTCGATATAGCGAATTCTCAGCTTAATCCGATCGACGGTCTGCACGGCACGCTGCGCGACGTTCAAGGTACTCTTGCTGTTTTGACTAAGTCCTTCTTGATCCCTCTCTCTACAAACTCGGACCAGAGGATAGGGGCTGGTCTTGTACCAGGCACCCAGGGACCCTTGGAGGTGACCCGGAGGAGAGGTTTTAAGTTTGATTAAGTCCTAATAGCTTGAGTTTATTAGGCCCTTACACCAACAAGCTGGTATCAGAGCTGCGTTATAGTGATCCTCGTTATAGGTAGCTATGGCGGGCAACACCTCGGCGGGAGCTGGTGAATCTTCAGCCCAAGATCGTAGCGGCAGCCAAGATTCTGGTCTTTCAGCGCCAAGGGGAGCGCGAACAAACCAGGGCTCGCTTGTCAAGGAGGTGCTGAAGAATTTCACCGTCGAGAAGTTCAATGGTGAGGGCTATGATGATTGGGCCTGGAAAATGCAATTATATTTCCGTCAGATCGGTTTGCTGAAACTAATGATTGGGGAGGAGCCTAGACCGAGTGACCCCACGCTGCAGGAAGATTGGGACGAGCGCTCCTCGGCTGGCTACTATTTGATGTCGCAGAGTTTGGAGCTGAACCAGCGTCACCACGTCATGCACCTGCTGCCGGAGGTTGAATGCGGTCCGAAGGCGTGGACCGTGTTGAAGGAGCTGCACGCCCCGACCTCCGTTGTCGCAACGTTGATGCTGGAGAGGGAGCTGTCCGCGTTGCGCCTGAGCGAGGGAGAGCCGGTGCAACCAGTCCTGGACAAGATGCGCGACCTCTACGCGAAGTTGGCGACCGCGGGAATCACCTACCCGGAGCAGACCAAGTGCTTGAAGATGCTCTCGCTGCTGCCGGAATCGTGGCTTCAATTTACGAGCGGATTGAGCCTGCCGCAGAACCAGAGCTTGTGGACGCTCGAGTGGGTGCGGACGAAGATTCTGGAGGAGGACTTCCGTCGCCGCCAACTGAGGGGTGGAGACGACGGCAGCAGCGGCTACGGGATGCAAGGGAGCCGACGTGGCAGAGGACGTGGCTTCGGTGGTGCTGGACGCGGTGCAAAGAAAGACGACGACTCCAACGACCAACAAGGAGGTACCGGTTGGGGTCGCGGTGCGAAATCTGGACGTGGGGGCAAGTCGGGTGCTGGTGGCAAAATGAAAGGGAGTTGCTGGTATTGTGAGAAGGAAGGGCACCCCTGGTTTTTGTGCTATAAGAAACCCGATGGATGGACCCCCCAGAATCGTCACCAGGATGGCGGCGCGCGGAGGAACCAGAAAAACGGCGCCAACATGGTCGCTGATTCGTCCGACAACAACCCGAAGGGCAACGGCGGTGCGGAGAAGAAGAAGGAGCGCACCGCGGGCCAATTCTTCCATGTGGGAGACAAGGGGGAGCAAGGAGACGCCTCTGCCAAAGTTGGAGCAGAGCTGCACCCCCTAGACTATTGGGTGTTGGACACAGGCGCTGCTTGGACGATGACGCCACGCAAGGACCTGCTGGACGAAGTACGAGCTGCACCGATCAATGAAGTGTGCTCCGCCTCTGGACACATGTTGAAGGTGGCTGGTGCGGGACGAGCTGCGTTTAAGGGAGCGGATGGCAAGCCGGTGGTGCTGCACGACGTTCTCTTCGTCCCCGACCTGAAGGCCAACCTTATCTCCCTCCGTAAGCTTGGCAAGGCTGGGGTGAACACCAACACGGATGGGGCACGCACTTATAAGGGGAAGCTGGGCAATCGGGTGCTTTGGGATCTGCACGAGAGCAAGGACGTGTACAGATCTATGTGGCAGCTGCCGGCCCTGGCGTGGCATGGTGGGGGGCAGGCTGGAGAGGGGTCTGCATCCCAGGGGGAGACAGATTGGGCAACGGCACACCGGCGCTTAGGGCATGTGGCAATGCCTTTGCTGAAGCAGCTGGAGAAGGATGGAGCCGTTAAGGGTCTGAAGCTGAACGGACAGCCACCCGATGACAACTGTAAAATCTGTTTGCTTTCAAAGTTCACCCGTTTCCCTTTCCATAGTGTGGCTGGCAGGAGCAAGAAGCCTTTGGAGCTGGTCCACATGGACTTGGTGGGGCCGCTGCCGGTGCAAGGGCACAAGGGGGAGCGGTATTTTCTTACAATTGTGGATGACTGGAGCAGGCTGATGTGGGCGTATCCGCTGAAGCAGAAGGACCACGCCGTTGGAGAGGTGGCTTGGGATGACTTGTGGGTGCCGTTGGAGAGGTGGCTTGGGAGGAAGCCGTCGGTGGACATGCTGAGGGTGTTCGGTTGCATGGCAGTCGCCCACGTCCCCAAGACCTACCGCAGTAAGTTGGGGGCGAGTGCAATCTGGTGTGTGCATTTGGGGCTGGCTGCTGAGAGCAAGGGATGGCTGCTGTGGGAACCATCCAAGGATGTGTTGTTTGACAGCAGGGATGTGAAATTTATTGAGGGCATGATGTATGGGAGCTGGGAGAAACAGCCGGAGGCAAGGGTGTCCCAGCAGATGGAGCAGATCACCATGCAGCTGGACCTGACTCCTAGTGTGTGGGAGGAGGGAGAGGAGGCAGCTGCTGGAAATGGTGATGGAGAAAAGGTACAGGAGGCATCTGCTGGTGGAAAAAATGGTGTGGAAACTGGCGGCAGCACTAGTGGAGCTGCTGGACCCGAGGGAGGAGAGAAGCAGCAGGGAAAAACTAAGAAGCCTAAGGGTGTCGTTATGAAGGGATGGGAGACACCCGTCTCCAGGCCAGGACGTACCCGTATGGCTACTAAGAAGCTGACTGCAGGAACTGATGCAGCAGAGCAGCAGCTAGGGACCGAAGAGGCATTGCTGATTCTACCTCATGGCTATGACCCGGATGAGGAGGATGAGCCTGCGTACTGTTTTCTTGCCCCTGCACCAGAGGAACCAGCTAGCATGGAGGAGGCATTAGCTGGACCAGATAGGGACAAGTGGCTGGCTTCTAGGGATGCTGAGTACCAGAGTCTGCTGGAGAATAGGACATGGGATCTGGTGGTGCTGCCTGATGGGAAGAAAGCGATACAATGCAAGTGTGGCGTGCTGAGGATCAAGGACCGATGACAAGGGGCAGTGTCACCATCTACAAGAGTAGGCTGGTGGTCGAAGGGGTTTATGCAGGAAGGGAGAAGCGGGACTTCAACGAGATTCTTTGCTCCCACTGCCAAAAACCCCTACCCTCCGTGTCTTGTTGGCAGATGCAGCTGTTAGTGGGAAATTCATCATTCAGATGGATATTTCAACGGCATTCCTGAATGGGATTTTAGAGGAGGATGTGTACATGACGCAGCCGCCTGGGTATGAGGATGGTACGGGCAGGGTGTGCAAGCTCAACAAGTCCATCTACGGCTTGAAGCAGGCGCCACGCTGCTGGTACCAGAAGTTGGCAGCTGTTTTAGAGGAGATGGGATTCAGGACCAGCAGCTGTGATGTGCTGCGAGCCTCTTTTCAAGGGCGAGGGGGAGAAGCTGGTGCTGTTTCTGGTCTATGTGGACGACATTCTTCTTCAGCACAGCAGGAAGGAGATCCAGAAAGTGCACAGCAACTGATGGAAACGTACTCAAGTGCAAGAACCTTGGGGAGGTAAAGTACTACCTCGGGATGCACGTGGAGAGGGATCCAGATCACAGGTGGTTGAAGCTGCACCAGGAGAAGTTCATCAAGGAGCTGGGGGAGAAGTATGGGATTGAGAATGAGCGCAAGGTTGCAACTCCCCTGCCAGCAGAATTCAAGCTTGTGAAGGCTGCAGAGGATGAAGGGGTTGAAGCTGAAGAGCAGCAGCAATTTCAGTCCTTGGTGGGCAGCCTCTTGTACGCAGCAGTTCACACGAGGCCCGACATCTCTTTCTTCTCGTTTGGGCAGCTGGCTAGGGTGGTGCAGAATCCATCAGAGGAGCAGGTGGATGCAGCTGAGCGTGTGGTGAAGTACCTGAACTCTCACCCAAGCATTGGAGTTCAATACTCCGCATCTGCACAGGTGAAGCAGAAAGGGGTGGAGGTGCTGAAAGAGAAGGGGGAGAGGCTTGGAGAAGGCAAGCTATTTCTCACTTGCTTTACCGATGCTACATGGGCTTCTGAGAAGGAGGATTCCTCATCTGTGGGAGGATACATCTGCGTAGTTGGGGGAGGACCTGTTAGTTGGAGGTCCAAGAAGCAGACGGAGACGGCACTCTCTTCCGTAGAATCAGAGTACATGGCGATGTTCCATGGGGTGAAGGAGGTGATTTGGCTGAGGAGGCTGTTAGAGGAGATTGGCCAGGAGCAAAAGGTTGCTACGCCGCTGTTTTGTGATAGCAAGGGGGCTCTTGGGATGGCCAGGAACGCTGTGCTTCATGGGCTGAACAAGCACATGCGTATCAAGTGGCACTGGCTGCGTAAGGAGGTGAAGAGGGGGACGGTGAATCCGATCTACATCAAGACTCACCAGCAGCCAGCAGGCCAGCAACCTTCCTCAACCAAGAGGCTTGCGGATGAGCCTCATTGGCGTTGTT
>CANIUD010000975.1:0-72489 GCA_947470075.1 Closterium sp. Yama58-4
TGATTCCAAGGTCCTTGCTAGCTATAAACTATTTAATCCTTCTCTGTTTGTACCTGAACATAGTCAAATTGATTCAAGCGAATTCCTTCCTCGCTGGAATTTCGTTTCTGCGCTATTCGACGGCGGAATGCTACCCGAGTCAACGCTAGTATGCTAGCACTCCAACGCTAGGAAAACGCTGTCCGAGCCAGAACTTAGTAATGGCAGAACTTTTCGCGAGACAACTTGGCTCATTTTAAAGCTCTTGGAGCGAGCTTCGATATAGCGAATTCTCAGCTTAATCCGACCGACGGTCTGCACGGCACGCTGCGCGACGTTCAAGGTACTCTTGCTGTTTTGACTAAGTCCTTCTTGATCCCTCTCTCTACAAACTCGGACCCGAGGATAGGGGCTGGTCTTGTACCAGGCAACCAGGGACCCTTGGAGGTGACCCCGAGGAGAGGTTTTAAGTTTGATTAAGTCCTAATAGCTTGAGTTTATTAGGCCCTTACACCAACATCAGCGACCATGTTCGCGCCGTTTTTCTGGTTCCTTCGCGCGCCACCATCCTGTTGACGATTCTGGGGGGTCCATCCATCGGGTTTCTTATAGCACAAAAACCAGGGGTGCCCTTCCTTCTCACAATACCAGCAACTCCCTTTCATTTTGCCACCAGCACCCGACTTGCCCCCACGTCCAGATTTCGCACCGCGACCCCAACCAGTACCTCCTTGTTGGTCGTTGGAGTCGTCGTCCTTCTTTGCACCGCGTCCAGCACCACCGAAGCCACGTCCTCTGCCACGTCGGCTCCCTTGCATCCCGTAGCCGCTGCTGCCGTCGTCTCCACCCCTCAGTTGGCGGCGACGGAAGTCCTCCTCCAGAATCTTCGTCCGCACCCACTCGAGCGTCCACAAGCTCTGGTTCTGCGGCAGGCTCAATCCGCTCGTGAATTGAAGCCACGATTCTGGCAGCAGCGAGAGCATCTTCAAGCACTTGGTCTGCTCCGGGTAGGTGATTCCCGCGGTCGCCAACTTCGCGTAGAGGTCGCGCATCTTGTCCAGGACTGGTTGCACCGGCTCTCCCTCGCTCAGGCGCAACGCGGACAGCTCCCTCTCCAGCATCAACGTTGCGACAACGGAGGTCGGGGCGTGCAGCTCCTTCAACACGGTCCACGCCTTCGGACCGCATTCAACCTCCGGCAGCAAGTGCATGACGTGGTGACGCTGGTTCAGCTCCAAACTCTGCGACATCAGATAGTAGCCAGCCGAGGAGCGCTCGTCCCAATCTTCCTGCAGCGTGGGGTCACTCGGTCTAGGCTCCTCCCCAATCATTAGTTTCAGCAAACCGATCTGACGGAAATATAATTGCATTTTCCAGGCCCAATCATCATAGCCCTCACCATTGAACTTCTCGACGGTGAAATTCTTCAGCACCTCCTTGACAAGCGAGCCCTGGTTTGTTCGCGCTCCCCTTGGCGCTAAAAGACCAGAATCTTGGCTGCCGCTACGATCTTGGGCTGAAGATTCACCAGCTCCCGCCGAGGTGTTGCCCGCCATAGCTACCTATAACGAGGATCACTATAACGCAGCTCTGATACCAGCTTGTTGGTGTAAGGGCCTAATAAACTCAAGCTATTAGGACTTAATCAAACTTAAAACCTCTCCTCGGGGTCACCTCCAAGGGTCCCTGGGTGCCTGGTACAAGACCAGCCCCTATCCTCGGGTCCGAGTTTGTAGAGAGAGGGATCAAGAAGGACTTAGTCAAAACAGCAAGAGTACCTTGAACGTCGCGCAGCGTGCCGTGCAGACCGTCGGTCGGATTAAGCTGAGAATTCGCTATATCGAAGCTCGCTCCAAGAGCTTTAAAATGAGCCAAGTTGCCTCGCGAAAAGTTATGCCATTACGAAGTTATGACTCGGACAGCGTTTGCCTAGCGTTGGAGTGCTAGCATACTAGCGTTGACTCGGGTAGCATTCCGCCGTCGAATAGCGCAGAAACGAAATTCCAGCGAGGAAGGAATTCGCTTGAATCAATTTGACTATATTCAGGTACAAACAGAGAAGGATTAAATAGTTCTAGCTAGCAAGGACCTTGGGAATCAACCTGGGAACAACCAGGGATGATCCCAAATAATTCCAAGCAACAGAACCAACCTGGCTGGACAAAATAGCAGGTGGTAGGTTGGTAAACAACCTCTGGTTCTGTTTTTCCAACCTGGGAAAACAACAACCAGGTTCAGGTTCTAAAAACAGAACCTGTTTTGTCTTTGCCCAACCAGCCAAATGCTGGTTCCGCTGGTTTCCCCTGGCCTTGTAGCATGCAGATACAGACAAACAACATCCAACCTTCACCTAAATTGTACCCCTATAGTGCCTTCCCTGCTACACTATAGTTAACCAAACAAAACAGTACAATTTCGAGTTGGATAGAACTGAATCTGCGCAATCAACTCAACCGAACTGCAAAGCTTCCATCTTGGGTTCCTTTGCGAGCTCGTCCTTTCTGCTTGCACTGTTCATAGCGCGTACAATGTTGTGCCGAAGCGCACATTGCGCGAGTACCTGCAAATGCATCAAGCAAAAAATGCGAAAGCAAACAAACACACGAACACACCATTCACACGCAAATGCATTCGCACACGCATACTCGTACAAACAGACGGCAGGATGTCGTGCAATGTGCATTTGCACCCAACAGAGAAGGTACATGAGGCACCTGCTGGTAGAGAAAATGGTGTGGAAACTGGTGGCAGCACCAGTCGAGCTGCTGGATCCGAGGGAGAGAGCAGCGGTAGGGGAAGACTAAGAAGCCGAAGGGTGTCGTTATGAGGGGATGGGAGACATCCGTCTCCAGGCCAGGACGTACCCGTATGGCTACAGGATCAGGTATAGCGGAGCAGCAGCTTGGGACCGAGGAGGCAATGCTGATTCTACCTCATGGCTATGACCCAGATGAGGAGGACGAGCCTGCGTACTGTTTTCTTGCCCCAGCACCAGAGGAACCAGCTAGCATAGAGGAGGCATTAGCTGGACCAGATAGGGACAAGTGGCTGGCTTCTAGGGATGCTAAGTACCAGAGCCTGCTAGAGAATGGGACATGGGATCTGGTGGTGCTGCCTGAGGCGAGCAAAACTTGCCCATGTGGAAGGTACTAAGAGTAAATGCGCTACTTACCCAAATGGATGGTACTAGACTAAGTGCACTTCTTACCCATCTGGATGATACTAAGAGTAAGGGCGCGTGTCTTTTGAATTTTACTGCAAAGTTCATGATTTTTGGTCGAATTTTTACGTTAGAACCTAGGTCGACTTGTACTCGGGTATCTCGGCTTCTGGACCCGAATCGCGAATTCTTTTGTCACAAAAAACACAATGCACACCGAAGTTTGAGAATCGATGTTCGAATTTATACACATATTTTCAAGTCGTGCGCAACATTCGTAGGTTACCCGGTTCTAACACCTTAACAGCGCGTCACGCATGATTCGTGCGACGCATTGACACGAGGGCTACAAATAGCTCACGTGGCCATTTTACAGCTTTGCATGCTGTTGCAACTTCAGGACGCATACCCATTAGGAGACACGATTGACTTATCGTGCAACCCAAAATTTCTACGTAAGTTCGACCCCAGTTTAGTGTCCCTCCCCTTCCTCAATTTTTGAGCCAGGACACACGAATCTCGCGAAGAGCACTAAACAAAACTCGCAAAGCGGGTAACCAGCAAAAGGTCGACACCAAAAGACACGCGCACTAAGTTCGTTACTTACCCGTGTGGATGGTACTAAGAGTAAGTACAATAGTTATCCATGTGGATGGTACTAAGAGTAAATGCGTTACTTACCCAAAAGGATGGCACCAAGAGTACCCATATCGATAGTAGTAAGCGTAACTGCATTTCCTACCCATCTGGATGGTACTAAGAGTAAATGCGTTACTTACCCATGTGGATGGTACTAAGAGTAAGTGCGGTAGTTACCCATGTGGATAGTACTAAGAGTAAGTGCGTTTCTTACCCATATGGATGTTACTAAGAGTAAAAGCGCTATTTATCGAAGTGGATCATACTAAGAGTAAGTGCGTTACTTTCTCATGTTGATGGTACTAGGAGTAAATAACTATGTGGATGTTGGGTTCAAATCCACATTGCACGACATTCTGCCGTCTGTTTGTACGAGTATGCGTGTCCGAATGCGTTTGCGTCTAAATGGTGTGTTCGTATGTTTGTATGTTTTCACAATTTTCACTTGAAACATTTGCAGGTACTCGGGCAATGTGCGCTTCGGCACAAAATTGTACGCGCTATGAACAGTGCAAGCAGAAAGGACGAGCTCGCAAAGGAGAAACTTAGTCAAAACACCAAGAGTACTTTGAACGTTGCGCAGCGTGCCGTGCAGACCGTCGATCGGATTAAGCTGAGAATGCGCTAAATCGAAGATCGCTCCAAGAGCTTTAAAATGAGCCAAGTTGCCTCGCGAAAAGTTCTGCCGTTACGAAGCTATGGCGCTATGCCACAACGTTTGCCTGCGGAGATATCTACTACAATGGGAGCTAGACTACGGGCTAGGCACGGGTGCTTGTGTGATCTCTGCGTTCGTTGGTGATTGCTTAGTCGTTTTCGTAGTGCGCACACTGCTTCCTTGTTCACGGGGCAATTTGGCAAGAGTTTCACTAGAGAAAAGTTGACAACAATGATACAATGAAGTTGGCTAGGTTATACTACATCAAAGCTAGGATGCAAGCAGGTCGACTGCCAGCGCGGCACGGTCGACCGCGTGCCAGCACGACTTGGTCGACCGCGCTCCAGTAGTGCACAGTCACGACTTGCCAACGCTACACGTCGACGGCGTGACAACAGCGCAAGTCGACGGCGTGCCAGCGTTGCTCCCGCAGTACAGCATCGCACCCGCTTCACAGGTGCTCGCAGATGATTGGCGTGCAGTGCCTCGTCACCTGCACAGCGCACACACCAAGTCAACTTCGTGCTGACGACAGCTTCTGATCAGCCACGTCAACCTCCGGATACCACCACCGAGCTCGTCGTCGCCAACTTCGTCTTGGCGACCGTCGCGTGCCTCCGCAGAACTTCGTCACCGGGTAACCTGGTCGACCAGGCAACCACGTCGACCGCCGCTCCCGTGCGTGCCCGTCGACCACCCAGGTCGACAACCACTCCGTGTCGACCTCACCAGGTCGACCACACCCACGGTCGGCCAGCTCCAGGTCTACGTCCCTCCAGGTCGACCACCTCCAGGTGGCCGACCACCAAAGTCGGCTACCCAAAGTCGGCGTCAATACGTTGACGCCCTGCTACTCGACGCCCAGCTGTTCGGCGTCCTGAATCCCTCTGTCGAGGTCGACGTCGGCCCCTCCTTCGTCGACCACCATGTTCGGTCGACCACCAGGTCGACCTCACGCTTGATCGATCAGCCACCAAGTCGACCAGCAGGCCTGGTCGACCAACCAAGTCGACCAGAAGGCCTGGTCGACCAACCAGGTCGACCAGCAATTCCGTCGGCCGACCACCCAAGTCTGCTGCCCCAAGTTGGCATCTCTAAGTCGACGCCCTCCGCAGGTCGACTTCCCAGGTCGACCACCCGAAGCTGGCGCCCTCCCGAAATCGTCGCCCTTGCAGTGGCTTCCGTGCAGGTCGACCAATCTCGTCGGCCAGCTCGCCCACTGCTACAGGTCGGCTGCACCCCTACACCCAACCACGAAGTCGGCTCCGCCCAAGCGAGGACGGGGCCAACACACAACTCTCGTTGACATTGCCTTGCGTCCGTCGTCGAACTGCGTAGAAACGAAATTCCAGCATGGAGGGAATCCGCTTGAATCAATTGACTATATCGAGGAACAAACAGAGGAAGAGTAAATAGTTCTAGCTAGCAATGACCTTGGGAATCAACCTGGGAACAACCAGAGATGATCCCAAATAATTCCAAGCAACAGAACAAACCTGGTTGGACAAAATAGCAAGTAGAAGGTTGGTAAACAACCTCTGGTTCTGTTTTTCCAACCTGGGAAAACAATAACCAGCCTGTTTTGTCTTAACCAAACCAGCCAAATGCTGGTTCTACTGGTTTCCCCTGGCCTTGTAGATACAGATACAAACAAACAACATCCAACCTTCACCTAAATTGTACCCCTATAGTGCCTGCCCTGCTACACTATAGTCAACCAAACAAAACAGTACAATTTTGAGTTGGATAGAACTGAATCTGCGCAATCAATTCAACCGAACTGCAAAGCTTCCATCTTGGGTTCCTTTGCGAGCTCGTCCTTTCTGCTTGCACAGTTCATAGCGCGTACAATGTTGTGCCGAAGCGCACATTGCGCGAGTACCTGCAAATGCTTCAAGCGAAAATTGCAAAAGCAAACAAAACATATATCATTCACACACAAATGCATTCGCACACGCATACTCGTACAAACAGACGGCAGGATGTCGTGCAATGTGAATTTGCACCCAACAACAATGCAAGTAGGTGCTGAGGATCAAGACCAATAGCAAGAAGCAGGTCACCAATCACAAGAGTAGGCTGGTGGCTAAGCGGTTTATGCAGAAGGCGAAGCAAGACTTCAACGAGGTCATTGCTCCTACTGCCAAACCCCCTACCCTCCGTGTCTTGTTGGCATCTTGCAGCTGTTTATGGGAAATATCAACGGCATTGCTCAACGGAATTTTAGAGGAGGAGGTGCCCATGACACAGCCGCCTGGGTATGAGGATGGTACGGGCAGGGTGTGCAAGCTGAAAAAGTCCATCTACGGCTTGAAGCAGGCGCCACGCTGCTGGTACCAGAAGTTGGCAGCTGTTTTAGAGGAGATAGGATTCAGGACCAGCAGCTGTGATGAGAGCCTCTTTCTCAAGGGGGAGGGGGAGAAGCTGGTACCGCACCGTGCGGTTGGTACCCAAGTGGATAGTACCCACGCTCACCGCACCATGCGGAGATAACTACTACAACGGGAGCTAGACTACGGGCTAGGCACGGAGGCTCGTGTGATCTCTGCGTTCATTCGTTGCTTAGTCGTTTACTCGTGCTTGCACTACTTGCTGGTTCACAGGGAAAGTTGGCAAGAGTTTCACTAGCAAAAGTTCACAACAATGGTACAATGAAGTTGGCAAATGCTAGACTACATCAGAGCTAGGATGCAAGCAGGTCGACTGCCAGCGCAGCACGGTCGACCGCGTGCCAGCACGACTTGGTCGACCGCGCTCCAGCAGTGCAGAGTCGCGGCTTGCCAACGCCGCAGGTCGACGGCATGACAACAGCGCAAGTCGACGGCGTGCCAGCATTGCTCCCGCAGTACAGCATCGCACCCGCTTCGCAGGTGCTCGCAGATGATTGGCGTGCAGTGCCTCGTCACCTGCACAGCGCACACACCACGTCAACTTCGTGCTGACGACTGCTTCTGATCAGCCACGTCGACCTCGGGATACCACTACCGAGGTTGTCCTCGCCAACATCACCTGGGCGACCTTCACGTGCCTTCGCAGAACCTCGTCACCCAGGTTATTTGGTTGACTGGGCAACCACATCGACCAGCTGCTCTTCTGCGTACCCGTCGACCACCCAGGTCGACGACCACCACTAGTAAACCTCACCAGGTCGACCACTAGCCCTGGTCGACCAGCTCCAGGTCGACGTCACTCCTGGTTGGCAGCTCCAGGTCGACCCGCACGTCTGTTAGCCGACTCCCGAAGTCGGCTACCCATATTCGGCGTCACCAAGTTGACGCCCTGCTACTCGACGCCCAGCTGCTCGGCGTCCTGAATCCCTCTGTCGAGGTTGTCCCCGCCAACATCACCCGGTGGGACCAACTGGTCTGTTGGTCCAATTGACCAGTTGCACCAACTGGCCTGTTGGTCGAATGGACCAGTTAGACCAACAGGCCCGTTGGTCCAATGGACCCGGTCGGACCAACTGGCCTGTTGGTCCAATGGACCCGGTCGGACCAACTGGCCTGTTGGTCCAATGGACCGGTCGGACCAACAGGCCTGTTGGTCCAATGGACCGGTCGGACCAACAGGCCTGTTGGTCCAATGGACCGGTCGGACCAACTGGCCTGTTGGTCCAATGGACCGGTCGGACCAATTGGCCTGTTGGTCCAATGGACCTGTCGGACCAACTGGCCTGTTGGTCTAATGGACTGGTCGGACCAACTGGCCTGTTGGTCCAATGGACCGGTCGGACCTACTGGCCTGTTGGTCCAATGGACCGGTCGGACCAATTGGCCTGTTGGTCCAATGGACCGGTCGGACCAACAGGCCTGTTGGTCCAATGGACCGGTCGGACCAACTGGCCTGCTGGTCCAATGGACCGGTCGGACCAACTGGCCTGTTGGTCCAATGGACCCGGTCGGACCAACTGGCATGTTGGTCCAATGGACCCGGTCGGACCAACTGGCCTGTTGGTCCAATGGACCGGTCGGACCAACAGGCCTGTTGGTCCAATGGACCGGTCGGACCAACAGGCCTGTTGGTCCAATGGACCGGTCGGACCAACTGGCCTGTTGGTCCAATGGACCGGTCGGACCAATTGGCCTGTTGGTCCAATGGACCTGTCGGACCAACTGGCCTGTTGGTCTAATGGACTGGTCGGACCAACTGGCCTGTTGGTCCAATGGACCGGTCGGACCTACTGGCCTGTTGGTCCAATGGACCGGTCGGACCAATTGGCCTGTTGGTCCAATGGACCGGTCGGACCAACAGGCCTGTTGGTCCAATGGACCGATCGGACCAACTGGCCTGTTGGTCCAATGGACCGGTCGGACAAACTGGCCTGTTGGTCCAATGGACCGGTCGGACCAACTG
Source organism: Closterium sp. Yama58-4 (assembly GCA_947470075.1). Classification (NCBI taxonomy): domain Eukaryota; kingdom Viridiplantae; phylum Streptophyta; class Zygnematophyceae; order Desmidiales; family Closteriaceae; genus Closterium; species Closterium sp. Yama58-4. The sequence continues at coordinate 8,790 of CANIUD010000975.1, forward strand.
GCCTGTTGGTCCAATGGACCGGTCGGACCAACTGGCCTGTTGGTCCAATGGACCGGTCGGACCAACTGGCCTGTTGGTCCAATGGACCGGTCGGACCAACTGGCCTGTTGGTCCAATGGACCGGTCGGACCAACTGGCCTGTTGGTCCAATGGACCGGTCGGACCAACTGGCCTGTTGGTCCAATGGACCGGTCGGACCAACTGGCCTGCTGGTCCAATGGACCGGTCGGACCAACTGGCCTGCTGGTCCAATGGACCGGTCGGACCAACTGGCCTGTTGGTCCAATGGACCGGTCGGACCAACTGGCCTGTTGGTCCAATGGACTCGGTCGGACCAACTGGCCTGGTGGTCCAATGGACCGGTCGGACCAACTAGCCTGTTGGTCCAGTGGACCGGTCGGACCAACTGGCCTGTTGGTCCAATAAACTCGGTCGGACCAACTGGCCTGTTGGTCCAATGGACCCGGTCGGACCAACTGGCCTGTTGGTCCAATGGACCCGGTCGGACCAACTGGCCTGCTGGTCCAATGGACCGGTCGGACCAACTGGCCAGTTGGTCCAATGGACCGGTCGGACCAACAGGCCTGTTGGTCCAATGGATCGGTCGGACCAACTGGCCTGTTGGTCCAATGGACCGGTCGAACCAACTGGCCTGTTGGTCCAATGGACTCGGTCGGACCAACTGGCCTGGTGGTCCAATGGACCCGGTCGGACCAACTGGCCTGTTGGTCCAATGGACCCGGTCGGACCAACTAGCCTGTTGGTCCAATGGACCCGGTCGGACCAACTGGCCTGTTGGTCCAATGGACCCGGTCGGACCAACTGTTGGTCCAACGGACCCGGTTGGACCAACTGGCCTGTTGGTCCAATGGTCCCGGTGGGACCAACTGGCCTGTTGGTCCAATGGACCCGGTCGGACCAACTGGCCTGTTGGTCCAATGGACCCGGTCGGACCAACTGGCCTGTTGGTCCAACGGACCCGGTGGGACCAACAGGCCTGTTGGTCCAACCGGTCCACTGGACCAACTGGCCAGTTGGTCCAACCGGTCCGACCAACTGGCCTGTTGGTCCAATGGACCCGGTCGGACCAACTGGCCTGTTGGTCCAACGGACCGGTCGGACCAACTGGCCTGCTGGTCCAATGGACCGGTCGGACCAACTGGCCTTCTGGTCCAATGGACCGGTCGGACCAACTGGCCTTCTGGTCCAATGGACCGGTCGGACCAACTGGCCTTCTGGTCCAATGGACCGGTCGGACCAAACTGGCATGTTGGTCCAATGGACCGGTCGGACCAACAGGCCTGTTGGTCCAATGGACCGGTCGGACCAACAGGCCTGTTGGTCCAATGGACCGGTCGGACCAACAGGCCTATTGGTCCAATGGACCGGTCGGACCAACAGGCCTGTTGGTCCAATGGACCGGTCGGACCAACTGGCCTGTTGGTCCAATGGACCGGTCGGACCAACTGGCCTGTTGGTCCAATGGACCGGTCGGACCACCTGGCCTGTTGGTCCAATGGACCGGTCGGACCAACTGGCCTGCTGGTCCAATGGACCGGTCGGACCAACTGGCCTGTTGGTCCAATGGACCGGTCGGACCAACTGGCCTGTTGGTCCAATGGACCGGTCGGACCAAATGGCCTGTTGGTCCAATGGACCGGTCGGACCAACAGGCCTGTTGGTCCAATGGACCGGTCGGACCAATTGGCCTGTTGGTCCAATGGACCGGTCGGACCAACTGGCCTGTTGGTCCAATGGACCCGGTCGGACCAACTGGCCTGTTGGTCCAATGGACCCGGTCGGACCAACTGGCCTGTTGGTCCAATGGACCCGGTCGGACCAACTGGCCTGTTGGTCCAATGGACCCGGTCGGACCAACTGGCCTGTTGGTCCAATGGAACCGGTCCGACCAACTGGCCTGTTGGTCCAATGGACCCGGTCGGACCAACTGGCCTGTTGGTCCAATGGACAGGTCGGACCAACTGGCCTGTTGGTCCAATGGACCGGTCCGACCAACTGGCCTGTTGGTCCAATGGACCGGTCGGACCAACTGGCCTGTTGGTCCAATTGACCGGTCGGACCAACTGGCCTGGTGGTCCAATGGACCCGGTCGGACCAACTGGCCTGTTGGTCCAATGGAACCGGTCAGACCAACTGGCCTGTTGGTCCAATGGACCGGTCGGACCAACAGGCCTGTTGGTCCAATGGACCGGTCGGACCAACAGGCCTGTTGGTCCAATGGACCGGTCGGACCAACTGGCCTGTTGGTCCAATGAACCGGTCGGACCAACTGGCCTGTTGGTCCAATGGACCGGTCAGACCAACTGGCCTGTTGGTCCAATGGACCGGTCGGACCAACTGGCCTGTTGGTCCAATGGACCCGGTCGGACCAACTGGCCTGTTGGTCCAATGGACCCGGTCGGACCAACTGGCCTGTTGGTCCAATGGACCCGGTCGGACCAACTGGCCTGTTGGTCCAATGGACCGGTCGGACCAACTGGCCTGTTGGTCCAATGGACCCGGTCGGACCAACTGGCCTGTTGGTCCAATGGACCGGTCGGACCAACTGGCCTGTTGGTCCAATGGACCCGGTCGGACCAACTGGCCTGTTGGTCCAATGGACCCGGTCGGACCAACTGGCCTGTTGGTCCAATGGACCCGGTCGGACCAACTGGCCTGATAGGCCAATGGACCGGTTGGACCAACTGGCCTGTTTGTCCAATGGACCCGGTCGGACCAACTTGCTTGATAGTCCAATGGACCCGGTCGGACCAACTGGCCTGTTGGTCCAATGGACCCAATCGGACCAACTGGCCTAGTGGTCCAATGGACCCGGTGGGACCAACTGGCCTGTTGGTCCAATGGACCCGGTCGGACCAACTGGCCTGTTGGTCCAATGGACCCGGTCGGACCAACTGGCCTGTTGGTCCAATGGACCCGGTCGGACCAACTGGCCTGTTGGTCCAATCGACCCGGTCGGACCAACTGGCCTGTTGGTCCAATGGACCGGTCCGACCAACTGGCCTGTTGGTCCAATGGACCGGTCGGACCAACTGGCCTGTTGGTCGAATGGACCGGTTGGACCAACTGGCCCGTTGGTCCAATGGACCCGGTCGGACCAACTGGCCTGTTGGTCCAATGGACCGGTCGGACCAACTGGCCTGTTGGTCCAATGGACCCGGTCGGACCAACTGGCCTGTTGGTCCAATGGACCCGGTCGGACCAACTGGCCTGTTGGTCCAATGGACCCGGTCTGAGAAACTGGCCTGTTGGTCCAATGGACCCGGTTGGACCAACTAGCCTAATAGTCCAATGGACCCGGTCGGACCAACTGGCCTGTTGGTCCAATGGACCCGGTTGGACCAACTGGCCTGATCGTCCAGTAGACAGGTTGGACCAACTGGCCTGTTGGTCCAATGGACCCGGTTGGACCAATTGGCCTGATAGTTCAATGGACCCGGTTGGACAAACTGGCCCGTTCATCCAATGGACCCGGTCGGACCAACTGGCCTGTTGGTCCAATGGACCCGGTTGGACCAACTGGCCTGTTTGTCCAATGGACCGGTCGGACCAACTGGCCTGTTGGTCCAATGGACCTGTCGGACCAACTGGCCTGTTGGTCCAATGGACCCGGCAGGACCATTTGTCCAGTTGGTCCAATGGACCGGTGGGACCAACTGTTGGTGTAAGGGCCTAATAAACTCAAGCTATTAGGACTTAATCAAACTTAAAACCTCTCCTCGGGGTCACCTCCAAGGGTCCCTGGGTGCCTGGTACAAGACCAGCCCCTATCCTCGGGTCCGAGTTTGTAGAGAGAGGGATCAAGAAGGACTTAGTCAAAACAGCAAGAGTACCTTGAACGTCGCGCAGCGTGCCGTGCAGACCGTCGGTCGGATTAAGCTGAGAATTCGCTATATCGAAGCTCGCTCCAAGAGCTTTAAACTAAGCCAAGTTGCCTCGCGAAAAGTTATGCCATTACGAAGTTATGACTCGGACAGCGTTTGCCTAGCGTTGGAGTGCTAGCATACTAGCGTTGACTCGGGTAGCATTCCGCCGTCGAATAGCGCAGAAACGAAATTCCAGCGAGGAAGGAATTCGCTTGAATCAATTTGACTATATTCAGGTACAAACAGAGAAGGATTAAATAGTTCTAGCTAGCAAGGACCTTGGGAATCAACCTGGGAACAACCAGGGATGATCCCAAATAATTCCAAGCAACAGAACCAACCTGGCTGGACAAAATAGCAGGTGGTAGGTTGGTAAACAACCTCTGGTTCTGTTTTTCCAACCTGGGAAAACAACAACCAGGTTCAGGTTCTAAAAACAGAACCTGTTTTGTCTTTGCCCAACCAGCCAAATGCTGGTTCCGCTGGTTTCCCCTGGCCTTGTAGCATGCAGATACAGACAAACAACATCCAACCTTCACCTAAATTGTACCCCTATAGTGCCTTCCCTGCTACACTATAGTTAACCAAACAAAACAGTACAATTTCGAGTTGGATAGAACTGAATCTGCGCAATCAACTCAACCGAACTGCAAAGCTTCCATCTTGGGTTCCTTTGCGAGCTCGTCCTTTCTGCTTGCACTGTTCATAGCGCGTACAATGTTGTGCCGAAGCGCACATTGCGCGAGTACCTGCAAATGCATCAAGCGAAAAAAGCGAAAGCAAACAAACACACGAACACACCATTCACACGCAAATGCATTCGCACACGCATACTCGTACAAACAGACGGCAGGATGTCGTGCAATGTGCATTTGCACCCAACACACTCCCCCTCAGCCTGCCGGCTGCATCCCCGTCATTCCATGCTAGTTCATGCTCATTCCACTCATGCGCACACAACGCCAATGAGGCTCATCCGCAAGCCTCTTGGTGAGAAAGTCTGCTGGCTGCTGGTGAGTCTTGATGTAGATCGGATGCACCGTCCCCCTCTTCACCTCCTTACGCAGCCAGTGCCACTTGATACGCATGTGCTTGTTCAGCCCATGAAGCACAGCGTTTCTGGCCATCCCAAGAGCCCCCTTGCTATCACAAAACAGCGGCGTAGCAACTTTCTGCTCCTGGCCAATCTCCTCTAACAGCCTCCTCAGCCAAATCACCTCCTTCACCCCATGGAACATCGCCATGTACTCTGATTCTACGGAAGAGAGTGCCGTCTCCGTCTGCTTCTTGGACCTCCAACTAACAGGTCCTCCCCCAACTACGCAGATGTATCCTCCCACAGATGAGGAATCCTCCTTCTCAGAAGCCCACGTAGCATCGGTAAAGCAAGTGAGAAATAGCTTGCCTTCTCCAAGCCTCTCCCCCTTCTCTTTCAGCACCTCCACCCCTTTCTGCTTCACCTGTGCAGATGCGGAGTATTGAACTCCAATGCTTGGGTGAGAGTTCAGGTACTTCACCACACGCTCAGCTGCATCCACCTGCTCCTCTGATGGATTCTGCACCACCCTAGCCAGCTGCCCAACCGAGAAAGAGATGTCGGGCCTCGTGTGAACTGCTGCGTACAAGAGGCTGCCCACCAAGGACTGAAATTGCTGCTGCTCTTCAGCTTCAACCCCTTCATCCTCTGCAGCCTTCACAAGCTTGAATTCTGCTGGCAGGGGAGTTGCAACCTTGCGCTCATTCTCAATCCCATACTTCTCCCCCAGCTCCTTGATGAACTTCTCCTGGTGCAGCTTCAACCACCTGTGATCTGGATCCCTCTCCACGTGCATCCCGAGGTAGTACTTTACCTCCCCAAGGTTCTTGCACTTGAAGTTTTCCATCAGTTGCTGCTGCACTTTCTGGATCTCCTTCATGCTGCTGCTGAAGAGAAGAATGTCGTCCACATAGACCAGAAACAGCACCAGCTTCTCCCCCTCGCCCTTGAGAAAGAGGCTCTCATCACAGCTGCTGGTCCTGAATCCCATCTCCTCTAAAACAGCTGCCAACTTCTGGTACCAGCAGCGTGGCGCCTGCTTCAAGCCGTAGATGGACTTGTTGAGCTTGCACACCCTGCCCGTACCATCCTCATACCCAGGCGGCTGCGTCATGTACACATCCTCCTCTAAAATCCCATTCAGGAATGCCGTTGAAATATCCATCTGAATGATGAATTTCCCACTAACAGCTGCATCTGCCAACAAGACACGGAGGGTAGGGGGTTTGGCAGTGGGAGCAAAGATCTCGTTGAAGTCCTGCTTCTCCTTCTGCATAAACCCCTTCGCCACCAGCCTACTCTTGTAGATGGTGACCTGCCCCTTGTCATCGGTCTTGATCCTCAGCACCCACTTGCATTGTATCGCTTTCTTCCCATCAGGCAGCACCACCAGATCCCATGTCCTATTCTCCAGCAGACTCTGGTACTCAGCATCCCTAGAAGCCAGCCACTTGTCCCTATCTGGTCCAGCTAATGCCTCCTCCATGCTAGCTGGTTCCTCTGGTGCAGGGGCAAGAAAACAGTACGCAGGCTCATCCTCCTCATCCGGGTCATAGCCATGAGGTAGAATCAGCAATGCCTCTTCGGTCCCTAGCTGCTGCTCTGCTGCATCAGTTCCTGCAGTCAGCTTCTTAGTAGCCATACGGGTACGTCCTGGCCTGGAGACGGGTGTCTCCCATCCCTTCATAACGACACCCTTCAGCTTCTTAGTTTTTCCCTGCTGCTTCTCTCCTCCCTCGGGTCCAGCAGCTCCACTAGTGCTGCCGCCAGTTTCCACACCATTTTCTCCACCAGCAGATGCCTCCTGTACCTTCTCTCCATCACCATTTCCAGCAGCTGCCTCCTCTCCCTCCTCCCACACACTAGGAGTCAGGTCCAGCTGCATGGTGATCTGCTCCATCTGCTGGGACACCCTTGCCTCCGGCTGTTTCTCCCAGCTCCCATACATCATGCCCTCAATGAATTTCACATCCCTGCTGTCAAACAACACACCCTTGGATGGTTCCCACAGCAGCCATCCCTTGCTCTCAGCAGCCAGCCCCAAATGCACACACCAGATTGCACTCGCCCCCAACTTACTGCGGTAGGTCTTGGGGACGTGGGCGACTGCCATGCAACCGAACACCCTCAGCATGTCCACCGGCGGCTTCCTCCCAAGCCACCTCTCCAACGGCACCCACGAGTCATCCCCAACCTTGGTGAGCACCCTGTTCCTAGCGACAGTGGCGTGCCGGACAGCATGAGGCCACATAGAATTGCTCAGCCCAGATTCTATGAGCAGCGCCCTAGCTGTCTCCAGAATGGTCCGGTTTGCCCGTTCTGCTACACCATTGGACTGTGGGGTATAAGCCGTGGTCAGCTCTCTCTGGATGCCCTGCTTCTTGAGCCAGGCCGTCATTTCAGCTCCAAGGAACTCACCACCCCGGTCTGTCCTAATCCGCTTCACTACACACTCCGCCTGCTTCTCCACGAATGGCAGCCAATCGTCCCGTATCGTGGAGGCGGCGTGGTCCTTCTGCTTCAGCGGATACGCCCACATCAGCCTGCTCCAGTCATCCACAATTGTAAGAAAATACCGCTCCCCCTTGTGCCCTTGCACCGGCAGCGGCCCCACCAAGTCCATGTGGACCAGCTCCAAAGGCTTCTTGCTCCTGCCAGCCACACTATGGAAAGGGAAACGGGTGAACTTTGAAAGCAAACAGATTTCACAGTTGTCATCGGGTGGCTGTCCGTTCAGCTTCAGACCCTTAACGGCTCCATCCTTCTCCAGCTGCTTCAGCAAAGGCATTGCCACATGCCCTAAGCGCCGGTGTGCCGTTGCCCAATCTGTCTCCCCAGATCTGGCCGACACTTTCACACCAACCCCTCCAACGGCATTGCACTCCCCCTGGGATGCAGACCCCTCTCCAGCCTGCCCCCCACCATGCCACGCCAGGGCCGGCAGCTGCCACATAGATCTGTACACGTCCTTGCTCTCGTGCAGATCCCAAAGCACCCGATTGCCCAGCTTCCCCTTATAAGTGCGTGCCCCATCCGTGTTGGTGTTCACCCCAGCCTTGCCAAGCTTACGGAGGGAGATAAGGTTGGCCTTCAGGTCGGGGACGAAGAGAACGTCGTGCAGCACCACCGGCTTGCCATCCGCTCCCTTAAACGCAGCTCGTCCCGCACCAGCCACCTTCAACATGTGTCCAGAGGCGGAGCACACTTCATTGATCGGTGCAGCTCGTACTTCGTCCAGCAGGTCCTTGCGCGGCGTCATCGTCCAAGCAGCGCCTGTGTCCAACACCCAATAGTCTAGGGGGTGCAGCTCTGCTCCAACTTTGGCAGAGGCGTCTCCTTGCTCCCCCTTGTCTCCCACATGGAAGAACTGGCCTGCGGTGCGCTCCTTCTTCTTCTCCGCACCACCGTTGCTCTTCGGGGTGTTGTCGGACGAATCAGCGACCATGTTCGCGCCGTTTTTCTGGTTCCTTCGCGCGCCACCATCCTGTTGACGATTCTGGGGGGTCCATCCATCGGGTTTCTTATAGCACAAAAACCAGGGGTGCCCTTCCTTCTCACAATACCAGCAACTCCCTTTCATTTTGCCACCAGCACCCGACTTGCCCCCACGTCCAGATTTCGCACCGCGACCCCAACCAGTACCTCCTTGTTGGTCGTTGGAGTCGTCGTCCTTCTTTGCACCGCGTCCAGCACCACCGAAGCCACGTCCTCTGCCACGTCGGCTCCCTTGCATCCCGTAGCCGCTGCTGCCGTCGTCTCCACCCCTCAGTTGGCGGCGACGGAAGTCCTCCTCCAGAATCTTCGTCCGCACCCACTCGAGCGTCCACAAGCTCTGGTTCTGCGGCAGGCTCAATCCGCTCGTGAATTGAAGCCACGATTCTGGCAGCAGCGAGAGCATCTTCAAGCACTTGGTCTGCTCCGGGTAGGTGATTCCCGCGGTCGCCAACTTCGCGTAGAGGTCGCGCATCTTGTCCAGGACTGGTTGCACCGGCTCTCCCTCGCTCAGGCGCAACGCGGACAGCTCCCTCTCCAGCATCAACGTTGCGACAACGGAGGTCGGGGCGTGCAGCTCCTTCAACACGGTCCACGCCTTCGGACCGCATTCAACCTCCGGCAGCAGGTGCATGACGTGGTGACGCTGGTTCAGCTCCAAACTCTGCGACATCAGATAGTAGCCAGCCGAGGAGCGCTCGTCCCAATCTTCCTGCAGCGTGGGGTCACTCGGTCTAGGCTCCTCCCCAATCATTAGTTTCAGCAAACCGATCTGACGGAAATATAATTGCATTTTCCAGGCCCAATCATCATAGCCCTCACCATTGAACTTCTCGACGGTGAAATTCTTCAGCACCTCCTTGACAAGCGAGCCCTGGTTTGTTCGCGCTCCCCTTGGCGCTAAAAGACCAGAATCTTGGCTGCCGCTACGATCTTGGGCTGAAGATTCACCAGCTCCCGCCGAGGTGTTGCCCGCCATAGCTACCTATAACGAGGATCACTATAACGCAGCTCTGATACCAGCTTGTTGGTGTAAGGGCCTAATAAACTCAAGCTATTAGGACTTAATCAAACTTAAAACCTCTCCTCGGGGTCACCTCCAAGGGTCCCTGGGTGCCTGGTACAAGACCAGCCCCTATCCTCGGGTCCGAGTTTGTAGAGAGAGGGATCAAGAAGGACTTAGTCAAAACAGCAAGAGTACCTTGAACGTCGCGCAGCGTGCCGTGCAGACCGTCGGTCGGATTAAGCTGAGAATTCGCTATATCGAAGCTCGCTCCAAGAGCTTTAAAATGAGCCAAGTTGCCTCGCGAAAAGTTATGCCATTACGAAGTTATGACTCGGACAGCGTTTGCCTAGCGTTGGAGTGCTAGCATACTAGCGTTGACTCGGGTAGCATTCCGCCGTCGAATAGCGCAGAAACGAAATTCCAGCGAGGAAGGAATTCGCTTGAATCAATTTGACTATATTCAGGTACAAACAGAGAAGGATTAAATAGTTCTAGCTAGCAAGGACCTTGGGAATCAACCTGGGAACAACCAGGGATGATCCCAAATAATTCCAAGCAACAGAACCAACCTGGCTGGACAAAATAGCAGGTGGTAGGTTGGTAAACAACCTCTGGTTCTGTTTTTCCAACCTGGGAAAACAACAACCAGGTTCAGGTTCTAAAAACAGAACCTGTTTTGTCTTTGCCCAACCAGCCAAATGCTGGTTCCGCTGGTTTCCCCTGGCCTTGTAGCATGCAGATACAGACAAACAACATCCAGCCTTCACCTAAATTGTACCCCTATAGTGCCTTCCCTGCTACACTATAGTTAACCAAACAAAACAGTACAATTTCGAGTTGGATAGAACTGAATCTGCGCAATCAACTCAACCGAACTGCAAAGCTTCCATCTTGGGTTCCTTTGCGAGCTCGTCCTTTCTGCTTGCACTGTTCATAGCGCGTACAATGTTGTGCCGAAGCGCACATTGCGCGAGTACCTGCAAATGCATCAAGCGAAAAATGCGAAAGCAAACAAACACACGAACACACCATTCACACGCAAATGCATTCGCACACGCATACTCGTACAAACAGACGGCAGGATGTCGTGCAATGTGCATTTGCACCCAACACAACTGGCCTGTTGGTCCAAAGGACCGGTTGGACCAACTGTCCTGGTGGTCCAATGGACTTGGTCGGACCAACTGGCCTGTTGGTCCAATGGACTCGGTTGGACCAACTTGCTTGATAGTCCAATGGACCGGTTTGACCAACTGGCCTGTTGGTCCAATGGACCGGTTGGACCAACTGTCCTGGTGGTCCAATGGACCCGGTCGGACCAACTTGCTTGATAGTCCAATGGACCCGGTTTGACCAACTGGCCTGTTGGTCCAATGGACCGGTTGGACCAACTGTCCTGGTGGTCCAATGGACCCGGTCGGACCAACTGGCCTGTTGGTCCAATGGACCTGTTGGACCAATTGGTCTGTTGGTCCAATGAACCGGTCAGACCAACTGGCCTGTTGGTCCAATGGACCCGGTCGGACCAACTGGCCTGTTGGTCTAATGGACCAGTTGTACCAACTGTCCTGGTGGTCCAATGGACTTGGTCGGACCAACTGGCCTGTTGGTCCAATGGAACGGTTGGACCAACTGGCCTGTTGGTCCAATGGACTCGGTCGGACCAACTGGCCTGTTGGTCCAATGGACCCGGTCGGACCAACTGGCCTGTTGGTCCAATGGACCAGTCGGACAAACAGGTCTGGGGGTCCAATGGACCCGGTCGGACCAACTGGTTAGTTGGTCCAATGGACCCGGTCGGACCAACTTGCTTGATAGTCCAATGGACCGGTTTGACCAACTGGCCTGTTGGTCCAATGGACCGGTTGGACCAACTGTCCTGGTGGTCCAATGGACCGGTCTGACCAACTGGCCTGTTGGTCCAATGAACCGGTTGGACCAATTGGCCTGTTGGTCCAATGAACCGGTTGGACCAATTGGCCTGTTGGTCCAATGGACCGGTCGGACCTACTGGCCTGTTGGTCCAATGGACCGGTTGGACCAACTGTCCTGTTGGTCCAATGGACCGGTCGGACCAACTGGCCTATTGGTCCAATGGACCCGGTTGGACCAACTGGCCTGATAGTCCAATGGACCCGGTCGGACCAACTAGCCTGTTGGTCCAATGGACCGGTTGGACGAACTGGCCTGATCGTCCAATGGACAGGTTGGACCAACTGGCCTGTTGGTCCAATGGACCGGTTGGACCAACTGTCCTGGTGGTCCAATGGACCCGGTCTGTTGGTCCAATGGACCCGGTTGGACCAACTGGCCTATTGGTCCAATGGACCCGGTCGGACCAACTGGCCTGTTGGTCCAATGGACCGGTCGGACCAACTGGCCTGTTGGTCCAATGGACCCGGTTGGACCAACTGGCCTGTTGGTCCAATGGACCCGGTCGGACCAACTGGCCTGTTGGTCGAATGGACCGGTCGGACCAACTGGCCTGTTGGTCCAATGGACCGGTTGGACCAACTGGCCTGTTGGTCCAATGGACCCGGTCGGACCAACTTGCTTGATAGTCCAATGGACCCGGTTTGACCAACTGGCTTGTTGGTCCAATGGACCAGTTGGACCAACTGTCCTGGTGGTCCAATGGACCCGGTTGGACCAACTGGCCTGATAGTCCAATGGACCCAGTTAGACCAATTGGCCTGTTGGTCCAATGAACCGGTCGGACCAACTGGCCTGTTGGATTAATGGACCCGGTCGGACCAACTGGCCTGTTGGTCCAATCGACCCGGTTGGACCAACTGGCCTGTTGGTCCAATAGACCGGTCGGACCAACTGGCCTGTTGGTCCAATGGACCGGTCGGACCAACTGGCCTGTTTGTCCAATGGACCCGGTCGGACCAACTGGCCTGTTGGTCCAATGGACCCGGTTGGACCAACTGGCCTGATAGTCCAATGGACAGGTTGGACCAACTGGCCTGTTGGTCCAATGGACCCGGTCGGACCAACTTGCTTGATAGTCCAATGGACCCGGTTTGACCAACTGGCCTGTTGGTCCAATGGACCAGTTGGACCAACTGTCCTGGTGGTCCAATGGACCCGGTCGGACCAACTGGCCTGTTGGTCCAATGAACCGGTTGGACCAACTGGCCTGTTGGTCCAATGGACCCGGTTGGACCAACTGGCCTGTTGGTCCAATGGACCCGGTTGGACCTACTGGCCTGTTGGTCCAATGGACCCGGTCGGACCAACTGGCCTGTTGGTCTAATGGACCGGTCGGACCAACTGGCCTGTAGGTCCAATGGACCCGGTTGGACCAACTGGCCTGTTGGTCCAATAGACCGGTTGGACCAACTGTCCTGTTGGTCCAATGGACCGGTCGGACCAACTAGCCTGTTGGTCCAATGGACCCGGTCGGACCAACTGGCCTGTTGGTCCAATGGACCCGGTCGGACCAACTGGCCTGTTGGTCCAATGGACCCGGTCGGACCAACTGGCCTGTTGGTCCAATGGACCCGGTTGGACCAACTGGCCTGTTGGTCCAATGGACCCGGTCGGACCAACTGGCCTGTCGGTCCAATGGACCGGTCGGACCAACTGGCCTGTTGGTCCAATGGACCAGTCGGACCAACTGGCCTGTTGGTCCAATGGACCCGGTCAGACCAACTGGCCTGTTGGTCCAATGGATCGGTCGGACCAACTGGCCTGTTGGTCCAATGGACCGGTTGGACCAACTGGCCTGTTGGTCCAATGAACCGGATCGGGCCAACTTGCTTGATAGTCCAATGGACCCGGTTTGACCAACTGGCTTGTTGGTCCAATGGACCAGTTGGACCAACTGTCCTGGTGGTCCAATGGACCCGGTTGGACCAACTGGCCTGTTGGTCCTATGGACCCGGTTGGACCAATTGGCCTGTTGGTCCAATGAACCGGTCGGACCAACTGGCCTATTGGATTAATGGACCCGGTCGGACCAACTTGCCTGTTGGTCCAATGAACCGGTTGGACCAACTGGCCTGTTGGTCCAATGGACCCGGTCGGACCAACTGGCCTGTTGGTCCACTGGACCGGTTGGACCAACTGGCCTGTTGGTCCAATGGACCCGGTCGGACCAACTGGCCTGTTGGTCCAATAGACCCGGTCGGACCAACTGGCCTGTTGGTCCAATGGACCCGGTTGGACCAACTGGCCTGTTGGTCCAAAGGACCGGTTGGACCAACTGGCCTGTTGGTCCAATGGACCGGTCGGACCAACTGGCCTGTTGGTCCAATGGACCGGTTGAACCAACTGGCCTGTTGGTCCAATGGACCGGTTGGACCGACTGGCCTGTTGGTCCAATGGACCCGGTTGGACCAACTATCCTGGTGGTCTAATGGTCTCGATCAGACCAACTGGCCTGTTGGTCCAATGGACCCGGTCAGACCAACTGGCCTGTTGGTCCAATGGACCGGTTGGACCAACTAGCCTAATAGTCCAATGGACCCGGTCGGACCAACTGGCCTGTTGGTCCAAAGGACCGGTTGGACCAACTGGCCTGATGGTCCAATGGACAGGTTGGACCAACTGGCCTGTTGGTCCAATGGACCCGGTTGGACCAACTGGCCTGATAGTCCAATGGACCCGGTCGAACCAACTAACCTGTTGGTCCAATGGACCCGGTCGGACCAACTGGCCTGTTGGTCCAATGGACCGGTCGAACCAACTGGCCTGTTGGTCCAATGGACCCGGTCGGACCAACTGGCCTGTTGGTCCAATGGACCCGGTCGGACCAACTGGCCTGTTGGTCCAATGGACCCGGTTGGACCAACTGGCCTGTTGGTCCAATGGACCGGGTTGGACCAACTGGCCTGTTGGTCCAATGGACCCGGTCAGACCAACTGGCCTGTTGGTCCAATGGACCCGGTCGGACCAACTGGCCTGTTGGTCCAATGGACCCGGTTGGACCAACTGGCCTGATAGTCCAATGGACCCGGTTGGACCAACTGGCCTGATAGTCCAATGGACAGGTTGGACCAACTGGCCTGTTGGTCCAATGGACCGGTTGGACCAACTGTCCTGGTGGTCCAATGGACCCGGTCTGTTGGTCCAATGGACCCGGTTGGACCAACTGGCCTGTTGGTCCAATGGACCCGGTCGGACCAACTGGCCTGTTGGTCCAATGGACCGGTCGGACCAACTGGCCTGTTGGTCCAATGTGTCAATCATTATATGTGTTGTGCTTGTTTAGGCTGCAGTGGGTTAGCCTATAGGGGGTACACAATTCTAGGGTTAGGTACTTGTACTCATTTCACTGCTAGTTCATTCATTCCTCGTTCAGTTCTTCTGACATGGTATCAGAGCAGGTCCTTCGCTAGGACCTAAGTTTTTTTTTCGGGCCCACCTCTACTAACTGCTTCCTAGCGCCTTAGTGCGCCCTACTGTCTGTTGGGTGCAAATGCACATTGCACGACATCCTGCCATCTGTTTGTACGAGTATGCGTGTGCGAATGCATTTGTGTGTGAATGGTGTGTTCGTGTGTTTGTTTGCTTTCGCAATTTTCGCTTGATGCATTTGCAGGTACTCGCGCAATGTGCGCTTCGGCACAACATTGTACGCGCTATGAACAGTGCAAGCAGAAAGGACGAGCTCGCAAAGGAACCCAAGATGGAAGCTTTGCAGTTCGGTTGAGTTGATTGCGCAGATTCAGTTCTATCCAACTCGAAATTGTACTGTTTTGTTTGGTTAACTATAGTGTAGCAGGGAAGGCACTATAGGGGTACAATTTAGGTGAAGGTTGGATGTTGTTTGTCTGCATGCTACAAGGCCAGGGGAAACCAGCGGAACCAGCATTTGGCTGGTTGGGCAAAGACAAAAACAGGTTCTGTTTTTAGAACCTGAACCTGGTTGTTGTTTTCCCAGGTTGGAAAAACAGAACCAGAGGTTGTTTACCAACCTACCACCTGCTATTTTGTCCAGCCAGGTTGGTTCTGTTGCTTGGAATTATTTGGGATCATCCCTGGTTGTTCCCAGGTTGATTCCCAAGGTCCTTGCTAGCTATAACTATTTAATCCTTCTCTGTTTGTACCTGAATATAGTCAAATTGATTCAAGCGAATTCCTTCCTCGCTGGAATTTCGTTTCTGCGCTATTCGACGGCGGAATGCTACCCGAGTCAACGCTAGTATGCTAGCACTCCCACGCTAGGCAAACGCTGTCCGAGCCAGAACTTAGTAATGGCAGAACTTGGCTCATTTTAAAGCTCTTGGAGCGAGCTTCGATATAGCAAGTTCTCAGCTTAATCCGACCGACGGTCTGCACGGCACGCTGCGCGACGTTCAAGGTACTCTTGCTGTTTTGACTAAGTCCTTCTTGATCCCTCTCTCTACAAACTCGGACCCGAGGATAGGGGCTGGTCTTGTACCAGGCACCCAGGGACCCTTGGAGGTGACCCCGAGGAGAGGTTTTAAGTTTGATTAAGTCCTAATAGCTTGAGTTTATTAGGCCCTTACACCAACAAGCTGGTATCAGAGCTGCGTTATAGTGATCCTCGTTATAGGTAGCTATGGCGGGCAACACCTCGGCGGGAGCTGGTGAATCTTCAGCCCAAGATCGTAGCGGCAGCCAAGATTCTGGTCTTTCAGCGCCAAGGGGAGCGCGAACAAACCAGGGCTCGCTTGTCAAGGAGGTGCTGAAGAATTTCACCGTCGAGAAGTTCAATGGTGAGGGCTATGATGATTGGGCCTGGAAAATGCAATTATATTTCCGTCAGATCGGTTTGCTGAAACTAATGATTGGGGAGGAGCCTAGACCGAGTGACCCCACGCTGCAGGAAGATTGGGACGAGCGCTCCTCGGCTGGCTACTATCTGATGTCGCAGAGTTTGGAGCTGAACCAGCGTCACCACGTCATGCACCTGCTGCCGGAGGTTGAATGCGGTCCGAAGGCGTGGACCGTGTTGAAGGAGCTGCACGCCCCGACCTCCGTTGTCGCAACGTTGATGCTGGAGAGGGAGCTGTCCGCGTTGCGCCTGAGCGAGGGAGAGCCGGTGCAACCAGTCCTGGACAAGATGCGCGACCTCTACGCGAAGTTGGCGACCGCGGGAATCACCTACCCGGAGCAGACCAAGTGCTTGAAGATGCTCTCGCTGCTGCCAGAATCGTGGCTTCAATTTACGAGCGGATTGAGCCTGCCGCAGAACCAGAGCTTGTGGACGCTCGAGTGGGTGCGGACGAAGATTCTGGAGGAGGACTTCCGTCGCCGCCAACTGAGGGGTGGAGACGACGGCAGCAGCGGCTACGGGATGCAAGGGAGCCGACGTGGCAGAGGACGTGGCTTCGGTGGTGCTGGACGCGGTGCAAAGAAAGACGACGACTCCAACGACCAACAAGGAGGTACCGGTTGGGGTCGCGGTGCGAAATCTGGACGTGGGGGCAAGTCGGGTGCTGGTGGCAAAATGAAAGGGAGTTGCTGGTATTGTGAGAAGGAAGGGCACCCCTGGTTTTTGTGCTATAAGAAACCCGATGGATGGACCCCCCAGAATCGTCACCAGGATGGCGGCGCGCGGAGGAACCAGAAAAACGGCGCCAACATGGTCGCTGATTCGTCCGACAACAACCCGAAGGGCAACGGCGGTGCGGAGAAGAAGAAGGAGCGCACCGCGGGCCAATTCTTCCATGTGGGAGACAAGGGGAAGCAAGGAGACGCCTCTGCCAAAGTTGGAGCAGAGCTGCACCCCCTAGACTATTGGGTGTTGGACACAGGCGCTGCTTGGACGATGACGCCGCGCAAGGACCTGCTGGACGAAGTACGAGCTGCACCGATCAATGAAGTGTGCTCCACCTCTGGACACATGTTGAAGGTGGCTGGTGCGGGACGAGCTGCGTTTAAGGGAGCGGATGGCAAGCCGGTGGTGCTGCACGACGTTCTCTTCGTCCCCGACCTGAAGGCCAACCTTATCTCCCTCCGTAAGCTTGGCAAGGCTGGGGTGAACACCAACACGGATGGGGCACGCACTTATAAGGGGAAGCTGGGCAATCGGGTGCTTTGGGATCTGCACGAGAGCAAGGACGTGTACAGATCTATGTGGCAGCTGCCGGCCCTGGCGTGGCATGGTGGGGGGCAGGCTGGAGAGGGGTCTGCATCCCAGGGGGAGTGCAATGCCGTTGGAGGGGTTGGTGTGAAAGTGTCGGCCAGATCTGGGGAGACAGATTGGGCAACGGCACACCGGCGCTTAGGGCATGTGGCAATGCCTTTGCTGAAGCAGCTGGAGAAGGATGGAGCCGTTAAGGGTCTGAAGCTGAACGGACAGCCACCCGATGACAACTGTGAAATCTGTTTGCTTTCAAAGTTCACCCGTTTCCCTTTCCATAGTGTGGCTGGCAGGAGCAAGAAGCCTTTGGAGCTGGTCCACATGGACTTGGTGGGGCCGCTGCCGGTGCAAGGGCACAAGGGGGAGCGGTATTTTCTTACAATTGTGGATGACTGGAGCAGGCTGATGTGGGCGTATCCGCTGAAGCAGAAGGACCACGCCGCCTCCACGATACGGGACGATTGGCTGCCATTCGTGGAGAAGCAGGCGGAGTGTGTAGTGAAGCGGATTAGGACAGACCGGGGTGGTGAGTTCCTTGGAGCTGAAATGACGGCCTGGCTCAAGAAGCAGGGCATCCAGAGAGAGCTGACCACGGCTTATACCCCACAGTCCAATGGTGTAGCAGAACGGGCAAACCGGACCATTCTGGAGACAGCTAGGGCGCTGCTCATAGAATCTGGGCTGAGCAATTCTATGTGGCCTCATGCTGTCCGGCACGCCACTGTCGCTAGGAACAGGGTGCTCACCAAGGTTGGGGATGACTCGTGGGTGCCTTTGGAGAGGTGGCTTGGGAGGAAGCCGCCGGTGGACATGCTGAGGGTGTTCGGTTGCATGGCAGTCGCCCACGTCCCCAAGACCTACCGCAGTAAGTTGGGGGCGAGTGCAATCTGGTGTGTGCATTTGGGGCTGGCTGCTGAGAGCAAGGGATGGCTGCTGTGGGAACCATCCAAGGGTGTGTTGTTTGACAGCAGGGATGTGAAATTCATTGAGGGCATGATGTATGGGAGCTGGGAGAAACAGCCGGAGGCCCGGGTGTCCCAGCAGATGGAGCAGATCACCATGCAGCTGGACCTGACTCCTAGTGTGTGGGAGGAGGGAGAGGAGGCAGCTGCTGGAAATGGTGATGGAGAGAAGGTACAGGAGGCATCTGCTGGTGGAGAAAATGGTGTGGAAACTGGCGGCAGCACTAGTGGAGCTGCTGGACCCGAGGGAGGAGAGAAGCAGCAGGGAAAAACTAAGAAGCCGAAGGGTGTCGTTATGAAGGGATGGGAGACACCCGTCTCCAGGCCAGGACGTACCCGTATGGCTACTAAGAAGCTGACTGCAGGAACTGATGCAGCAGAGCAGCAGCTAGGGACCGAAGAGGCATTGCTGATTCTACCTCATGGCTATGACCCGGATGAGGAGGATGAGCCTGCGTACTGTTTTCTTGCCCCTGCACCAGAGGAACCAGCTAGCATGGAGGAGGCATTAGCTGGACCAGATAGGGACAAGTGGCTGGCTTCTAGGGATGCTGAGTACCAGAGTCTGCTGGAGAATAGGACATGGGATCTGGTGGTGCTGCCTGATGGGAAGAAAGCGATACAATGCAAGTGGGTGCTGAGGATCAAGACCGATGACAAGGGGCAGGTCACCATCTACAAGAGTAGGCTGGTGGCGAAGGGGTTTATGCAGAAGGAGAAGCAGGACTTCAACGAGATCTTTGCTCCCACTGCCAAACCCCCTACCCTCCGTGTCTTGTTGGCAGATGCAGCTGTTAGTGGGAAATTCATCATTCAGATGGATATTTCAACGGCATTCCTGAATGGGATTTTAGAGGAGGATGTGTACATGACGCAGCCGCCTGGGTATGAGGATGGTACGGGCAGGGTGTGCAAGCTCAACAAGTCCATCTACAGCTTGAAGCAGGCGCCACGCTGCTGGTACCAGAAGTTGGCAGCTGTTTTAGAGGAGATGGGATTCAGGACCAGCAGCTGTGATGAGAGCCTCTTTCTCAAGGGCGAGGGGGAGAAGCTGGTGCTGTTTCTGGTCTATGTGGACGACATTCTTCTCTTCAGCAGCAGCATGAAGGAGATCCAGAAAGTGCAGCAGCAACTGATGGAAAACTTCAAGTGCAAGAACCTTGGGGAGGTAAAGTACTACCTCGGGATGCACGTGGAGAGGGATCCAGATCACAGGTGGTTGAAGCTGCACCAGGAGAAGTTCATCAAGGAGCTGGGGGAGAAGTATGGGATTGAGAATGAGCGCAAGGTTGCAACTCCCCTGCCAGCAGAATTCAAGCTTGTGAAGGCTGCAGAGGATGAAGGGGTTGAAGCTGAAGAGCAGCAGCAATTTCAGTCCTTGGTGGGCAGCCTCTTGTACGCAGCAGTTCACACGAGGCCCGACATCTCTTTCTCGGTTGGGCAGCTAGCTAGGGTGGTGCAGAATCCATCAGAGGAGCAGGTGGATGCAGCTGAGCGTGTGGTGAAGTACCTGAACTCTCACCCAAGCATTGGAGTTCAATACTCCGCATCTGCACAGGTGAAGCAGAAAGGGGTGGAGGTGCTGAAAGAGAAGGGGGAGAGGCTTGGAGAAGGCAAGCTATTTCTCACTTGCTTTACCGATGCTACATGGGCTTCTGAGAAGGAGGATTCCTCATCTGTGGGAGGATACATCTGCGTAGTTGGGGGAGGACCTGTTAGTTGGAGGTCCAAGAAGCAGACGGAGACGGCACTTTCTTCCGTAGAATCAGAGTACATGGCGATGTTCCATGGGGTGAAGGAGGTGATTTGGCTGAGGAGGCTGTTAGAGGAGATTGGCCAGGAGCAGAAAGTTGCTACGCCGCTGTTTTGTGATAGCAAGGGGGCTCTTGGGATGGCCAGAAACGCTGTGCTTCATGGGCTGAACAAGCACATGCGTATCAAGTGGCACTGGCTGCGTAAGGAGGTGAAGAGGGGGACGGTGAATCCAATCTACATCAAGACTCACCAGCAGCCAGCGGACTTTCTCACCAAGAGGCTTGCGGATGAGCCTCATTGGCGTTGTGTGCGCATGAGTGGAATGAGCATGAACTAGCATGGAATGACGGGGATGCAGCCGGCAGGCTGAGGGGGAGTGTGTTGGGTGCAAATGCACATTGCACGACATCCTGCCATCTGTTTGTACGAGTATGCGTGTGCGAATGCATTTGTGTGTGAATGGTGTGTTCGTGTGTTTGTTTGCTTTCGCAATTTTCGCTTGATGCATTTGCAGGTACTCGCGCAATGTGCGCTTCGGCACAACATTGTACGCGCTATGAACAGTGCAAGCAGAAAGGACGAGCTCGCAAAGGAACCCAAGATGGAAGCTTTGCAGTTCGGTTGAGTTGATTGCGCAGATTCAGTTCTATCCAACTCGAAATTGTACTGTTTTGTTTGGTTAACTATAGTGTAGCAGGGAAGGCACTATAGGGGTACAATTTAGGTGAAGGTTGGATGTTGTTTGTCTGCATGCTACAAGGCCAGGGGAAACCAGCGGAACCAGCATTTGGCTGGTTGGGCAAAGACAAAAACAGGTTCTGTTTTTAGAACCTGAACCTGGTTGTTGTTTTCCCAGGTTGGAAAAACAGAACCAGAGGTTGTTTACCAACCTACCACCTGCTATTTTGTCCAGCCAGGTTGGTTCTGTTGCTTGGAATTATTTGGGATCATCCCTGGTTGTTCCCAGGTTGATTCCCAAGGTCCTTGCTAGCTATAACTATTTAATCCTTCTCTGTTTGTACCTGAATATAGTCAAATTGATTCAAGCGAATTCCTTCCTCGCTGGAATTTCGTTTCTGCGCTATTCGACGGCGGAATGCTACCCGAGTCAACGCTAGTATGCTAGCACTCCCACGCTAGGCAAACGCTGTCCGAGCCAGAACTTAGTAATGGCAGAACTTGGCTCATTTTAAAGCTCTTGGAGCGAGCTTCGATATAGCAAGTTCTCAGCTTAATCCGACCGACGGTCTGCACGGCACGCTGCGCGACGTTCAAGGTACTCTTGCTGTTTTGACTAAGTCCTTCTTGATCCCTCTCTCTACAAACTCGGACCCGAGGATAGGGGCTGGTCTTGTACCAGGCACCCAGGGACCCTTGGAGGTGACCCCGAGGAGAGGTTTTAAGTTTGATTAAGTCCTAATAGCTTGAGTTTATTAGGCCCTTACACCAACACTGTCGGAGTGCTGCGTTAGCGCCTCCCCCTCAGCGCCCTCGTGCGCCCTCGTGTACGGCCCCTTAAGGCCCCGTCGACCCCGCGCGCCGCCCCTTAGCGACTCTCGCGCTGCCCCTTAGTGGCCCCGTCGAACCCGCGCGCGCCCCGATTCCGGCCCGCTTGGCCCCGTCGACCCCGCGCGCGACCCCGTAATAGGCCCCGCTGGCCCCGTCGGTCCCGCACGCGCCCCGCTTACGGCCCCGTCGACCCCGCGCGCACCCCGTTTAGCGGCCCCGCGGCCCCGTCGAACCACACCTAGAGGCCCCGCGGCCCCGCGCGCACCCCGTTTAGCGGCCCCGCGGCCCCGTCGAACCCAGCCTAGAGGCCCCGCGGCCCCGTCGCCCGCCACCTCACGGCCCCGCGACCCTGCTGCGCCCCGCTTAGCGGCCCCACGGCCCCGTCGAGCCCCGCTTAGAGGCCCCCGCGGCCCCGTACCGCCCCACGTAGCAACTCCGCGCAGCCGCGCAGCCCGAACCGAGCCGCGCCGCCCTACCTGAACCGAGCCGCGCCGCCCGACCGAGCCGCGCCGCCCTACCTGAACTGAGCCGCGCCGTCAGACCGAGCCGCGCCGCCCGTACCAGCAGCCCCGTCGATACTGCTGCTCCTCCTATTTCTTCTACGGCTACTACTACTGCTCCTACTGCTACTACTGCTGCCACTATGGCCAGTCCTCCCGTGCTTGCTTTCGATGCTGAGGGCCGCCCAGTGAAGTTTGACACCTGGCTAGATGACCTGCACCTCTTCCTACAGCTCACTGCCAAGGAGGATATTTCGCTGTACGATCATGCCCTCGGTCACGCTACTGCCCCTCCTACCACTGCAGACAGCACTCAGCGCTCACAGTGGCAGACTCGTGACGCCCATGCTCGCTTCGCTATTCGCAACTCCCTGCCGCTAGATGAGCGCGAGCACTTTGGCCAGCACAAGACTGCTAAGGACCTGTACACTGCTGTAGTTGCTCGTTACTCCTCACCTGCCTCTGCCGCACTAGGCCGCCTCACCCTCCCCTACCTGTTCCCCGACCTGGTCTCCTTTAGCACAGTCGCTGACCTCATCACCCACCTCAGGACCAGTGAGGCCCGCTTTCGCGCTGCTATGCCTGACGAGTTCCTTGCTAGCAACCCCCCCCCGCTCTGGATCACGCTCTACCACATCGTCACCCGCCTCCCTGACTCTCTGCGCGCAGTCAGGGATCACTTCCTCGCTCGCTCTCCCACTGAGCTCACCATTGCCCTCCTCGAGAAGGAATTGCTTGCAGCTGAGGCGAGCATCGTCGCTGTAGGCACCTCTCGTGGCGACCCCCGCACCCCGTTCTTTGAGGGGTGTTCCCCTTCCCCTCTCCTCCCCTCTGTCGCCTCTGCTGCTGCTGTCGACCTCCTTGGTGCTGAGAAGGTCGGAACCGCGTCTGCTCCGAGCGGGCGCCGCAGGGGCAAAGGGGGCAAGGGTGGAGGTGGCGGCGGGGGAGGCGGGGGTGGAGGCGGTGGGAGTGGAGGTGGGACTGGAGAGGCTAGTGGCGGCAGTGGGGGTGGTGACAGCAGCGGCGGGAGCGGTGGCAGGGGCGGAGGCGGCAGCGGAGGCGGAGGTGGTCGTGGCGGCGGCAGGGGTGGAGGTGGCCGGGGCGGTGGCGGCGGCGGTGGTGGTCGTGGAGGCGCTGGCGGTGGCCAGAGCCAGCAGCACGCCCCGTCGCTTCAGGAGGCACGTGAGTGGTATTCGCAGCGGGGGGGGGCGGGTGGTTTTACCTGCACGTACGTCATCCGCACTGGTGACCGCGCTGGCCAGACGTGTGGGAAGCCGCACCCCACGCAGCGCTGTTTCTCGCGCCTTACCGACGCATGGCGCGCCCAGTTTCCTGCTGGCGCTGAGCTGCCCCGCTGGGCTGATCTGGAGAGGCAGGGGGTTGATATCTGGGCTCTAGACTTTGATGCTATTCTCACTGCCATGTATGCGATGTTTACTAGTGGAGAGGGTGCTCAGTACTTGCGTGTTCCGCCCGACCCGGGCATTCTGACCAGTCCGACTGCCGCTCTAGGTGCTAGTGAGTCTGCTGCCCCAGGTCCTGGTGAGGCTGCTGCTCTAGGTGCTCGTGAGTCTGTGCCCCCTGGTACTGAGTCGACTGCGGCACTGCACACCTTCACACTGGACTCAGGTGCTTCTTGCTGTTTCTTTCGTGACCGCACTGTCCTTGAGCCACTCGCTCGGCCAGTTGCTGTCTCTCTCGCTGACCCCTCTGGGGGTCCGGTCCTTGCGACCTCCTCCACTGTCCTTCCTTGTCCTGCGGTCCCGTCAGGCACACTGTCCGGTCTCTACCTCCCCTCGTTCTCTACGAACTTGGTGGCGGGTAGTGCGCTCCAGGACGGGGGTGTTCACCAGTTCACCCCTGCCTACGAGCGCGTGATACACTGCACGTGTGCTCGGACGGGCCGTCACCTGGCTACCTTCACTCGGCAGCCGGGGTCGGACCTGTACACACTGACCACTGAGTCCCCTCAGGTAGCTGCGTCCGCGTCTGCGTCTGCGTCAGGTCAGCTGTCCGCCCCCTGCTCGTGTCGCTCTCTGGCGCACGAGACTGTCCTCTGGCACCACCGCCTTGGTCACCCGTCTGTGCAGCGCCTTCGGGCCATGCACAAACGGGACCTTGTTGCTGGTCTTCCCAGGGTTCTCCCTCCCCTCCCACCCTCGCCTGCTCCTCCCTGTCTTCCCTGTGTCGAGGGGCGGCAGCGCGCCGCTCCTCACTCCTCCTCCTTTCCCCCGACGACTGCTCCTTTGCAGACGCTCCACATGGACGTGTGGGGCCCAGCCCGCGTCCGTGGTCAGGGTCAGGAGAGGTACTTCCTGATTGTTGTTGATGACTTCTCGCGCTACACCACGGTCTTCCCCTTGCGCACCAAGGGTGACGTCCCTGATGTCTTGATCCCTTGGATCCGCAGATCTCGTCTTCAGCTCAGTGAGCGTTTCCGCTCCGACTTCCCTGTCCTGCGTCTGCACTCTGACAGAGGCGGGGAGTTTTCCTCTGGCCTCTTGGAGGCCATCTGTTAGCAGGAGGGCATTGAGCAGTCGTTCACGCTTCCGGCCTCTCCACAGCAGAACGGGGTTGCTGAGCGCCGCATTGGCTTGGTCATGGAGGTCGCTCGTACCTCCTTGGTTCATGCGGCTGCCCCCCACTTTCTGTGGCCGTTTGCGGTCCGATACGCTGCGCATCAGCTCAACCTCTGGCCCCGTGTCTCCTTACCGGAGACTTCTCCGACACTGCGTTGGACGGGAGAGGCTGGCGATGCGTCGCGTTTTCGGGTCTGGGGATCCCGAGCTTTTGTTCGCGACACGTCCGCAGACAAGCTCTCCCGTCGCGCTGTCCCCTGTGTCTTCCTTGGCTTTGTCCCGGACGCGCCTGGTTGGCAGTTCTACCACGCCACCTCGCGTCGTGTCCTGGCCTCTCAGGACGTCACTTTTGACGAGTCCGTCCCCTACTACCGCCTCTTCCCCTACCGCACTGCCCCACTCCCCCCCCCGCCTCTCTTCCTCGCTCCAGGTGCTGAGGTACCAGACCCCCTCCCCCCTCAAATTGCCGCTCCCTCAGGTGTGTCCCAGGTAGACCCGAGTGAGCCTGTCGAGGTAGCTGTTGACTCTCGTCCTGCTGGGGGTACTGAGCCTGGGGGTGCTGAGCCTGGGGGTGCTGCGTCTGGGGGTGCTGAGCCTGGGAGTGCTGAGTCTGGGGGTGCGGAGCCTGGGGGTGCTGAGCCTGGAGGTGCGGAGCCTGGAGGTGCGGAGCCTGGGGGTGCTGAGTCTGGATACGAGTGTGGAGCCTGGGGGTGCTGAGTCTGGGGGTACTCCATCTGGAGGAGCCCTCTCCTCCCAGCAGCTGCAGGAGAGGTACCTACAGTACTGCCGCCTCCGGAGAGGTACTGCTGGAGCTGGTTGTTGGTGTAAGGGCCTAATAAACTCAAGCTATTAGGACTTAATCAAACTTAAAACCTCTCCTCGGGGTCACCTCCAAGGGTCCCTGGGTGCCTGGTACAAGACCAGCCCCTATCCTCGGGTCCGAGTTTGTAGAGAGAGGGATCAAGAAGGACTTAGTCAAAACAGCAAGAGTACCTTGAACGTCGCGCAGCGTGCCGTGCAGACCGTCGATCGGATTAAGCTGAGAATTCGCTATATCGAAGCTCGCTCCAAGAGCTTTAAAATGAGCCAAGTTGCCTCGCGAAAAGTTCTGCCATTACGAAGTTATGGCTCAGACGGTGTTTGCCTAGCATTAGAGTGCTAGCGTACTAGCGTTGACTCGGGTAGCATTCCGCCAACGAACCGCGTAGAAACGAAATTCCAGCGAGGAAGGAATTCACATGAATCAATTTGACTATATTCAGGTACAAACAGAGAAGGATTAAATAGTTCTAGCTAGCAAGGACCTTGGGAATCAACCTGGGAACAACCAGGGATGATCCCAAATAATTCCAAGCAACAGAACCAACCTGGCTGGACAAAATAGCAGGTGGTAGGTTGGTAAACAACCTCTGGTTCTGTTTTTCCAACCTGGGAAAACAACAACCAGGTTCAGGTTCTAAAAACAGAACCTGTTTTGTCTTTGCCCAACCAGCCAAATGCTGGTTCCGCTGGTTTCCCCTGGCCTTGTAGCATGCAGATACAGACAAACAACATCCAACCTTCACCTAAATTGTACCCCTATAGTGCCTTCCCTGCTACACTATAGTTAACCAAACAAAACAGTACAATTCCGAGTTGGATAGAACTGAATCTGCGCAATCAACTCAACCGAACTGCAAAGCTTCCATCTTGGGTTCCTTTGCGAGCTCGTCCTTTCTGCTTGCACTGTTCATAGCGCATACAATGTTGTGCTGAAGCGCACATTGCGCGAGTACCTGCAAATGCATCAAGCAAAAAATGCGAAAGCAAACAAACACACGAACACACCATTCACACGCAAATGCATTCGCACACGCATACTCGTACAAACAGACGGCAGGATGTCGTGCAATGTGCATTTGCACCCAACACACTCCCCCTCAGCCTGCCGGCTGCATCCCCGTCATTCCATGCTAGTTCATGCTCATTCCACTCATGCGCATACAACGCCAATGAGGCTCATCCGCAAGCCTCTTGGTGAGAAAGTCTGCTGGCTGCTGGTGAGTCTTGATGTAGATCGGATGCACCGTCCCCCTCTTCACCTCCTTACGCAGCCAGTGCCACTTGATACGCATGTGCTTGTTCAGCCCATGAAGCACAGCGTTTCTGGCCATCCCAAGAGCCCCCTTGCTATCACAAAACAGCGGCGTAGCAACTTTCTGCTCCTGGCCAATCTCCTCTAATAGCCTCCTCAGCCAAATCACCTCCTTCACCCCATGGAACATCGCCATGTACTCTGATTCTACGGAAGAGAGTGCCGTCTCCGTCTGCTTCTTGGACCTCCAACTAACAGGTCCTCCCCCAACTAAGCAGATATATCCTCCCACAGATGAGGAATCCTCCTTCTCAGAAGCCCATGTAGCATCGGTAAAGCAAGTGAGAAATAGCTTGCCTTCTCCAAGCCTCTCCCCCTTCTCTTTCAGCACCTCCACCCCTTTCTGCTTCACCTGTGCAGATGCGGAGTATTGAACTCCAATGCTTGGGTGAGAGTTCAGGTACTTCACCACACGCTCAGCTGCATCCACCTGCTCCTCTGATGGATTCTGCACCACCCTAGCCAGCTGCCCAACCGAGAAAGAGATGTCGGGCCTCGTGTGAACTGCTGCATACAAGAGGCTGCCCACCAAGGACTGAAATTGCTGCTGCTCTTCAGCTTCAACCCCTTCATCCTCTGCAGCCTTCACAAGCTTGAATTCTGCTGGCAGGGGAGTTGCAACCTTGCGCTCATTCTCAATCCCATACTTCTCCCCCAGCTCCTTGATGAACTTCTCCTGGTGCAGCTTCAACCACCTGTGATCAGGATCCCTCTCCACGTGCATCCCGAGGTAGTACTTTACCTCCCCAAGGTTCTTGCACTTGAAGTTTTCCATCAGTTGCTGCTGCACTTTCTGGATCTCCTTCATGCTGCTGCTGAAGAGAAGAATGTCGTCCACATAGACCAGAAACAGCACCAGCTTCTCCCCCTCGCCCTTGAGAAAGAGGCTCTCATCACAGCTGCTGGTCCTGAATCCCATCTCCTCTAAAACAGCTGCCAACTTCTGGTACCAGCAGCGTGGCGCCTGCTTCAAGCCGTAGATGGACTTGTTGAGCTTGCACACCCTGCCCGTACCATCCTCATACCCAGGCGGCTGCGTCATGTACACATCCTCCTCTAAAATCCCATTCAGGAATGCCGTTGAAATATCCATCTGAATGATGAATTTCCCACTAACAGCTGCATCTGCCAACAAGACACGGAGGGTAGGGGGTTTGGCAGTGGGAGCAAAGATTTCGTTGAAGTCCTGCTTCTCCTTCTGCATAAACCCCTTCGCCACCAGCCTACTCTTGTAGATGGTGACCTGCCCCTTGTCATCGGTCTTGATCCTCAGCACCCACTTGCATTGTATCGCTTTCTTCCCATCAGGCAGCACCACCAGATCCCATGTCCTATTCTCCAGCAGACTCTGGTACTCAGCATCCCTAGAAGCCAGCCACTTGTCCCTATCTGGTCCAGCTAATGCCTCTTCCATGCTAGCTGGTTCCTCTGGTGCAGGGGCAAGAAAACAGTACGCAGGCTCATCCTCCTCATCCGGGTCATAGCCATGAGGTAGAATCAGCAATGCCTCTTCGGTCCCTAGCTGCTGCTCTGCTGCATCAGTTCCTGCAGTCAGCTTCTTAGTAGCCATACGGGTACGTCCTGGCCTGGAGACGGGTGTCTCCCATCCCTTCATAACGACACCCTTCGGCTTCTTAGTTTTTCCCTGCTGCTTCTCTCCTCCCTCGGGTCCAGCAGCTCCACTAGTGCTGCCGCCAGTTTCCACACCATTTTCTCCACCAGCAGATGCCTCCTGTACCTTCTCTCCATCACCATTTCCAGCAGCTGCCTCCTCTCCCTCCTCCCACACACTAGGAGTCAGGTCCAGCTGCATGGTGATCTGCTCCATCTGCTGGGACACCCTTGCCTCCGGCTGTTTCTCCCAGCTCCCATACATCATGCCCTCAATGAATTTCACATCCTTGCTGTCAAACAACACACCCTTGGATGGTTCCCACAGCAGCCATCCCTTGCTCTCAGCAGCCAGCCCCAAATGCACACACCAGATTGCACTCGCCCCCAACTTACTGCGGTAGGTCTTGGGGACGTGGGCGACTGCCATGCAACCGAACACCCTCAGCATGTCCACCGGCGGCTTCCTCCCAAGCCACCTCTCCAAAGGCACCCACGAGTCATCCCCAACCTTGGTGAGCACCCTGTTCCTAGCGACAGTGGCGTGCCGGACAGCATGAGGCCACATAGAATTGCTCAGCCCAGATTCTATGAGCAGCGCCCTAGCTGTCTCCAGAATGGTCCGGTTTGCCCGTTCTGCTACACCATTGGACTGTGGGGTATAAGCCGTGGTCAGCTCTCTCTGGATGCCCTGCTTCTTGAGCCAGGCCGTCATTTCAGCTCCAAGGAACTCACCACCCCGGTCTGTCCTAATCCGCTTCACTACACACTCCGCCTGCTTCTCCACGAATGGCAGCCAATCGTCCCGTATCGTGGAGGCGGCGTGGTCCTTCTGCTTCAGCGGATACGCCCACATCAGCCTGCTCCAGTCATCCACAATTGTAAGAAAATACCGCTCCCCCTTGTGCCCTTGCACCGGCAGCGGCCCCACCAAGTCCATGTGGACCAGCTCCAAAGGCTTCTTGCTCCTGCCAGCCACACTATGGAAAGGGAAACGGGTGAACTTTGAAAGCAAACAGATTTCACAGTTGTCATCGGGTGGCTGTCCGTTCAGCTTCAGACCCTTAACGGCTCCATCCTTCTCCAGCTGCTTCAGCAAAGGCATTGCCACATGCCCTAAGCGCCGGTGTGCCGTTGCCCAATCTGTCTCCCCAGATCTGGCCGACACTTTCACACCAACCCCTCCAACGGCATTGCACTCCCCCTGGGATGCAGACCCCTCTCCAGCCTGCCCCCCACCATGCCACGCCAGGGCCGGCAGCTGCCACATAGATCTGTACACGTCCTTGCTCTCGTGCAGATCCCAAAGCACCCGATTGCCCAGCTTCCCCTTATAAGTGCGTGCCCCATCCGTGTTGGTGTTCACCCCAGCCTTGCCAAGCTTACGGAGGGAGATAAGGTTGGCCTTCAGGTCGGGGACGAAGAGAACGTCGTGCAGCACCACCGGCTTGCCATCCGCTCCCTTAAACGCAGCTCGTCCCGCACCAGCCACCTTCAACATGTGTCCAGAGGCGGAGCACACTTCATTGATCGGTGCAGCTCGTACTTCGTCCAGCAGGTCCTTGCGCGGCGTCATCGTCCAAGCAGCGCCTGTGTCCAACACCCAATAGTCTAGGGGGTGCAGCTCTGCTCCAACTTTGGCAGAGGCGTCTCCTTGCTCCCCCTTGTCTCCCACATGGAAGAATTGGCCCGCGGTGCGCTCCTTCTTCTTCTCCGCACCGCCGTTGCCCTTCGGGTTGTTGTCGGACGAATCAGCGACCATGTTGGCGCCGTTTTTCTGGTTCCTCCGCGCGCCGCCATCCTGGTGACGATTCTGGGGGGTCCATCCATCGGGTTTCTTATAGCACAAAAACCAGGGGTGCCCTTCCTTCTCACAATACCAGCAACTCCCTTTCATTTTGCCACCAGCACCCGACTTGCCCCCACGTCCAGATTTCGCACCGCGACCCCAACCAGTACCTCCTTGTTGGTCGTTGGAGTCGTCGTCCTTCTTTGCACCGCGTCCAGCACCACCGAAGCCACGTCCTCTGCCACGTCGGCTCCCTTGCATCCCGTAGCCGCTGCTGCCGTCGTCTCCACCCCTCAGTTGGCGGCGACGGAAGTCCTCCTCCAGAATCTTCGTCCGCACCCACTCGAGCGTCCACAAGCTCTGGTTCTGCGGCAGGCTCAATCCGCTCGTGAATTGAAGCCACGATTCTGGCAGCAGCGAGAGCATCTTCAAGCACTTGGTCTGCTCCGGGTAGGTGATTCCCGCGGTCGCCAACTTCGCGTAGAGGTCGCGCATCTTGTCCAGGACTGGTTGCACCGGCTCTCCCTCGCTCAGGCGCAACGCGGACAGCTCCCTCTCCAGCATCAACGTTGCGACAACGGAGGTCGGGGCGTGCAGCTCCTTCAACACGGTCCACGCCTTCGGACCGCATTCAACCTCCGGCAGCAGGTGCATGACGTGGTGACGCTGGTTCAGCTCCAAACTCTGCGACATCAGATAGTAGCCAGCCGAGGAGCGCTCGTCCCAATCTTCCTGCAGCGTGGGGTCACTCGGTCTAGGCTCCTCCCCAATCATTAGTTTCAGCAAACCGATCTGACGGAAATATAATTGCATTTTCCAGGCCCAATCATCATAGCCCTCACCATTGAACTTCTCGACGGTGAAATTCTTCAGCACCTCCTTGACAAGCGAGCCCTGGTTTGTTCGCGCTCCCCTTGGCGCTGAAAGACCAGAATCTTGGCTGCCGCTACGATCTTGGGCTGAAGATTCACCAGCTCCCGCCGAGGTGTTGCCCGCCATAGCTACCTATAACGAGGATCACTATAACGCGGCTCTGATACCAGCTTGTTGGTGTAAGGGCCTAATAAACTCAAGCTATTAGGACTTAATCAAACTTAAAACCTCTCCCCGGGGTCACCTCCAAGGGTCCCTGGGTGCCTGGTACAAGACCAGCCCCTATCCTCGGGTCCGAGTTTGTAGAGAGAGGGATCAAGAAGGACTTAGTCAAAACAGCAAGAGTACCTTGAACGTCGCGCAGCGTGCCGTGCAGACCGTCGATCGGATTAAGCTGAGAATTCGCTATATCGAAGCTCGCTCCAAGAGCTTTAAAATGAGCCAAGTTGCCTCGCGAAAAGTTCTGCCATTACGAAGTTATGGCTCAGACGGTGTTTGCCTAGCATTAGAGTGCTAGCGTACTAGCGTTGACTCGGGTAGCATTCCGCCAACGAACCGCGTAGAAACGAAATTCCAGCGAGGAAGGAATTCACATGAATCAATTTGACTATATTCAGGTACAAACAGAGAAGGATTAAATAGTTCTAGCTAGCAAGGACCTTGGGAATCAACCTGGGAACAACCAGGGATGATCCCAAATAATTCCAAGCAACAGAACCAACCTGACTGGACAAAATAGCAGGTGGTAGGTTGGTAAACAACCTCTGGTTCTGTTTTTCCAACCTGGGAAAACAACAACCAGGTTCAGGTTCTAAAAACAGAACCTGTTTTGTCTTTGCCCAACCAGCCAAATGCTGGTTCCACTGGTTTCCCCTGGCCTTGTAGCATGCAGATACAGACAAACAACATCCAACCTTCACCTAAATTGTACCCCTATAGTGCCTTCCCTGCTACACTATAGTTAACCAAACAAAACAGTACAATTCCGAGTTGGATAGAACTGAATCTGCGCAATCAACTCAACCGAACTGCAAAGCTTCCATCTTGGGTTCCTTTGCGAGCTCGTCCTTTCTGCTTGCACTGTTCATAGCGCATACAATGTTGTGCTGAAGCGCACATTGCGCGAGTACCTGCAAATGCATCAAGCAAAAAATGCGAAAGCAAACAAACACACGAACACACCATTCACACGCAAATGCATTCGCACACGCATACTCGTACAAACAGACGGCAGGATGTCGTGCAATGTGCATTTGCACCCAACACTGGTCGCGGTGCTTCCCCCCCTACCCGGGAGCTCCCCCCCTCCAGCAGATCCGAGAGTGGTACACGAGGCGCTGCAGTCTTCGGAGTGGTGCTCCTGGTGCTGCGGACCCGGACGTTGGAGCTGCTGCTGGTGCTGCGGACCTGACTGGTGGAGCTGCTGCTGGTGCTGCGGACCCGAGCGGTGGTGCGGCTCCTGGTGCTGAGGACCCGAGCGGTGGTGCTGCTGCTGGTGCTGAGGACCCGGATGTTGGGGCTGCTGCTGGTACTGAGGACCCGGCTGGTGGAGTTCCTGCTGGTGCTGAGGACCCGAGCAGTGGAGCTGCTGCTGGTGCTGAGGACCCGAGCAGTGGAGCTGCTGCTGGTGCTGAGGACCCGAGCGGTGGAGCTGCTGCTGGTGCTGAGGACCCGAGCGGTGGAGCTACTACTGGTACTGAGGACCCTGCCGCTGGTGTCTCTACTGGCTCTGGCGACGCTGCGCGGCCACGACCGTACTTTGTACCGCTCCTTCAGCAGGTTCTTGGTCAGGCTCCTCCTCCTTGTCCTCCTCCCTCCGTCGAGTGTCCTCCGCCTGTCCAGTCGCAGTTACAGTTACCGCCTGCCTCGCCTCTCCCTTGTCACTTTCCTTACACTGGTCCCACAGGAGGTCTTACGGAGCGTCGTGAGCCTGAGTCTCGTCCTGCGTCGCCTGTTCGTCCTGCTCGCACTGGTCGTCGTGTCCCACGTGAGCGTCCTCCTCCTGTCCCTGGCACTCACTATATGACTCTGCGTCCCTCCACTGCTCCTCAGCGTGTCCCGCTGCCGTCTCCTCCTGCGTCCTCTCTTCCTACTCTTCCTGACCCGGAGTCTGACTCCCGTCGTGCTGCCAGTCCCACTGTCACGCGTCTTCTCGCTACTGTTGTCACTGACCCTACCTTTGAGTCCTCTGCTGCGTCTGCTCTGGTCGCTGAGTTGATAGACTTTGCTGCCCGGTGTCGTCTAGACTACGCCACTAGCCTTGTTGCTGAGTCCGAGTCTGAGTCTGTTTGTCCTCCGTCCGTCGGGGGTGTGTGTGCTCTTGGCACGGACGTCCTTGAGGACACACAGGAGGAGTTCCAGTGCTTTGCTGCTTCTTTGCCCCATCTCGTGTCCATGCTAGTTGCCCCTGAGGGAGACCCGGATGCACCAGACATCCCGACCCCGCGCACCTACGCTGAGGCGATGGCGGGTCCCTACTCCTCTCAGTGGCAGACAACCATGGACGCAGAGATGGCTTCCTGGAAGTCCACACGCACCTACGTCGACGAGGTTCCCCCACCTGGGGCGAACATCGTCAGTGGCATGTGGATTTTCAGGGTGAAGCGGCCACCGGGTTCTCCTCCTGTCTTCAAGGCGCGCTACGTGGCTCGAGGCTTTAGTCAGCGAGAGGGAGTTGACTTCTTCCAGACCTTCTCCCCCACCCCGAAGATGACCACTCTTTGGGTGTTGCTGCACATAGCCGCTCAGCGCGACTACGAGCTTCACTCACTAGACTTCAGTACTGCTTTCTTGCAGGGCAGCCTGCACGAGGAGATCTGGCTACGCCGCCCTCCTGGCTTCACTGGGTCGGTTCCTCCTGGTACCCAGTGGAGGCTCCAGCGGCCGGTCTACGGTCTCCGCCAGGCACCGCGTGAGTGGCACGACACACTGAGGACGACACTTGCAGCTCTTGGGTTCGCTCCCTCTACTGCTGACCCGTCACTGTTTCTACGCACAGACACCTCGCTGCCGCCGTTCTACATCCTCGTGTACGTCGACGACTTGGTCTTTGCCACTGCTGACACCGCGGCACTCGCCCACGTGAAGTCGGAGCTGCAGAGGAGACACACCTGCACAGACCTGGGTGAACTGACAAGCTATCTTGGCTTGCGGATCACCCGGGACAGAGCACGGCGCACCATCACCTTGACTCAGTCACACATGGTGCAGCAGATCCTTCAGCGCTTCCGCTTCACGTACTCCTCGCCTCAGTCCACTCCTCTGCCTACCGGTCACTCGCTCTCAGCTCTGCCTTCGGATGAGTCCTTAGAGCCGAGTGGCCCGTATCCAGAGCTTGTGGGCTGCCTCATGTACCTGATGACCTGCACTCGACCTGACCTTGCATACCCTCTTAGCATCCTTGCACGCTATGTCGCTCCTGGCCGTCACAGGAAGGAGCACATGGATGCCGCTAAGAGGGTGTTGCGCTACTTGTGCAGTACGTCGGGCATGGGGCTAGTGCTTGGAGGGCGAGACCGAGTTGTACTTACTGGACACTCAGACGCTTCTTGGGCGGACGACCAGGCTACTCAGCGGTCGTCTCAGGGTTACACCTTCAGCCTTGGCTCCGGCTCAGTTTCTTGGCGTTCTACACGCTCTTCTTCTGTTCTCAGCTCCAGTTGTGAGGCTGAGATCTACGCCACAGCTATGGCTGCACAGGAGCTACGCTGGCTGACCTACCTGCTGACCGACTTGGGAGAGCGGCCTCGTTCTCCTCCAGTGCTGTACGTCGACAACCAGGCTGCCATTGCCTTGTGTGAGGAGCACAGACTGGAACACAGAACGAAGCACATTGCCCTGCGGTACTTCCTTGCTCGAGAGCTGCAGCAGCGTGGTCAGCTACGTCTGCGTTACGTGGCCACTGAGGCCAACCTTGCTGATATGTTCTCCAAGGCGTTTCAGCCTTGTGACCATCAGCGTTTCTGTACTCTTCTAGGCCTTGTGCCTGCTGGACCTCACTTACTTACTTCTTGACTCTGCTTGTACTGTGATCTTATATATATGCCTGCATGTGATCACTGTATCTCTTGCTATTTTATCAACCTGCATGTGAACTGGTCTTGTGACCACTTGCTTGTGCTCGGAATTTGTGTGGTATCCTTGAGATCCACCCTGAGCTTGTCTTGCTTTGCTTTGACTGGTCTTGTGACCCCTTGCTCTCCCCCACTTTGCCTATGGGGGTGTGTCAAACATTATATGTGTTGTGCTTGTTTAGGCTGCAGTGGGTTAGCCTATAGGGGGTACACAATTCTAGGGTTAGGTACTTGTACTCATTTCACTGCTAGTTCATTCATTCCTCGTTCAGTTCTTCTGACACAATGGACCCGGTTGGACCAACTGGCCTGTTGGTCCAATGGACCGGTAGGACCAACTGGCCTGTTGGTCCAATGGACCCGGTTGGACCAACTGGCTTGTTGGTCCAATGGACCGGTCGGACCAACTGGCCTGTTGGTCCAATGGACCCGGTCAGACCAACTGGCCTGTTGGTCCAATGGACCGGTCGGACCAACTGGCCTGTTGGTCCAATGAACCGGTCGGACCAACTGGCCTGTTGGTCCAATGGACCAGTTGGACCAACTGGCCTGTTGGTCCAATGGACCCGGTCAGACCAACTGGCCTGAAGGTCCAATGGATGGGTTGGACCAACTGGCCTGATAGTCCAATGGACCGGTTGGACCAACTGGCCTGTTGGTCCAATGGACCGGTTGGACCAGCCGGCCAGTTGGTCTAATGGACCTGGTTGGACCAACTGGCCAGTTTGTCCAATGGACCGGTCAGACCAACTGGCCTGTTGGTCCAATGGACCGGTTGGACCAACTGGCCTGTTGGTCCAATGGACCCGGTTGGACCAACTGGCTTGTTGGTCCAATGGACCGGTCGGACCAACTGGCCTGTTGGTCCAATGGACCCGGTCAGACCAACTGGCCTGTTGGTCCAATGGACCCGGTCGGACCAACTGGCCTGTTGGTCCAATAGACCCGGTCGGACCAACTGGCCTGTTGATCCAATGGACCCCGTCTGTGAGAGTACGACGGCTTATGCTGGCTTTGCTAGCTTGCCTTTACTTTATTATGCATTATCTAGCTTAGCTTTGCTTGATTTTGCTTGCTTTTGCTAGATTTCCTAGGTTCGTTGCTTTTACTATATTTATTATAGTTATAGGCACCGAACTAGGTTGCGTACACCGAATTCTAGGCTTTTCGGTTGCCACCGAATTGCCTTCTACCGAATTCGGGAAGGGTCTGTTCGGGACGCTTCGCGACCCTCGGAACCTTCGCGTAACACCTGGTTACTAGGCCTTGTGTCGAGCCTCGCGTTGTACCCAGGGAATAATTCATATTACATTCTCTTTTCTGAGCTCGATCCTAAGATCCTCACACTTGGTGATCAGTGCCTGTTTACACGCGAGTTTTTCTACCACTAAATCGTAGCTTTTAAAACCGCGGGGGCGACGACTAATGCGCCGATTTCGGGTACGTAAACCAATTCCGCGCTAGTTTTTAACGTCCCCCTCGAACCGGTTTTCGAACACTCCTCAGGTCCTTTGGCAAAAAAGTTGGAATTTCAGCCGTCGGATCGATTTCGACATCAACGGCCCTCAGAATTTCGCCCAAAAAAGTTGGAATTTGGGGCGTCGGATCGAATTGTAGCTGAACGGCCGAGATTTGACGTGAATTTTGGCCAAGGGAGAATTACGCGACTAGCAGAAACGGCGCTCGACATTTCTACAGTCGATTTTATTCGCAGTAATTCGACTGGCGCCTAGTTTTCAATTATTTCTGTCGCAAATCTTCCTGTAAATCGCCAAATGGAGGAAAATGGTGATAATTCCGTACGAAAAATTACGGAGTTACGCACCGACCTGGACCAGATGCGAGCGGCACTCCTTGCGATTAGAGGAGCTCCTCGCGAACCAGTCGGCAGCCGCCACGGCAGCAGCGAACGTAGCAGCGAATGCAGCAGCGACGGCAGCAGCAGCAGCGGCGACACCGACACTTCACCAAGCAGCAGCCACAGTGAATCTTGAGGCGGCACGTCCGAGGATACCGGAGGCGTTTAATCCGAATGCGAGAGACGCCGACGTCCGTCGATTCATTGCGACACTCGAAATTTATTTCGAGGCCGTTGGCTGTACGACCCCGACACACGATGCAATGCGGATTCGGCTCGCAGCGACACTGTTGCGAGGCCCGGCGCTCGAGTGGATTTACAACAGTAAGGAGATCCGAGGCGAGGGGTCATGGACGCAGTTTCGGGCAGCTTTAATTCAACGTTTCGAACCGATCAATTCCAGCTACATGGCGCGGCAGCAGATTCATCGGCATAAGCAGTACGGCAGTGTAACACAGTACACGCAGCAGATGGAGAGCCTCTTCAATCGAATTACCGACCTGACTGAAGAGGAAAAAATCCAAGCGTATACTGAGGGGCTAAAAATGGAAGTCCGCCGACAGGTGATTGCCGCGAACTACAACAACTACCGCGACATGGTGTGTGCAGCAGAGAGATTCGATGGGTTGACGCGAGGTCAACCCGAGACACGACGCCACGTGCCGAACAGATCATTCGACACGAAGCGATCGGCACCACCCACGACCGCCGACCCGATAGATAACGACAAGATCGACGCGAAGCAGCGGCCGACAAAATGCGACTTTTGCGGAGCAGCGGGACATCGACTCTTGGCGTGTTGGAAAATGAAGAAAGCACGAGCAGAGCTGCAGGGCAACAACAGTGCGGCACCCACGAAGTCAACAAACGTGGCGACTTCGGAGAGGGCGAAAAAAGGAGGACATGATGGCGCGAATTCAAAACGTCACGACCGGCCGGCACCAGGGGAAATCGCCGAGACAAATGGAGGCTCCGCGAAACAAGACTCTGCACCGACCGGGAAACTCCAGCCGAACACCCACAAAAGTAAGAATTCGTTAAAGTTATCCTACAAAGATACTTTAACTAAGAATATTACTTCTCGTGATTTTCAAGCCTTCAGGGGAGATTTTGAGGCTAAGAAAAAGCCCCCAGAGATCATTCAGGTACCTGTGAAGTTGGGCAAACCACTCCGGAGCGTTGAAACGGGTCGTGCGTTCCACTCGGTATGTGACCGCGGGACGTTGGAGAAAATTGGAGAGAAAGCAGAGGAGACCCAATTTACAGCAACGATGGTGGACGGTACGAAGCTTCCCATCCACGGCGAGTCAACACTGCAACTGCGAATAGGGGCGTTGAGGTGGAAGCCGACGTTGCCGATCACGAACATCAAGGGATTAGATTTCATCTTGGGGCGTGATTTTCTGAAGCGGTTCAACCCCGAGATCGACTGGGTCAATCGGAAGAGGTGCATCTACAACAACGGGAAACGAGTGGAGCTGCGAAGCTGGACGGATACAGGGGACATTCCTGAAACGACACTGGCACGGTTCGAACGGACGGTGAACGAGAGTAACACGGGTTACTTAGCACTGGTTATGGCAGCAGCAGAGGAGGAGAAGCCGGGTTCCGAGCTACCCGCAGCAGTGAAGGAGGTCTTGGAGCAGTACAAAGATATAATGCCCGACGACCTACCTGCAGGCGTACCTCCAGCACGCACCCACGAGCACGAGATCGTGGAGGAACCAGGTGCGAAACCCGTCTCACGTGCACCATACCGACTGAGTCCGACCGAACTGACAGACATGAAAAAACAGATCGAGTATTTACTGGACAGACAACTGATCTGCCCATCCACCTCTCCCTACGGTGCACCAGTTCTCTTCACCCCAAAACCAGACTTCAGTTTACAAATGTGCATCGACTACCGCGCACTGAACAAACAGACAGTCAAGAACAAATACCCCATACCGCGCATCGACGACTTTTTGGACCCCGAGAAGGACTACGTAGTTGAAGCAGACGCTAGTGACCAGGCAGTCGGAGCAGTACTGATGCAGGATCATGGGAACGGTTTACAGCCCATCGCCTACCTCAATAAAAAAGCTACACGGAGCAGAACTGAACTACCCCATTCACGACAAGGAAGCCTTAGCCATAGTCGTAGCCTTCAAGGCGTGGAGGTGTTACCTAGAGGGAGCCAAGACTACAGTTTACACTGACCACTGCAGTCTCAAATACCTGAAGTCGCAGCCGACGCTCTCACGACGACAGGTGCGGTGGGTGGATTTCTTGGAGACTCACTTCCACTACGACATCGTCTACAAGCCCGGGCTACACAACAAGGCAGACGCGTTGAGCCGCCCAGGTCATGTAGCAGGCATCCAGCTCGACGGGATGAACCCTCTGCTCAAGGGTCTATTCCAACATGGGTACTCCGTGGACAACGAGATAGGAGCGGCAGAGAAACAGAAGCTGTTATAGTGGGAGAAAGACTTAGCGGTAAGGAAGGGTTCAGGAAAGATTTGGGTACCGAATTACGCCCCGCTACGGCAGATCCTATTGGAGGAGTTTCACGATGTACCATACGCGGGACATTTCGAGAGCAACAAGACGTTAGCGGGTATAGCAAAGTATTACTACTGGCCTCGGATGGCAGCAGACGTGCAGCAGTTCGTCACCTCCTGCGACACGTGCCAGCGGATGAAGAGTAGCAAGCAGAAGAAAGCAGGGTTACTTCAGCCTCTACCCGTACCGGAGCAGCCATGGCAGGTCGTTAGTCTCGACTTCATCACAGGACTTCCCTCGACCTCACGGGGACACGATTCCATCCTCGTAGTGATCGATAAGTTCTCCAAAATGGGTCACTTCATACCGACCAACGCCACAGCTACTGCTGAAGCAACTGCTCGACTCTTCTTCGACCGCATCATCACCATCCACGGCATCCCCGCTACACTCATCTCAGACAGAGATCCCAAATTCACGAATAAGTTCTAGAAGGAGCTTATGGGACTGTTGGGGACTAAGCTTGCGATGTCTTCAGCATACCATCCCCAGACTGACGGACAGACAGAGCGACTCAATCAGGTGGTTGAACAGTTACTGCGCACAGCTTGCAAAGACGACATCAGCCACTAGGACACACAGTTACCAACCTTAGAGTTCGCTTACAACAACGCATCGCACGCGGCCACAGGAAAAACTCCTTTCTTCCTGTGTTACGGACGGGAACCACTTACACCACAGCAGCCAACCACACCAGCACACGTCCAAGCCGCACACGACTTCGTCACCACCATGCAGCAGCTATGGAAGAAGACTCAGCGACGTCTCACCACGATGCAGAACTCCCAGAAGCAGTATGCCGATCGCCAACGACGAGATCACTCAGTAGCAGTCGGAGATCAGGTGCTTCTTGACACGCGCAACTTGAAACTGTCCCACCTACCATCCAAACTCCGGCCTCGCTTCTGTGGTCCATTTCTCGTGGAGGCACAGGTGACACCAGTTACATTCCGCTTGCGCTTACCAGATACGTGGAAGCTTCACAACGCTTTCCATGTTCAGCTACTGAAGCCCTACAAGGACCCCAACCAACAATTCCAGGGACGGCAGCTACCGCCACCACCACCTGTTCTTGTGCAGGATGAACCCGAGTACGAGATCGAGCGCGTTCTCACTCATCGGCGCCGCGGCGGCAAGACCCTCGAGTTCCTGATACGCTGGAAAGGATACGACCCCACTGAGGACAGTTGGGTTGCAGAAGCTGATATGGGCAATGCACGCCGTGCTCTCAGGGACTATCTTGTCAAGCAGGGTGTATCTCACGCCACCCAGCTTTGAGGGGGGGACGTGCGAGAATATGACGGCTTATGCTGGCTTTGCTAGCTTGCCTTTACTTTATTATGCATTATCTAGCTTAGCTTTGCTTGATTTTGCTTGCTTTTGCTAGATTTCCTAGGTTCGTTGCTTTTACTATATTTATTATAGTTATAGGCACCGAACTAGGTTGCGTACACCGAATTCTAGGCTTTTCGGTTGCCATCGAATTGCCTTCTACCGAATTCGGGAAGGGTCTGTTCGAGACGCTTTGCAACCCTCGGAACCTTCACGTAATGCCTGGTTACTAGGCCTTGTGTCGAGCCTATATATAGCCTCGCGTTGTACCCAGGTGAATAATTCAAATTACATTCTCTTTTCTGAGCTCGATCCTAAGATCCTCACACTGTCGGACCAACTGGCCTGTTGGTCCAATGGACCCGGTCGGACCAACTGGCCTGTTGGTCCAATGGACCGGTCGGACCAACTCGCCTGTTGGTCCAATGGACCCGGTCGGACCAACTGGCCTGTTGGTCCAATGGACCCGGTCAGACCAAATGGCATCTTGGTCCAATGGACCTGGTCGGACCAACTGGCCTGTTGGTCCAATGGACGGGTTGGACCAACTGGCCTGTTGGTCGAATGGACCGGTTGGACCAACTAGCCTGTTGGTCCAATGGACCCGGACGGACCAACTGGCCTGTTGGTCCAATGGACCGGTTGGACCACCTGGCCTGTTGGTCCAATGGACCCGGTCGGACCAACTGGCCTGTTGGTCCAATGGACCCGGTCAGACCAACTGGCCTGTTGGTCCAATGGACTCGGTCGGACCAACTGGCCTGTTGGTCCAATAGACCGGTTGGACCAACTGGCCTGTTGGTAGAATGGACCGGTTGGACCAACTGGCCCGTTGGTCCAATGGACCCGGTCGAACCAACTGGCCTGTTGGTCCAATGGACCCAGTTGGACCAACTGGCCTGTTGGTCCAATGGACCCGGTCGGACCAACTGGCCTGTTGGTCCAATGGACCCGGTCGGACCAACTGGCCTGTTGGTCCAATGGACCCGGTCGGACCAACTGGCCTGTTGGTCCAATAGACCCGGTTGGACCAACTGGCCTGTTGGTCCAATGAACCGGTCGGACCAACTGGCCTGTTGGTCCAATGGACCGGTTGGACCAACTCGCCTATTGGTCCAATGGACCCGGTCGGCACAACTGGTCTGTTGGTCCAATGGACCGGTCGGACCAACTAGCCTGTTGGTCCAATGGACCAGTTGGACCAACTGGCCTATTGGTCCAATGGACCGGTTGGACCAACTGGCTTGTTGGTCCAATGGACCGGTTGGACCAACTGGCCCGTTGGTCCAATGGACCCGGTCGGACCAACTGGCCCGTTGGTCCAATGGACCGGTCGGACCAACTGGCCTGTTGGTCCAATGGACCCGGTCGGACCAACTGGCCTGTTGGTCCAATGGACCCGGTCGGACCAACTGGCCTGTTGGTCCAATGGACCCGGTCGGACCAACTGGCCTGTTGGTCCAATGGACCCGGTCGGACCAACTGGCCTGTTGGTCCAATGGACCTGGACGGACTAATTGGCCTGTTGGTCCAATGGACCGGTTGGACCACCTGGCCTGTTGGTCGAATGGACCGGTTGGACCAACTGGCCTGTTGGTCGAATGGACCGGTTGGACCAACTGGCCCGTTGGTCCAATGGACCCGGTCGGACCAACTGGCCTGTTGGTCCAATGGACCGGTTGGACCATGTTGGGTGCAAATGCACATTGCACGACATCCTGCCGTCTGTTTGTACGAGTATGCGTGTGCGAATGCATTTGTGTGTGAATGGTGTGTTCGTGTGTTTGTTTGCTTTCGCATTTTTCGCTTGATGCATTTGCAGGTACTCGCGCAATGTGCGCTTCGGCACAACATTGTACGCGCTATGAACAGTGCAAGCAGAAAGGACGAGCTCGCAAAGGAACCCAAGATGGAAGCTTTGCAGTTCGGTTGAGTTGATTGCGCAGATTCAGTTCTATCCAACTCAAAATTGTACTGTTTTGTTTGGTTAACTATAGTGTAGCAGGGAAGGCACTATAGGGGTACAATTTAGGTGAAGGTTGGATGTTGTTTGTCTGTATCTGCATGCTACAAGGCCAGGGGAAACCAGCGGAACCAGCATTTGGCTGGTTGGGCAAAGACAAAACAGGTTCTGTTTTTAGAACCTGAACCTGGTTGTTGTTTTCCCAGGTTGGAAAAACAGAACCAGAGGTTGTTTACCAACCTACCACCTGCTATTTTGTCCAGCCAGGTTGGTTCTGTTGCTTGGAATTATTTGGGATCATCCCTGGTTGTTCCCAGGTTGATTCCCAAGGTCCTTGCTAGCTAGAACTATTTAATCCTTCTCTGTTTGTACCTGAATATAGTCAAATTGATTCAAGCGAATTCCTTCCTCGCTGGAATTTCGTTTCTGCGCTATTCGACGGCGGAATGCTACCCGAGTCAACGCTAGTATGCTAGCACTCCAACGCTAGGCAAACGCTTTCCGAGCCATAACTTAGTAATGGCAGAACTTTTCGCAAGGCAACTTGGCTCATTTTAAAGCTCTTGGAGCGAGCTTCGATATAGCGAATTCTCAGCTTAATCCGATCGACGGTCTGCACGGCACGCTGCGCGACGTTCAAGGTACTCTTGCTGTTTTGACTAAGTCCTTCTTGATCCCTCTCTCTACAAACTCGGACCCGAGGATAGGGGCTGGTCTTGTACCAGGCACCCAGGGACCCTTGGAGGTGACCCCGAGGAGAGGTTTTAAGTTTGATTAAGTCCTAATAGCTTGAGTTTATTAGGCCCTTACACCAACAAGCTGGTATCAGAGCTGCGTTATAGTGATCC
Source organism: Closterium sp. Yama58-4 (assembly GCA_947470075.1). Classification (NCBI taxonomy): domain Eukaryota; kingdom Viridiplantae; phylum Streptophyta; class Zygnematophyceae; order Desmidiales; family Closteriaceae; genus Closterium; species Closterium sp. Yama58-4. The sequence continues at coordinate 52,603 of CANIUD010000975.1, forward strand.
TCGTTATAGGTAGCTATGGCGGGCAACACCTCGGCGGGAGCTGGTGAATCTTCAGCCCAAGATCGTAGCGGCAGCCAAGATTCTGGTCTTTCAGCGCCAAGGGGAGCGCGAACAAACCAGGGCTCGCTTGTCAAGGAGGTGCTGAAGAATTTCACCGTCGAGAAGTTCAATGGTGAGGGCTATGATGATTGGGCCTGGAAAATGCAATTATATTTCCGTCAGATCGGTTTGCTGAAACTAATGATTGGGGAGGAGCCTAGACCGAGTGACCCCACGCTGCAGGAAGATTGGGACGAGCGCTCCTCGGCTGGCTACTATTTGATGTCGCAGAGTTTGGAGCTGAACCAGCGTCACCACGTCATGCACCTGCTGCCGGAGGTTGAATGCGGTCCGAAGGCATGGACCGTGTTGAAGGAGCTGCACGCCCCGACCTCCGTTGTCGCAACGTTGATGCTGGAGAGGGAGCTGTCCGCGTTGCGCCTGAGCGAGGGAGAGCCGGTGCAACCAGTCCTGGACAAGATGCGCGACCTCTACGCGAAGTTGGCGACCGCGGGAATCACCTACCCGGAGCAGACCAAGTGCTTGAAGATGCTCTCGCTGCTGCCAGAATCGTGGCTTCAATTTACGAGCGGATTGAGCCTGCCGCAGAACCAGAGCTTGTGGACGCTCGAGTGGGTGCGGACGAAGATTCTGGAGGAGGACTTCCGTCGCCGCCAACTGAGGGGTGGAGACGACGGCAGCAGCGGCTACGGGATGCAAGGGAGCCGACGTGGCAGAGGACGTGGCTTCGGTGGTGCTGGACGCGGTGCAAAGAAAGACGACGACTCCAACGACCAACAAGGAGGTACCGGTTGGGGTCGCGGTGCGAAATCTGGACGTGGGGGCAAGTCGGGTGCTGGTGGCAAAATGAAAGGGAGTTGCTGGTATTGTGAGAAGGAAGGGCACCCCTGGTTTTTGTGCTATAAGAAACCCGATGGATGGACCCCCCAGAATCGTCACCAGGATGGCGGCGCGCGGAGGAACCAGAAAAACGGCGCCAACATGGTCGCTGATTCGTCCGACAACAACCCGAAGGGCAACGGCGGTGCGGAGAAGAAGAAGGAGCGCACCGCGGGCCAATTCTTCCATGTAGGAGACAAGGGGGAGCAAGGAGACGCCTCTGCCAAAGTTGGAGCAGAGCTGCACCCCCTAGACTATTGGGTGTTGGACACAGGCGCTGCTTGGACGATGACGCCGCGCAAGGACCTGCTGGACGAAGTACGAGCTGCACCGATCAATGAAGTGTGCTCCGCCTCTGGACACATGTTGAAGGTGGCTGGTGCGGGACGAGCTGCGTTTAAGGGAGCGGATGGCAAGCCGGTGGTGCTGCACGACGTTCTCTTCGTCCCCGACCTGAAGGCCAACCTTATCTCCCTCCGTAAGCTTGGCAAGGCTGGGGTGAACACCAACACGGATGGGGCACGCACTTATAAGGGGAAGCTGGGCAATCGGGTGCTTTGGGATCTGCACGAGAGCAAGGACGTGTACAGATCTATGTGGCAGCTGCCGGCCCTGGCGTGGCATGGTGGGGGGCAGGCTGGAGAGGGGTCTGCATCCCAGGGGGAGTGCAATGCCGTTGGAGGGGTTGGTGTGAAAGTGTCGGCCAGATCTGGGGAGACAGATTGGGCAACGGCACACCGGCGCTTAGGGCATGTGGCAATGCCTTTGCTGAAGCAGCTGGAGAAGGATGGAGCCGTTAAGGGTCTGAAGCTGAACGGACAGCCACCCGATGACAACTGTGAAATCTGTTTGCTTTCAAAGTTTACCCGTTTCCCTTTCCATAGTGTGGCTGGCAGGAGCAAGAAGCCTTTGGAGCTGGTCCACATGGACTTGGTGGGGCCGCTGCCGGTGCAAGGGCACAAGGGGGAGCGGTATTTTCTTACAATTGTGGATGACTGGAGCAGGCTGATGTGGGCGTATCCGCTGAAGCAGAAGGACCACGCCGCCTCCACGATACGGGACGATTGGCTGCCATTCGTGGAGAAGCAGGCGGAGTGTGTAGTGAAGCGGATTAGGACAGACCGGGGTGGTGAGTTCCTTGGAGCTGAAATGACGGCCTGGCTCAAGAAGCAGGGCATCCAGAGAGAGCTGACCACGGCTTATACCCCACAGTCCAATGGTGTAGCAGAACGGGCAAACCGGACCATTCTGGAGACAGCTAGGGCGCTGCTCATAGAATCTGGGCTGAGCAATTCTATGTGGCCTCATGCTGTCCGGCACGCCACTGTCGCTAGGAACAGGGTGCTCACCAAGGTTGGGGATGACTCGTGGGTGCCGTTGGAGAGGTGGCTTGGGAGGAAGCCGCCGGTGGACATGCTGAGGGTGTTCGGTTGCATGGCAGTCGCCCACGTCCCCAAGACCTACCGCAGTAAGTTGGGGGCGAGTGCAATCTGGTGTGTGCATTTGGGGCTGGCTGCTGAGAGCAAGGGATGGCTGCTGTGGGAACCATCCAAGGGTGTGTTGTTTGACAGCAGGGATGTGAAATTCATTGAGGGCATGATGTATGGGAGCTGGGAGAAACAGCCGGAGGCAAGGGTGTCCCAGCAGATGGAGCAGATCACCATGCAGCTGGACCTGACTCCTAGTGTGTGGGAGGAGGGAGAGGAGGCAGCTGCTGGAAATGGTGATGGAGAGAAGGTACAGGAGGCATCTGCTGGTGGAGAAAATGGTGTGGAAACTGGCGGCAGCACTAGTGGAGCTGCTGGACCCGAGGGAGGAGAGAAGCAGCAGGGAAAAACTAAGAAGCCGAAGGGTGTCGTTATGAAGGGATGGGAGACACCCGTCTCCAGGCCAGGACGTACCCGTATGGCTACTAAGAAGCTGACTGCAGGAACTGATGCAGCAGAGCAGCAGCTAGGGACCGAAGAGGCATTGCTGATTCTACCTCATGGCTATGACCCGGATGAGGAGGATGAGCCTGCGTACTGTTTTCTTGCCCCTGCACCAGAGGAACCAGCTAGCATGGAGGAGGCATTAGCTGGACCAGATAGGGACAAGTGGCTGGCTTCTAGGGATGCTGAGTACCAGAGTCTGCTGGAGAATAGGACATGGGATCTGGTGGTGCTGCCTGATGGGAAGAAAGCGATACAATGCAAGTGGGTGCTGAGGATCAAGACCGATGACAAGGGGCAGGTCACCATCTACAAGAGTAGGCTGGTGGCGAAGGGGTTTATGCAGAAGGAGAAGCAGGACTTCAACGAAATCTTTGCTCCCACTGCCAAACCCCCTACCCTCCGTGTCTTGTTGGCAGATGCAGCTGTTAGTGGGAAATTCATCATTCAGATGGATATTTCAACGGCATTCCTGAATGGGATTTTAGAGGAGGATGTGTACATGACGCAGCCGCCTGGGTATGAGGATGGTACGGGCAGGGTGTGCAAGCTCAACAAGTCCATCTACGGCTTGAAGCAGGCGCCACGCTGCTGGTACCAGAAGTTGGCAGCTGTTTTAGAGGAGATGGGATTCAGGACCAGCAGCTGTGATGAGAGCCTCTTTCTCAAGGGCGAGGGGGAGAAGCTGGTGCTGTTTCTGGTCTATGTGGACGATATTCTTCTCTTCAGCAGCAGCATGAAGGAGATCCAGAAAGTGCAGCAGCAACTGATGGAAAACTTCAAGTGCAAGAACCTTGGGGAGGTAAAGTACTACCTTGGGATGCACGTGGAGAGGGATCCAGATCACAGGTGGTTGAAGCTGCACCAGGAGAAGTTCATCAAGGAGCTGGGGGAGAAGTATGGGATTGAGAATGAGCGCAAGGTTGCAACTCCCCTGCCAGCAGAATTCAAGCTTGTGAAGGCTACAGAGGATGAAGGGGTTGAAGCTGAAGAGCAGCAGCAATTTCAGTCCTTGGTGGGCAGCCTCTTGTACGCAGCAGTTCACACGAGGCCCGACATCTCTTTCTCGGTTGGGCAGCTGGCTAGGGTGGTGCAGAATCCATCAGAGGAGCAGGTGGATGCAGCTGAGCGTGTGGTGAAGTACCTGAACTCTCACCCAAGCATTGGAGTTCAATGCACAGGTGAAGGTGCTGAAAGAGAAGGGGGAGAGGCTTGGAGAAGGCAAGCTATTTCTCACTTGCTTTACCGATGCTACGTGGGCTTCTGAGAAGGAGGATTCCTCATCTGTGGGAGGATACATCTGCGTAGTTGGGGGAGGACCTGTTAGTTGGAGGTCCAAGAAGCAGACAGAGACGGCACTCTCTTCCGTAGAATCAGAGTACATGGCGATGTTCCATGGGGTGAAGGAGGTGATTTGGCTGAGGAGGCTGTTAGAGGAGATTGGCCAGGAGCAGAAAGTTGCTACGCCGCTGTTTTGTGATAGCAAGGGGGCTCTTGGGATGGCCAGAAACGCTGTGCTTCATGGGCTGAACAAGCACATGCGTATCAAGTGGCACTGGCTGCGTAAGGAGGTGAAGAGGGGGACGGTGCATCCGATCTACATCAAGACTCACCAGCAGCCAGCAGACTTTCTCACCAAGAGGCTTGCGGATGAGCCTCATTGGCGTTGTGTGCGCATGAGTGGAATGAGCATGAACTAGCATGGAATGACGGGGATGCAGCCGGCAGGCTGAGGGGGAGTGTGTTGGGTGCAAATGCACATTGCACGACATCCTGCCGTCCGTTTGTACGAGTATGCGTGTGCGAATGCATTTGTGTGTGAATGGTGTGTTCGTGTGTTTGTTTGCTTTCGCATTTTTCGCTTGATGCATTTGCAGGTACTCGCGCAATGTGCGCTTCGGCACAACATTGTACGCGCTATGAACAGTGCAAGCAGAAAGGACGAGCTCGCAAAGGAACCCAAGATGGAAGCTTTGCAGTTCGGTTGAGTTGATTGCGCAGATTCAGTTCTATCCAACTCAAAATTGTACTGTTTTGTTTGGTTAACTATAGTGTAGCAGGGAAGGCACTATAGGGGTACAATTTAGGTGAAGGTTGGATGTTGTTTGTCTGTATCTGCATGCTACAAGGCCAGGGGAAACCAGCGGAACCAGCATTTGGCTGGTTGGGCAAAGACAAAACAGGTTCTGTTTTTAGAACCTGAACCTGGTTGTTGTTTTCCCAGGTTGGAAAAACAGAACCAGAGGTTGTTTACCAACCTACCACCTGCTATTTTGTCCAGCCAGGTTGGTTCTGTTGCTTGGAATTATTTGGGATCATCCCTGGTTGTTCCCAGGTTGATTCCCAAGGTCCTTGCTAGCTAGAACTATTTAATCCTTCTCTGTTTGTACCTGAATATAGTCAAATTGATTCAAGCGAATTCCTTCCTCGCTGGAATTTCGTTTCTGCGCTATTCGACGGCGGAATGCTACCCGAGTCAACGCTAGTATGCTAGCACTCCAACGCTAGGCAAACGCTTTCCGAGCCATAACTTAGTAATGGCAGAACTTTTCGCAAGGCAACTTGGCTCATTTTAAAGCTCTTGGAGCGAGCTTCGATATAGCGAATTCTCAGCTTAATCCGATCGACGGTCTGCACGGCACGCTGCGCGACGTTCAAGGTACTCTTGCTGTTTTGACTAAGTCCTTCTTGATCCCTCTCTCTACAAACTCGGACCCGAGGATAGGGGCTGGTCTTGTACCAGGCACCCAGGGACCCTTGGAGGTGACCCCGAGGAGAGGTTTTAAGTTTGATTAAGTCCTAATAGCTTGAGTTTATTAGGCCCTTACACCAACAGACCACCTGGCCCGTTGGTCGAATGGACCGGTTGGACCAACTGGCCCGTTGGTCCAATGGACCCGGTCGAACCAACTGGCCTGTTGGTCCAATGGACCGGTCGGACCAACAGGCCTGTTGGTCCAATGGACTGTCCCCGTCGGTCCAGCTGGCCTGTTGGTCCAATGGACCGGTCGGACCAACTGGCCTGTTGGTCCAATGGACTCGGTTGGACCAACTGGCCTGTTGGTCCAATGGACCGGTTGGACCAACTCGCCTGTTGGTCCAATGGATCGGTTGGACCAACTGGCCTGTTGGTCCAATAGACCCGGTCGGACCAACTGGCCTGTTGGTCCAATGGACCCGGTCGGCACAACTCGACTGTTGGTCCAATGGACCCGGTCGGACCAACTGGCCTGTTGGTCCAATGGACCTGTCGGACCAACTGGCCTGTTGGTCGAATGGACCGGTTGGACCAACTGGCCTGTTGGTCGAATGGACCGGTTGGACCAACTGGCCCGTTGGTCCAATGGACCGGTTGGACCAACTGGCCCGTTGGTCCAATGGACCCGGTCGGACCAACTGGCCCGTTGGTCCAATGGACCCGGTCGGACCAACTGGCCTGTTGGTCCAATGGACCGGTCGGACCAACTGGCCTGTTGGTCCAATGGACCCGGTCGGACCAACTGGCCTGTTGGTCCAATGGACCCGGTCGGACCAACTGGCCTGTTGGTCCAATGGACCCGGTCGGACCAACTGGCCGGTTGGTCCAATGGACCGGTTGGACCAACTGGCCCGTTGGTCCTATGGACCGGTTGGACCAACTGGCCTGTTGGTCCTATGGACCGGTCGGACCAACTGGCCTGTTGGTCCAATGGACCGGTCGGACCAACAGGCCTGTTGGTCCAATGGACCGGTCGGACCAAATGGCCTGTTGGTCCAATGGACCGGGTTGGACCAACTGGCCTGTTGGTCCAACGGACCGGTTGGACCAACTGGCCTGTTGGTCCAATGGACTGGTTGGACCAACTGGCCTATTGGTCCAATGGACTCGGTTGGATCAACTGGCCTGTTGGTCCAATGGACCCGGTTGGACCAACTGGCCTGTTGGTCGAATGGACCGGTTTGATAAACTGGCTCGTTTGTCTTATGGACCCGGTCGGACCAACTGGCCTGTTGGTCCAATGGACCGGTCGGACAAACTGGCCTGTTGGTCCAATGTTCCCGGTTAGACCAACTGGCCTGTTGGTCCAATGGTCCCTGTCGGACCAACTGGCCTGTTGGTCCAATAGACCCGGTCGGACCAACTGGCCTGTTGGTCCAATCGACTTGGTCGGACCAATTGGCCTGTTGGTCCAATGGACCGGTTGGACCAATTGGCCTGTTGGTCCAATGGACCGGTCGGACCAACTGGCCTGTTGGTCCAATAGACCGGTTGGACCAACTGGCCTGTTGGTCCAATCGACTTGGTCGGACCAACTGGCCTGTTGGTCCAATAGACCCGGTCGGACCAACTGGCCCGTTGGTCCAATGGACCCGGTCGGACCAACTGGCTTGTTGGTCCAATAGACCCGGTCGGACCAACTGGCCTGTTGGTCCAATGGACCGGTTGGACCAACTGGCCTGTTGGTCCGATGGACCCGGTCAGATCAACTGGCCTGTTGGTCCAATGGACCTGTTGGACCAGCTGGCCTGTTGGTCCAATGGACCGGTTGGACCAACGGGCCAGTTGGTCCAATGGACCCGGTCGGACCAACTGGCCCGTTGGTCCAATGGACCCGGTGGGACCGACTGGCCTGTTGGTCCAATGGACCCGGTCGGACCAACTGGCCTGTTGGTCCAATGGACCCGGTCGGACCAACTGGCCTGTTGGTCCAATGGACCCGGTCGGACCAACTGGCCTGTTGGTCGAATGGACCGGTCGGACCAACTGGCCCGTTGGTCCAATGGACCCGGTCGGACCAACTGGCCTGTTGGTCCAATGGACCGGTCGGACCAACTGGCCTGTTGGTCCAATAGACCCGGTCGGACCAACTGGCCTGTTGGTCCAATAGACCCGGTCGGACCAACTGGCCCGTTGGTCCAATGGACCCGGTCGGACCAACTGGCCTGTTGGTCCATTAGACTTGGTCGGACCAACTGGCCTGTTGGTCCAATAGACCGGTTGGACCAACTGGCCTGTTGGTCCAATGGACACGGTCAGACCAACTGGCCTGTTGGTCCAATGTGTTGGTGTAAGGGCCTAATAAACTCAAGCTATTGTTGGGTGCAAATGCACATTGCACGACATCCTGCCGTCTGTTTGTACGAGTATGCGTGTGCGAATGCATTTGCGTGTGAATGGTGTGTTCGTGTGTTTGTTTGCTTTCGCATTTTTCGCTTGATGCATTTGCAGGTACTCGCGCAATGTGCGCTTCGGCACAACATTGTACGCGCTATGAACAGTGCAAGAAGAAAGGACGAGCTCGCAAAGGAACCCAAGATGGAAGCTTTGCAGTTCGGTTGAGTTGATTGCGCAGATTCAGTTCTATCCAACTCGAAATTGTACTGTTTTGTTTGGTTAACTATAGTGTAGCAGGGAAGGCACTATAGGGGTACAATTTAGGTGAAGGTTGGATGTTGTTTGTCTGTATCTGCATGCTACAAGGCCAGGGGAAACCAGCGGAACCAGCATTTGGCTGGTTAGGCAAAGACAAAACAGGTTCTGTTTTTAGAACCTGAACCTGGTTGTTGTTTTCCCAGGTTGGAAAAACAGAACCAGAGGTTGTTTACCAACCTACCACCTGCTATTTTGTCCAGCCAGGTTGGTTCTGTTGCTTGGAATTATTTGGGATCATCCCTGGTTGTTCCCAGGTTGATTCCCAAGGTCCTTGCTAGCTAGAACTATTTAATCCTTCTCTGTTTGTACCTGAATATAGTCAAATTGATTCATGTGAATTCCTTCCTCGCTGGAATTTCGTTTCTACGCGGTTCGTTGGCGGAATGCTACCCGAGTCAACGCTAGTACGCTAGCACTCTAATGCTAGGCAAACACCGTCTGAGCCATAACTGTTGGTGTAAGGGCCTAATAAACTCAAGCTATTAGGACTTAATCAAACTTAAAACCTCTCCTCGGGGTCACCTCCAAGGGTCCCTGGGTGCCTGGTACAAGACCAGCCCCTATCCTCGGGTCCGAGTTTGTAGAGAGAGGGATCAAGAAGGACTTAGTCAAAACAGCAAGAGTACCTTGAACGTCGCGCAGCGTGCCGTGCAGACCGTCGATCGGATTAAGCTGAGAATTCGCTATATCGAAGCTCGCTCCAAGAGCTTTAAAATGAGCCAAGTTGCCTCGCGAAAAGTTCTGCCATTACTAAGTTATGGCTCGGACAGCGTTTGCCTAGCGTTGGAGTGCTAGCATACTAGCGTTGACTCGGGTAGCATTCCGCCGTCGAATAGCGCAGAAACGAAATTCCAGCGAGGAAGGAATTCGCTTGAATCAATTTGACTATATTCAGGTGCAAACAGAGAAGGATTAAATAGTTCTAGCTAGCAAGGACCTTGGGAATCAACCTGGGAATAACCAGGGATGATCCCAAATAATTCCAAGCAACAGAACCAACCTGGCTGGACAAAATAGCAGGTGGTAGGTTGGTAAACAACCTCTGGTTCTGTTTTTCCAACCTGGGAAAACAACAACCAGGTTCAGGTTCTAAAAACAGAACCTGTTTTGTCTTTGCCTAACCAGCCAAATGCTGGTTCCGCTGGTTTCCCCTGGCCTTGTAGCATGCAGATACAGACAAACAACATCCAACCTTCACCTAAATTGTACCCCTATAGTGCCTTCCCTGCTACACTATAGTTAACCAAACAAAACAGTACAATTTCGAGTTGGATAGAACTGAATCTGCGCAATCAACTCAACCGAACTGCAAAGCTTCCATCTTGGGTTCCTTTGCGAGCTCGTCCTTTCTGCTTGCACTGTTCATAGCGCGTACAATGTTGTGCCGAAGCGCACATTGCGCGAGTACCTGCAAATGCATCAAGCAAAAATTGCGAAAGCAAACAAACACACGAACATTCCATTCACACCCAAATGCATTCGCACACGCATACTCGTACAAACAGACGGCAGGATGTCGTGCAATGTAAATTTGCACCCAACACACTCCCCCTCAGCCTGCCGGCTGCATCCCCATCATTCCATGCTAGTTCATGCTCATTCCACTCATGCGCACACAACGCCAATGAGGCTCATCCGCAAGCCTCTTGGTGAGAAAGTCTGCTGGCTGCTGGTGAGTCTTGATGTAGATTGGATTCACCGTCCCCCTCTTCACCTCCTTACGCAGCCAGTGCCACTTGATACGCATGTGCTTGTTCAGGCCATGAAGCACAGCGTTCCTGGCCATCCCAAGAGCCCCCTTGCTATCACAAAACAGCGGCGTAGCAACTTTCTGCTCCTGGCCAATCTCCTCTAACAGCCTCCTCAGCCAAATCACCTCCTTCACCCCATGGAACATCGCCATGTACTCTGATTCTACGGAAGAGAGTGCCGTCTCCGTCTGCTTCTTGGACCTCCAACTAACAGGTCCTCCCCCAACTACGCAGATGTATCCTCCCACAGATGAGGAATCCTCCTTCTCAGAAGCCCATGTAGCATCGGTAAAGCAAGTGAGAAATAGCTTGCCTTCTCCAAGCCTCTCCCCCTTCTCTTTCAGCACCTCCACCCCTTTCTGCTTCACCTGTGCAGATGCGGAGTATTGAACTCCAATGCTTGGGTGAGAGTTCAGGTACTTCACCACACGCTCAGCTGCATCCACCTGCTCCTCTGATGGATTCTGCACCACCCTAGCCAGCTGCCCAACCGAGAAAGAGATGTCGGGCCTCGTGTGAACTGCTGCGTACAAGAGGCTGCCCACCAAGGACTGAAATTGCTGCTGCTCTTCAGCTTCAACCCCTTCATCCTCTGCAGCCTTCACAAGCTTGAATTCTGCTGGCAGGGGAGTTGCAACCTTGCGCTCATTCTCAATCCCATACTTCTCCCCCAGCTCCTTGATGAACTTCTCCTGGTGCAGCTTCAACCACCTGTGATCTGGATCCCTCTCCACGTGCATCCCGAGGTAGTACTTTACCTCCCCAAGGTTCTTGCACTTGAAGTTTTCCATCAGTTGCTGCTGCACTTTCTGGATCTCCTTCATGCTGCTGCTGAAGAGAAGAATGTCGTCCACATAGACCAGAAACAGCACCAGCTTCTCCCCCTCACCCTTGAGAAAGAGGCTCTCATCACAGCTGCTGGTCCTGAATCCCATCTCCTCTAAAACAGCTGCCAACTTCTGGTACCAGCAGCGTGGCGCCTGCTTCAAGCCGTAGATGGACTTGTTGAGCTTGCACACCCTGCCCGTACCATCCTCATACCCAGGCGGCTGCGTCATGTACACATCCTCCTCTAAAATCCCATTCAGGAATGCCGTTGAAATATCCATCTGAATGATGAATTTCCCACTAACAGCTGCATCTGCCAACAAGACACGGAGGGTAGGGGGTTTGGCAGTGGGAGCAAAGATCTCGTTGAAGTCCTGCTTCTCCTTCTGCATAAACCCCTTCGCCACCAGCCTACTCTTGTAGATGGTGACCTGCCCTTTGTCATCGGTCTTGATCCTCAGCACCCACTTGCATTGTATCGCTTTCTTCCCATCAGGCAGCACCACCAGATCCCATGTCCTATTCTCCAGCAGACTCTGGTACTCAGCATCCCTAGAAGCCAGCCACTTGTCCCTATCTGGTCCAGCTAATGCCTCCTCCATGCTAGCTGGTTCCTCTGGTGCAGGGGCAAGAAAACAGTACGCAGGCTCATCCTCCTCATCCGGGTCATAGCCATGAGGTAGAATCAGCAATGCCTCTTCGGTCCCTAGCTGCTGCTCTGCTGCATCAGTTCCTGCAGTCAGCTTCTTAGTAGCCATACGGGTACGTCCTGGCCTGGAGACGGGTGTCTCCCATCCCTTCATAACGACACCCTTCGGCTTCTTAGTTTTTCCCTGCTGCTTCTCTCCTCCCTCGGGTCCAGCAGCTCCACTAGTGCTGCCGCCAGTTTCCACACCATTTTCTCCACCAGCAGATGCCTCCTGTATCTTCTCTCCATCACCATTTCCAGCAGCTGCCTCCTCTCCCTCCTCCCACACACTAGGAGTCAGGTCCAGCTGCATGGTGATCTGCTCCATCTGCTGGGACACCCTTGCCTCCGGCTGTTTCTCCCAGCTCCCATACATCATGCCCTCAATGAATTTCACATCCCTGCTGTCAAACAACACACCCTTGGATGGTTCCCACAGCAGCCATCCCTTGCTCTCAGCAGCCAGCCCCAAATGCACACACCAGATTGCACTCGCCCCCAACTTACTGCGGTAGGTCTTGGGGACGTGGGCGACTGCCATGCAACCGAACACCCTCAGCATGTCCACCGGCGGCTTCCTCCCAAGCCACCTCTCCAACGGCACCCACGAGTCATCCCCAACCTTGGTGAGCACCCTGTTCCTAGCGACAGTGGCGTGCCGGACAGCATGAGGCCACATAGAATTGCTCAGCCCAGATTCTATGAGCAGCGCCCTAGCTGTCTCCAGAATGGTCCGGTTTGCCCGTTCTGCTACACCATTGGACTGTGGGGTATAAGCCGTGGTCAGCTCTCTCTGGATGCCCTGCTTCTTGAGCCAGGCCGTTATTTCAGCTCCAAGGAACTCACCACCCCGGTCTGTCCTAATCCGCTTCACTACACACTCCGCCTGCTTCTCCACGAATGGCAGCCAATCGTCCCGTATCGTGGAGGCGGCGTGGTCCTTCTGCTTCAGCGGATACGCCCACATCAGCCTGCTCCAGTCATCCACAATTGTAAGAAAATACCGCTCCCCCTTGTGCCCTTGCACCGGCAGCGGCCCCACCAAGTCCATGTGGACCAGCTCCAAAGGCTTCTTGCTCCTGCCAGCCACACTATGGAAAGGGAAACGGGTGAACTTTGAAAGCAAACAGATTTCACAGTTGTAATCGGGTGGCTGTCCGTTCAGCTTCAGACCCTTAACGGCTCCATCCTTCTCCAGCTGCTTCAGCAAAGGCATTGCCACATGCCCTAAGCGCCGGTGTGCCGTTGCCCAATCTGTCTCCCCAGATCTGGCCGACACTTTCACACCAACCCCTCCAACGGCATTGCACTCCCCCTGGGATGCAGACCCCTCTCCAGCCTGCCCCCCACCATGCCACGCCAGGGCCGGCAGCTGCCACATAGATCTGTACACGTCCTTGCTCTCGTGCAGATCCCAAAGCACCCGATTGCCCAGCTTCCCCTTATAAGTGCGTGCCCCATCCGTGTTGGTGTTCACCCCAGCCTTGCCAAGCTTACGGAGGGAGATAAGGTTGGCCTTCAGGTCGGGGACGAAGAGAACGTCGTGCAGCACCACCGGCTTGCCATCCGCTCCCTTAAACGCAGCTCGTCCCGCACCAGCCACCTTCAACATGTGTCCAGAGGCGGAGCACACTTCATTGATCGGTGCAGCTCGTACTTCGTCCAGCAGGTCCTTGCGCGGCGTCATCGTCCAAGCAGCGCCTGTGTCCAACACCCAATAGTCTAGGGGGTGCAGCTCTGCTCCAACTTTGGCAGAGGCGTCTCCTTGCTCCCCCTTGTCTCCCACATGGAAGAATTGGCCCGCGGTGCGCTCCTTCTTCTTCTCCGCACCGCCGTTGCCCTTCGGGTTGTTGTCGGACGAATCAGCGACCATGTTGGCGCCGTTTTTCTGGTTCCTCCGCGCGCCGCCATCCTGGTGACGATTCTGGGGGGTCCATCCATCGGGTTTCTTATAGCACAAAAACCAGGGGTGCCCTTCCTTCTCACAATACCAGCAACTCCCTTTCATTTTGCCACCAGCACCCGACTTGCCCCCACGTCCAGATTTCGCACCGCGACCCCAACCGGTACCTCCTTGTTGGTCGTTGGAGTCGTCGTCCTTCTTTGCACCGCGTCCAGCACCACCGAAGCCACGTCCTCTGCCACGTCGGCTCCCTTGCATCCCGTAGCCGCTGCTGCCGTCGTCTCCACCCCTCAGTTGGCGGCGACGGAAGTCCTCCTCCAGAATCTTCGTCCGCACCCACTCGAGCGTCCACAAGCTCTGGTTCTGCGGCAGGCTCAATCCGCTCGTAAATTGAAGCCACGATTCTGGCAGCAGCGAGAGCATCTTCAAGCACTTGGTCTGCTCCGGGTAGGTGATTCCCGCGGTCGCCAACTTCGCGTAGAGGTCGCGCATCTTGTCCAGGACTGGTTGCACCGGCTCTCCCTCGCTCAGGCGCAACGCGGACAGCTCCCTCTCCAGCATCAACGTTGCGACAACGGAGGTCGGGGCGTGCAGCTCCTTCAACACGGTCCACGCCTTCGGACCGCATTCAACCTCCGGCAGCAGGTGCATGACGTGGTGACGCTGGTTCAGCTCCAAACTCTGCGACATCAAATAGTAGCCAGCCGAGGAGCGCTCGTCCCAATCTTCCTGCAGCGTGGGGTCACTCGGTCTAGGCTCCTCCCCAATCATTAGTTTCAGCAAACCGATCTGACGGAAATATAATTGCATTTTCCAGGCCCAATCATCATAGCCCTCACCATTGAACTTCTCGACGGTGAAATTCTTCAGCACCTCCTTGACAAGCGAGCCCTGGTTTGTTCGCGCTCCCCTTGGCGCTGAAAGACCAGAATCTTGGCTGCCGCTACGATCTTGGGCTGAAGATTCACCAGCTCCCGCCGAGGTGTTGCCCGCCATAGCTACCTATAACGAGGATCACTATAACGCAGCTCTGATACCAGCTTGTTGGTGTAAGGGCCTAATAAACTCAAGCTATTAGGACTTAATCAAACTTAAAACCTCTCCTCGGGGTCACCTCCAAGGGTCCCTGGGTGCCTGGTACAAGACCAGCCCCTATCCTCGGGTCCGAGTTTGTAGAGAGAGGGATCAAGAAGGACTTAGTCAAAACAGCAAGAGTACCTTGAACGTCGCGCAGTGTGCCGTGCAGACCGTCGATCGGATTAAGCTGAGAATTCGCTATATCGAAGCTCGCTCCAAGAGCTTTAAAATGAGCCAAGTTGCCTCGCAAAAAGTTCTGCCATTACTAAGTTATGGCTCGGACAGCGTTTGCCTAGCGTTGGAGTGCTAGCATACTAGCGTTGACTCGGGTAGCATTCCGCCGTCGAATAGCGCAGAAACGAAATTCCAGCGAGGAAGGAATTCGCTTGAATCAATTTGACTATATTCAGGTACAAACAGAGAAGGATTAAATAGTTCTAGCTAGCAAGGACCTTGGGAATCAACCTGGGAACAACCAGGGATGATCCCAAATAATTCCAAGCAACAGAACCAACCTGGCTGGACAAAATAGCAGGTGGTAGGTTGGTAAACAACCTCTGGTTCTGTTTTTCCAACCTGGGAAAACAACAACCAGGTTCAGGTTCTAAAACAGAACCTGTTTTGTCTTTGCCTAACCAGCCAAATGCTGGTTCCGCTGGTTTCCCCTGGCCTTGTAGCATGCAGATACAGACAAACAACATCCAACCTTCACCTAAATTGTACCCCTATAGTGCCTTCCCTGCTACACTATAGTTAACCAAACAAAACAGTACAATTTCGAGTTGGATAGAACTGAATCTGCGCAATCAACTCAACCGAACTGCAAAGCTTCCATCTTGGGTTCCGCTTGCGAGCTCGTCCTTTCTGCTGCACTGTTCATAGCGCGTACAATGTTGTGCCGAAGCGCACATTGCGCGAGTACCTGCAAATGCATCAAGCAAAAATTGCGAAAGCAAACAAACACACGAACATTCCATTCACACCCAAATGCATTCGCACACGCATACTCGTACAAACAGACGGCAGGATGTCGTGCAATGTAAATTTGCACCCAACAATAACTTCGTAATGGCAGAAACTTTTCGCGGGCAACTTGGCTCATTTTAAAGCTCTTGGAGCGAGCTTCGATATAGCGAATTCTCAGCTTAATCCGATCGACGGTCTGCACGGCACGCTGCGCGACGTTCAAGGTACTCTTGCTGTTTTGACTAAGTCTTTCTTGATCCCTCTCTCTACAAACTCGAACCCGAGGATAGGGGCTGGTCTTGTACCAGGCACCAAGGGACCCTTGGAGGTGACCCCGAGGAGAGGTTTTAAGTTTGATTAAGTCCTAATAGCTTGAGTTTATTAGGCCCTTACACCAACAAGCTGGTATCAGAGCCGCGTTATAGTGATCCTCGTTATAGGTAGCTATGGCGGGCAACACCTCGGCGGGAGCTGGTGAATCTTCAGCCCAAGATCGTAGCGGCAGCCAAGATTCTGGTCTTTCAGCGCCAAGGGGAGCGCGAACAAACCAGGGCTCGCTTGTCAAGGAGGTGCTGAAGAATTTCACCGTCAAAATTTCATGTCGAGAAGTTCCATGGTGGGGCTATGATGATTGGGCCCTGGAAAATGCAATTATATTTCCGTCAGATCGGTTTGCTGAAACTAATGATTGGGGAGGAGCCTAGACCGAGTGACCCCACGCTGCAGGAAGATTGGGACGAGCGCTCCTCGGCTGGCTACTATTTGATGTCGCAGAGTTTGGAGCTGAACCAGCGTCACCACGTCATGCACCTGCTGCCGGAGGTTGAATGCGGTCCGAAGGCGTGGACCGTGTTGAAGGAGCTGCACGCCCCGACCTCCGTTGTCGCAACGTTGATGCTGGAGAGGGAGCTGTCCGCGTTGCGCCTGAGCGAGGAAGAGCCGGTGCAACCAGTCCTGGACAAGATGCGCGACCTCTACGCGAAGTTGGCGACCGCGGGAATCACCTACCCGGAGCAGACCAAGTGCTTGAAGATGCTCTCGCTGCTGCCGAGAAGTCGGCTTCAATTTACGAGCGGATTGAGCCTGCCGCAGAACCAGAGCTTGTGGACGCTCGAGTGGGTGCGGACGAAGATTCTGGAGGAGGACTTCCATCGCCGCCAACTGAGGGGTGGAGACGACGGCAGCAGCGGCTACGGGATGCAAGGGAGCCGACGTGGCAGAGGACGTGGCTTCGGTGGTGCTGGACGCGGTGCAAAGAAGGACGACGACTCCAACGACCAACAAGGAGGTACCGGTTGGGGTCGCGGTGCGAAATCTGGACGTGGGGGCAAGTCGGGTGCTGGTGGCAAAATGAAAGGGAGTTGCTGGTATTGTGAGAAGGAAGGGCACCCTTGGTTTTTGTGCTATAAGAAACCCGATGGATGGACCCCCCAGAATCATCACCAGGATGGCGGCGCGCGGAGGAACCAGAAAAACGGCGCCAACATGGTCGCTGATTTGTCCGACAACAACCCGAAGGGCAACGGCGGTGCGGAGAAGAAGGAGCGCACCGCGGGCCAATTCTTCCATGTGGGAGACAAGGGGGAGCAAGGAGACGCCTCTGCCAAGGTTGGAGCAGAGCTGCACCCCCTAGACTATTGGGTGTTGGACACAGGCGCTGCTTGGACGATGACGCCGCGCAAAGGACCTGCCTGGACGAAGTACGAGCTGCACCGATCAATGAAGTGTGCTCCGCCTCTGGACACATGTTGAAGGTGGCTGGTGCGGGACGAGCTGCGTTATAGGAGCGGATGGCAAGCCGGTGGTGCTGCACGACGTTCTCTTCGTCCCCGACCTGAAGGCCAACCTTATCTCCCTCCGTAAGCTTGGCAAGGCTGGGGTGAACACCAACACGGATGGGGCACGCACTTATAAGGGGAAGCTGGGCAATCGGGTGCTTTGGGATCTGCACGAGAGCAAGGACGTGTACAGATCTATGTGGCAGCTGCCGGCCCTGGCGTGGCATGGTGGGGGGCAGGCTGGAGAGGGGTCTGCATCCCAGGGGAAGTCGTGCAATGCCGTTGGAGGGGGTTGGTGTGAAAGTGTCGGCCAGATCTGGGGAGACAGATTGGGCAACGGCACACCGGCGCTTAGGGCATGTGGCAATGCCTTTGCTGAAGCAGCTGGAGAAGGATGGAGCCGTTAAGGGTCTGAAGCTGAACGGACAGCCACCCGATGACAACTGTGAAATCTGTTTGCTTTCAAAGTTCACCCGTTTCCCTTTCCATAGTGCGGCGCTGGCAGGAGCAGAAGCCTTTGGAGCTGGTCCACATGGACTTGGTGGGGCCGCTGCCGGTGCAAGGGCATAAGGGGGAGCGGTATTTTCTTACAATTGTGGATGACTGGAGCAGACTGATGTGGGCGTATCCGCTGAAGCAGAAGGACCACGCCGCCTCCACGATACGGGACGATTGGCTGCCATTCGTGGAGAAGCAGGCGGAGTGTGTAGTGAAGCGGATTAGGACAGACCGGGGTGGTGAGTTCCTTGGAGCTGAAATGACGGCCTGGCTCAAGAAGCAGGGCATCCAGAGAGAGCTGACCACGGCTTATACCCCACAGTCCAATGGTGTAGCAGAACGGGCAAACCGGACCATTCTGGAGACAGCTAGGGCGCTGCTCATAGAATCTGGGCTGAGCAATTCTATGTGGCCTCATGCGTCCGCCACCGCCACTGTCGCTAGGAACAGGGTGCTCACCAAGGTTGGGAATGACTCGTGGGTGCCGTTGGAGAGGTGGCTTGGGAAGAAGCCGCCGGTGGACATGCTGAGGGTGTTCGGTTGCATGGCAGTCGCCCACGTCCCCAAGACCTACCGCAGTAAGTTGGGGGCGAGTGCAATCTGGTGTGTGCATTTGGGGCTGGCTGCTGAGAGCAAGGGATGGCTGCTGTGGGAACCATCCAAGGGTGTGTTGTTTGACAGCAGGGATGTGAAATTCATTGAGGGCATGATGTATGGGAGTGGGAGAAACAGCCGGAGGCAAGGGTGTCCCAGCAGATGGAGCAAATCACCATGCAGCTGGACCTGACTCCTAATGTGTGGGGAGGGGGAGAGGAGGCAGCTGCTGAAATGGTTGATGGAGAGAAGGTACAGGAGGCATCTGCTGGTGGAGAAAATGGTGTGGAAACTGGCGGCAGCACTAGTGGAGCTGCTGGACCCGAGGGAGGAGAGAAGCAGCAGGGAAAAACTAAGAAGCTGAAGGGTGTCGTTATGAAGGGATGGGAGACACCCGTCTCCAGGCCAGGACGTACCCGTATGGCTACTAGAAGCCGACTGAAGGAACTGATGCAGCAGAGCAGCAGCTAGGGACCGAAGAGGCATTGCTGATTCTACCTCATGGCTATGACCCGGATGAGGAGGATGAGCCTGCGTACTGTTTTCTTGCCCCTGCACTAGAGGAACCAGCTAGCATGGAGGAGGCATTAGCTGGACCAGATAGGGACAAGTGGCTGGCTTCTAGGGATGCTGAGTACCAGAGTCTGCTGGAGAATAGGACATGGGATCTGGTGGTGCTGCCTGATGGGAAGAAAGCGATACAATGCAAGTGGGTGCTGAGGATCAAGACCGATGACAAGGGACAGGTCACCATCTACAAGAGTAGGCTGGTGGCGAAGGGGTTTATGCAGAAGGAGAAGCAGGACTTCAACGAGATCTTTGCTCCCACTGCCAAACCCCCTACCCTCCGTGTCTTGTTGGCAGATGCAGCTGTTAGTGGGAAATTCATCATTCAGATGGATATTTCAACGGCATTCCTGAATGGGATTTTAGAGGAGGATGTGTACATGACGCAGCCGCCTGGGTATGAGGATGGTACGGGCAGGGTATGCAAGCTCAACAAGTCCATCTACGGCTTGAAGCAGGCGCCACGCTGCTGGTACTAGAAGTTGGCAGCTGTTTTAGAGGAGATGGAATTCAGGACCAGCAGCTGTGATGAGAGCCTCTTTCTCAAGGGCGAGGGGGAGAAGCTGGTGCTGTTTCTGGTCTATGTGGACGACATTCTTCTCTTCAGCAGCAGCATGAAGGAGATCCAGAAAGTGCAGCAGCAACTGATGGAAAACTTCAAGTGCAAGAACGAGCAAGAACCTTGGGGAGGTAAAGTACTACCTCGGGATGCACGTGGAGAGGGATCCAGATCACAGGTGGTTGAAGCTGCACCAGGAGAAGTTCATCAAAGAGCTGGGGGAGAAGTATGGGATTGAGAATGAGCGCAAGGTTGCAACTCCCTTGCCAGCAGAATTCAAGCTTGTGAAGGCTGCAGAGGATGAAGGGGTTGAAGCCGCGAAGACAGCAGCAATTTCAGTCCTTGGTGGGCAGCCTCTTGTACGCAGCAGTTCCACACGAGGCCCGACATCTCGT
>CANIUD010000976.1:0-20095 GCA_947470075.1 Closterium sp. Yama58-4
CCTCATGCCCTCATGCCCTCATGCCCTCAACGCCTCATGCCCTCACGCCCTCATACCCGACGAGTTCATGCCCTCATCCCCTCATGCCCTCATGCACTCATGCCCTCATGCCCTCATGCCCTCATGCCCTCATGCTCTCAACACTCATGCCCTCACGCTATCATTCCCTCATGCCCTCATGCAATCACGCCATCATGCCCTCATCCCCTCATGCCCTCATGCCCTCACGCCCTCATGCCCTCATGCCCTCACGCCCTCATGCCCTCAAGTTCACAAAGTAGTTCCACACAAGAACATTAGAGTAGCACTAAACCAGGTAGGAGGGAAGAGGAGGACGAGAGGGAAGGTCCCAAGGGAGTCACAACCAAAGAAACCCCATGCCACACAATTTCCCTCTCAATAGGCAACCCAACTTTAAATCTTGTCATTTCCCAACCTCCAAATCACCTCACTCACTCCCATTGTGGCCACACTTGCCACCTGGTTTGGCTTCACCCAACCACATGGCAGCATCTACAGTAATGGGTTCGAATTTACCAACCCCAAAAGGTCTGTACCCCTTATAGATTCAACCCACAACTCCCATAGTTGCACACAAACCAAAGTACAGAAAGCATACGAACTCCAATGTTCGCAACTTTCTTGATATAGCTCCGATCGCGACGATTCTTGGCTCGTCGAAAAGCTCTCGAGTAGATGAGTCACTTCAGGTATCTGCTCAGGCCAAATAACATTCGCACGCACTCAGGAAATCCAAACCGCGCAAAACACAAATTCTTGCACACGCTCACACAACGCATGCAACGCACAAACACATGATGGGAGGCAGACAGACGTGAATGCATATGATTGCATCACACAACAAACTCCCCCTCTGGCTGCCAACCATCATTCCACATGTCATAGCTCAAGCATGCACCCTCAATGCACACTCATCCCAGCAAGTTTCATTCACATCGAACACTCATCCCAATGGATAGTCATCTCCTTTCAACATCCCACTTCCGATATCTCCTTTTGCTTTTCTCAAATCTGCAGCACCCCTCTATAGCCTCTCTCTAACGGCACTATCCTCCAAAGCCTCTGAATCCAGCCCCAGAGCAATAGGCTATCTCATCCTCATCACACTTCTCAGTCACACTCCCAGCGGGTACCACACTTGGCTTCCCAAAGCTCGGATAGGTAAGCCGGTTAGGAGGGCGCACATCCCTCCTAGGACGGTCAGCCAAATGTTGCTGCTGCTGCTGCTGCTGCTGCAGCTGCTGCTGCTGGCTCCTCCACCTCAGGTTCTCCCCCATCCTCAGTCACCCAGAAATCTCCTCCCCCGACACGGAGACTTCCACCTGCCTTGAAGGCCGCTGCACCTCATCGGCCTCAATGATCAGCGGTGTCGTAGGAAGCTTCTGCTGCTGCTGCTTCCATTCCTTGTAGTACAAGGACTCGAGGAACTTCACATCCCTCGACACAGTCAGCTGCTGGCTGGTCAGTCCCAAATCAGCCAGCCCTTGTGATCCTTAGCAAGCCCCAAATGCACACCCCATCTCCCAGAAGCTTCCAGCTTTCCCTCTTCTCCTTCGGCACATGAAACACCACCATGCAGCCGAACGCTCTCAGCATGTTGACTGCTGGTGCACTCCCATACCACTTGGTGTAGGGGATCCACTGCTTGTCCCCCCATGGTCGCCAACACCCTGTTCTTCACAACAACGACCTGCCTCAGTGCAGTCACCCAAAACGGATCCGGCAGCCCTGCACGCCCAAGGAGAGTGCGAGCACCTTCCTGCAGGGTCCGGTTGAACCGCTCAGCCATGCCATTCTGTTTGCGGGTTGTAGGGCACTGTGAGCTGATGCTGGATCCCCTTCCGCTTCAGCTCCTTCTCAAAATCAGCGCCAATGAATTCTCCCCCGTTGTCGGTGCGGATCACCTTCACCTTGTGTCCGCTCTCCCTTTGAGCTCTCGGCATCCACTCCTTGAGAACAGCCGCTGCCACCTCCCCCTTCGCCTTGAGAGGGTAGACCCACACCGCACGCGTGTGGTCGTCCACAATGGTCAGGAAATAGCGGCTGCCTGAGAGAGAAGGGGCCCTCGTAGGCCCACCACATCCATGTGCACAAGCGCAAGTGGTGCCTTGGCTGGTCCCGTGCTGCTGCTGAAGGGGAACTTGGTGAATTTCGTCTCAAGGCACGTAGGGCAGCTCCCAATCTCCTTCGCTGCCCCCTTCACCTCCAGCCCCTTCAAACTCCCATCCTTCACTAGCTTCTGCAGCATCGGAATGTTGATGTGGCACAACCTCTCGTGCCACGTCTCCCAATCGGCCTCACCACTCCTAGATGAAGCCTTTGCCCATGCAACCGTTGCATCCACACCAGTAAGCACCTCACCATGTGATTGCTGTGGCTGCTGCACCTTCTTGACTGCATCCAGGGCCCCAGCAGTTGGTGCAGTCTCCTCTCCTCCCGCAGTTGCCTTAGCCGCTGCCGCTGCCTTTGCCGTTGCTGGTGGTTTCCCATTCCAAGGGATGATGGGCAGCTGCCACAGGTCCTTGATGCAGCTGCTCTTCTCCTCCAAATCCCACAGCAGCAACTTCCCAAGCTTCGCACGGCAGCTGGTTGGGCCGAACGTAACTTTGGCCTTGCTTTTCTGCAGCCGGCGCACAGAGAGGAGGTTAGCGGATAAACCTTCAACAAGTAGGACATTCCCAAGTCCCACAAGTCCCCCATTGGCTCCCATCACCTTAGCATTCCCAACACCAATCACAGGGAGCAAAGCACCTGAAGCGGCAGCCACAAACTTGATCTTCCCGGGGGGTTTCACCTCATCAAGCAAATCTGCCCGCGGAGTCATGTGACTCGTGCAACCTGAATCAATCACCCAGTGAGTGAGGGGGTGCATCACAACCTTCCCAACTGAACCCACATCATCCTCACTCTCTTTCACATCCTCAACCATGAGGAACATCCCAGGGTCGGCTTTACCTTGTGCACCATCACCTTGTGCACCTGAACCTTGCACAGCGCCACCTCGCGCGCGTTCACCACTTGGCGGCTTCATGCCTGGGGGCGCCCATCCCTCAGGCCGGCTGAAACACTTGAACCACGGGTGTCCAGCCTTCTTGCAGTACCAGCACGCACCCTCCATTCGGGTGCTCCCCCTGCCACCAGAGCTCCCATGCCCTTCATTGTAGTCACCTCGGCCTCTTCCTCTGCCAAAGCCTCTCCCACGGCCTCGGCCTCTCCCTCCCCCTCTTCCTCTGCTGCCTCCTGCAGCTCCATACCCCTCAGCAGTCTTGTTGGCAGCACCACCTCCCGTGTGGCGCCTGCGGAAGTCCTCCTGCAGGATCTGCTGCCGTAGCCACTCAGGCGTCCACTTGTCCTGCTAAACATTGAGGGTGGGGATAAGGTTGTCCCACGAGTTGTCGAGCACCGAGATGATCTTGGTGCACTGCTGCATCTCCGACACCTTGCTGCCCGCCGCTGCCATCCTCGCATAAGTGTCCTTGATCTTGTCAAGCACCGGTTTCACATCGTCTCCCGGCCGCATGGAGAGGGCAGCCAGCTCCTTCTCCAATACGATCACCATCGGCAGCGTGTTGGGTTGTACCACGTCGCGTAGCAGCTTCCACGCCTTCGGTCCGGAGTCGTCCAGCTCCACCAAATATTTGATATGTTGGAACATATCGTTGTTGACCGACTGTAGGATGAGGTCGTACAGCACCGCGCTCCGCTCAATCCACCGGTCGCGGGCACCACCTTTCTTAGGGATCTTCTCTTCTCCCATTGCAAGTTTCAGAAGCTTGTAGCGCTTGAAAGCGCTCCGCATCCGCCCGCTCCATTCCTCATAATTGGAGCCATCCAAAGCTTCGATCTTGGATGGTGGCGGTTCACTCTTCTTCTCGGCAGCTTCTCGACTCCCTTGACTCATTTCCTCTGCTCCCAATCAGAGGTTTCAGCTCCCCCTTTTGCTGTCCACACCGAAGTCCCACACAATTTTCACAAGTGTCGGCGCCAACGAAATTTCGGCAGAGTTTTCCCTTAGCGGAAGTCACTTAGGCACGCCCACAGGCCATGGTGGGTCTAGGAGGGTCTTCACATTTCAGTAGAATCTTCACAACGTCCTCAATCAGCTCTGATACCACTTGTTAGAGATTAAGGACGGAGTCTATGAAGATTAGGAGCCAAAATTTCACAAAATCGTTGGTCCTAGTTTCTGGACAGAAATGTCGACTTCACAAGAAACGTTGTCGACGAAACGTTCACCGTTAGAATCTCACGAAAACCGAGTATGTTGTAGCTCTAGACCGTGGCTACAATTCCCAATTTGAATCACCTCAAAAGATGGAGTAAATCGCGAGATATCGATTTCAGCGCACTAGGGGCTATGCTGCCATAGAAGATTAACTCAATCACAATTAACTCACAAGTTCTCACAAGTTCACAAAGTAGTTCCACACAAGAACATTAGAGTAGCACTAAACCAGGTAGGAGGGAAGAGGAGGACGAGAGGGAAGGTCCCAAGGGAGTCCCCAACCAAAGAAACCCCATGCCACACAATTTCCCTCTCAATAGGCAACCCAACTTTCAATCTTGTCATTTTCCAACCTCCCAAATCTACCTCACTCCCACTTGGCCACACTTGCCAACCTGGTTTGGCTTCACCCAACCACATGGCAGCATCTACAGTAATGGGTTCGAATTTACCAACCCCAAAAGGTCTGTACCCCATATAGATTCAACCCCACAACTTCCCATAGTTGCCACAACCAAAGTACAGAAAGCATACGAACTCCAATGTTCGCAACTTTCTTGATATAGCTCCGATCGCGACGATTCTTGGCTCGTCGAAAAGCTCTCGAGTAGATGAGTCACTTCAGGTATCTGCTCAGGCCAAATAACATTCGCACGCACTCAAGAAACCCAAACCGCGCAAAACACAAATTCTTGCACACGCTCACACAACGCATGCAACGCACAAACACATGATGGGAGGCAGACAGACGTGAATGCATATGATTGCATCACACAACACTCATGCCCTCATGCCCTCCTGCCCTCATGTACTTATGCAATCATGCACTCATGCCCTCATGCCCTCATGCCTTCATGCCCTCATGCCCTCATGCTCTCATGCCCTCACGCCATCATGCCCTCATGCCCTCATGCACTCATGCCCTCATGCCCTCATGCCCTCATGCCCTCATGCCCTCACGCCCTCATGCCCTCATGCCCTCATGCCCTCATGCCCTCATGCCCTCATGCCCTCATGCCCTCACGCCCTCATGCCCTCATGCCCTCATGCCCTCATGCCCTCACGCCCTCATGCCCTCATGCCCTCATGCCGTCATCCCCTCATGCCCTCATGCCCTCATGCCGTCATGCCCTGACGCCCTCATGCCCTCATGCCCTCACGCCCTTATGCCTTCATGCCCTCACGCCCTCATCTCCTCATGCCCTCATGCCCTCATGCCCTCATGCCCTCACGCCCTCACGCCGCATGCCCTCACGCCCTCGTGCCCTCATGCCCTCATGCCCTCATGCCCTCACGCCCTCATGCCCTCATGCCCTCATGCCCTCATCCCCTCATGCCCTCATGCCCTCATGCCCTCATGCCCTCACGCCCTCATGCCCTCATGCCCTCACGCCCTCATGCCCTCATGCCCTCATGCCCTCGTCCCTCATGCCCTCATGCCCTCATGCCCTCATGCCCTCATGCCCTCACGCCCTCATGCCCTCATGCCCTCATGCCCTCATGCCCTCACGTACTCATGCCCTCATGCCCTCATGCCCTCATCCCCTCATGCCCTCATGCCCTCATGCCCTCATGCCCTCACGCCCTCATGCCCTCACGCCCTCATGCCCTCACGCCCTCATACCCTCATGCCCTCATGCCCTCACACCCTCATGCCCTCATCCCCTCATCTGCCTCATGCCCTCATCCCTCACTCCCTCATGCCCTCATGCCCTCATGTCCTCACGCCCTCATGCCCTCATGCCCTCATCCCCTCATGCTTTCATGCCATCATGCCCTCATGCCCTCATGCCCTCATGCCCTCATGCCCTCATGCCCTCATGCCTCACACCCTCATGCTCTCATGCCCTCATGCCCTCACGCCCTCATGCCCTCATGCCCTCATCCCCTCATGCCCTCATGCCCTCATGCCCTCATGCCCTCACGCCCTCATGCACTGATGCCCTCATGCCCTCATGCCCTCACGCCCTCATGCCCTCACGCCCTCATGCCCTCATGCCCTCATGCCCTCATGCCCTCATGCCCTCCTGCCCTCATGTACGTATGCACTCATGCAGTCATGCCCTCATACACTCATGCCCTCATGCCCTCATGCCTTCATGCCCTCATGCCCTCATGCACTCATGCCCTCACGCCCTCACGCCATCATGCCCTCATGCCCTCATGCACTCATGCCCTCATGCCCTCACGCCCTCATGCCCTCATGCCCTCATGCCCTCACACCCTCATGCCCTCATGCCCTCATGCCCTCACGCCCTCATGCCCTCATGCCCTCATGCCCTCATCCCCATGAACTCATGCCCTCATGCCTTCATGCCCTCATGCCCTCATGCCCTCATGTCCTCATGCACTCATGCCCTCACGCCATCATAACCTCATAACCTCATGCACTCATGCCCTCATGCCCTCATGCCGTCATGCCCTCACGCCCTCATGCCCTCATGCCCTCATGCCCTCATGCCCTCATGCCCTCCTGCCCTCATGTCCTCATGCCCTCATGCCCTCATGCCCTCATGCCCTCACGCCCTCATGCCCTCATGCCCTCACGCCCTCATGCCCTCATGCCCTCACGCCCTCATGCCCTCATGCCCTCATGCCCTCATGCCCTCATGCCCTCATGCCCTCATGCCCTCATGCCCTTATGCCCTCATGCCCTCATGCCCTCATGCCCTCATCCCCTCATGCCCTCATGCCCTCATGCCCTCATGCCCTCATGCCCTCACGCCCTCATGCCCTCATGCCCTCATGCCCTCATGCCCTCATGCCCTCACGCCCTCATGCCCTCATGCCCTCATGCCCTCATGCACTCATGCCCTCACGCCATCATGCCCTCACGCCCTCATGCCCTCACGCCCTCATGCCCTCATGCCCTCACGCCGTCAGGCCCTCATGCCCTCATGCCCTCATGCCCTCATGCCCTCACGCCCTCATGCCCTCATGCCCTCATGCCCTCATGCCCTCACGCCCTCATGCCCTCATGCCCTCATGCCCTCATCCCCTCATGCCCTCATGCCCTCATGCCCTCATGCCCTCACGCGTTCATGCCCTCATGCCCTCATGCCCTCATGCCCTCATGCCCTCACGCCCTCATGCCCTCATGCCCTCATGCCCTCATGCACTCATGCCCTCACGCCATCATGCCCTCATGCCCTCATGCCCTCACGCCCTCATGCCCTCATGCCCTCACGCCGTCAGGCCCTCATGCCCTCATGCCCTCACGCCCTCATGCCCTCATGCCCTCACGCCCTCACGCCCTCATGCCCTCATGCCCTCATGCCCTCATGCCCTCATCCCCTCATGCCCTCATGCCCTCATGCCCTCATGCCCTCACGCCCTCATGCCCTCATGCCCTCACGCCCTCACGCCCTCATGCCCTCATGCCCTCATGCCCTCATGCCCTCACGCCCTCATGCCCTCATGCCCTCATGCCCTCACGCCCTCATGCCTTCATGCCCTCATGCCCTCATCCCCTCATGCCCTCATGCCCTCATGCCCTCATGCCCTCATGCCCTCACGCCCTCATGCCCTCATGCCCTCATGCCCTCATGCCCTCATGCCCTCACGCCCTCATGCCCTCATGCCCTCATGCCCTCATGCACTCATGCCCTCATGCCCTCATGCCTCATGCCTCACGCCCTCATGCCCTCACGCCCTCATGCCCTCATGCCCTCATGCCGTCAGGCCCTCATGCCCTCATGCCCTCATGCCCTCACGCCCTCATGCCCTCATGCCCTCATGCCCTCATGCCCTCACGCCCTCATGCCCTCATGCCCTCATGCCCTCATCCCCTCATGCCCTCATGCCCTCATGCCCTCATGCCCTCATGCCCTCACGCCCTCATGCCCTCATGCCCTCATGCCCTCATGCCCTCATGCCCTCACGCCCTCATGCCCTCATGCCCTCATGCCCTCATTCATACACTTATGCCCTCACGCCATCATGCCCTCACGCCCTCATGCCCTCACGCCCTCATGCCCTCATGCCCTCACGCCGTCAGGCCCTCATGCCCTCATGCCCTCATGCCCTCATGCCCTCATGCCCTCATGCCCTCACGCCCTCATGCCCTCATGCCCTTATGCCCTCATGCCCTCATCCCCTCATGCCCTCATGCCCTCATGCCCTCATGCCCTCATGCACTCATGCCCTCACGCCATCATGCCCTCACGCCCTCATGCCCTCACGCCCTCATGCCCTCATGCCCTCACGCCGTCAGGCCCTCATGCCCTCATGCCCTCATGCCCTCATGCCCTCACGCCCTCATGCCCTCACGCCCTCATGCCCTCATGCCCTCACGCCGTCAGGCCCTCATGCCCTCATGCCCTCATGCCCTCATCCCCTCCCACGCCCTCATGCCCTCATGCCCTCATGCCCTCATGCCCTCACGCCCTCATGCCCTCATGCCCTCATGCCCTCATGCCCTCATGCCCTCACGCCCTCATGCCCTCATGCCCTCATGCCCTCATGCACTCATGCCCTCACGCCATCATGCCCTCATGCCCTCATGCCCTCACGCCCTCATGCCCTCATGCCCTCACGCCGTCAGGCCCTCATGCCCTCATGCCCTCATGCCCTCATGCCCTCACGCCCTCATGCCCTCATGCCCTCATGCCCTCATGCCCTCACGCCCTCATGCCCTCATATATGTCCTCATGCCCTCATCCCCTCATGCCCTCATGCCCTCATGCCCTCATTCCCTCATGCCCTCACGCCCTCATGCCCTCACGCCCTCATGCCCTCATGCCCTCACGCCCTCATGCCCTCATGCCCTCATGCACTCATGCCCTCATGCCCTCATGCACTCATGCCCTCATGCCCTCATGCCCTCACGCCCTCATGCTGTCATGCCCTCACGCCCTTATGCCCTCATGCCCTCACGCCCTCATGCCCTCATGCCCTCATGCCCTCATGCCCTCATGCCCTCACGCCCTCATGCCCTCATGCCCTCATGCCCTCACCTTCACGCCCTCATGCACTCACGCCCTCACGCCCTCATGGCCACATGCCCTCATGCCCTCATGTACTCCTGCCCTCATGTACTCATGCACCCATGCAATCATGCCCTCATGCCCTCCTGCACTCATGCCCTCATGCCCTCATGCCCTCATGCTCTCATGCCCTCACGCCATCATGCCCTCATGCCCTCATGCACTCATGCCCTCATGCCCTCACGCCCTCATGCCCTCATGCCCTCATGCCCTCACGCCCTCATGCCCTCATGCCCTCATGCTCTCATGCCCTCATGCCCTCATGCACTCATGCCCTCACGCCATCATGTTAGGGACTAAGGACGGAGTCTACAAGCCTTAGGTGCAGGAATATCTCAAAATCGTGCCCTCATGCCCTCATGCACTCATGCCCTCATGAGCTCATGCCCTCATGCACTCATGCCCTCACGCCATCATGCCCTCATGCCCTCATGCACTCATGCCCTCATGCCCTCACGCCCTCATGCCCTCATGCCCTCATGCCCTCATCCCCTCATGCCCTCACGCCCTCATGCCCTCATGCCCTCATGCCCTCATGCCCTCATGCCCTCATGAGCTCATGCCCTCATACACTCATGCCTTCACGCCATCATGCCCTCATGCCCTCATGCACTCATGCCCTCATGCCCTCATGCACTCATGCCCTCACGCCATCATGCCCTCATGCCCTCATGCACTCATGCCCTCATGCCCTCACGCCCTCATGCCCTCATGCCCTCATGCCCTCATGCCCTCATGCCCTCATGCCCTCATGCCCTCACGCCCTCATGCCCTCATGCCCTCATGCCCTCACGCCCTCATGCCCTCATGCCCTCATCCCCTCATGCCCTCATGCCCTCATGCCCTCATGCCCTTATGCCCTGCCGCCTCATGCCCTCGTGCCCTCACGCCCTCAGGCCCTCATGCCCTCATGCCCTCATGCCCTCATGCCCTCACGCCCTCATGCCCTCATGCCCTCACGCCCTCATGCCCTCATGCCCTCATGCCCTCATGCACTCATGCCCTCACGCCATCATGCCCTCATGCCCTCACGCCCTCATGCCCTCATGCCCTCATGCCCTCATGCCTCAGCCCTCAGCCCTCATGCCCTCATGCCCTCATGCCCTCACGCCCTCATGCCCTCATGCCCTCACGCCCTCATGCCCTCATGCCCTCATGCCCTCATGCCCTCATGCCCTCATGCCCTCATGCCCTCATGCCCTCATGCCCTCATGCCCTCATGCCCTCATGCCCTCATGCCCTCATGCCCTCATGCCCTCATGCCCTCATGCCTTCATGCCCTCACGCCCTCATGCCCTCATGCCCTCATGCCCTCATGCTCTCATGCCCTCATGCCCTCACGCCGTCAGGCCCTCATGCCCTCATGCCCTCACGCCGTCAGGCCCTCATGCCCTCATGCCCTCATGCCTCACGCCCTCATGCCCTCATGCCCTCATGCCCTCATGCCCTCATGCCCTCATGCCCTCATGCCCTCATGCCCTCATGCCCTCATGCCCTCATGCCCTCATGCCCTCATGCCCTCATGCCCTCATGCCCTCATGCCCTCATGCCCTCATGCCCTCACGCCCTCATGCCCTCATGCCCTCATGCCCTCATGCACTCATGCCCTCATGCCCTCATGCCCTCATGCCCTCATGCCTTCATGCCCTCATGCCCTCACGCCATCATGCCCTCACGCCCTCATGCCCTCACGCCCTCATGCCCTCATGCCCTCACGCCGTCAGGCCCTCATGCCCTCATGCCCTCATGCCCTCAGCAAAAATTCAAGAACAAGGGCCTAGCGTCTGCAAAAATTCAAGAACAAGGGCCTAGCGTCTGCAAAATTCCAAGAACAAGGGCCTAGCGTCTGTAAAAATTCAAGAACAAGGGCATAGCGTCTGCAAAAATTCAAGAACAAGGGCCTAGCGTCTGCAAAATTGCAAGAACAAGGGCCTAGTGTCTGCAAAATTGCAAGAACAAGGGCCTAGCGTCTGCAAAAATTCAAGAACAAGGGCCTAGCGTCTGCAAAAATTCAAGAACAAGGGCCTAGCGTCTGCAAAATTGCAAGAACAAGGGCCTAGCGTCTGCAAAATTGCTAGAACAAGGGCCTAGCGTCTGCAAAAATTCAAGAACAAGGGCCTAGCGTCTGCAAAATTCCAAGAACAAGGGCCTAGCGTCTGCAAAAGTTCAAGAACAAGGGCCTAGCGTCTGCAAAAATTCAAGAACAAGGGCCTAGCGTCTGCAAAATTGCAAGAACAAGGGCCTAGCGTCTTCAAAATTGCAAGAACAAGGGCCTAGCGTCTGCAAATATTCAAGAACAAGGGCCTAGCGTCTGCAAAAATTCAAGAACAAGGGCCTAGCTTCTGCAAAATTGCAAGAACAAGAACAAGGGCCTAGCGTCAGCAAAATTGCAAGAACAAGGGCCTAGTGTCTGCAAAATTTCAAGAACAAGGGCCTAGCATCTGCAAAAATTCAAGAACAAGGGCCTAGCATCTGCAAAAATTCAAGAATAAGGGCCTAGCGTCTGCAAAAATTCAAGAACAAGGCCTAGCGTCTGCAAAATTGCTAGAACAAGGGCCTAGCGTCTGCAAAAATTCAAGAACAAGGGCCTAGCGTCTGCAAAATTGCAAGAACAAGGGCCTAGCGTCTGCAAAAATTCAAGAACAAGGGCCTAGTATCTGCAAAAATGCAAGAACAAGGGCCTAGCGTCTACAAAAATTCAAGAACAAGGGCCTAGCATCTGCAAAAATTCAAGAACAAGGGCCTAGCGTCTGCAAAAAATTCAAGAACAAGGGCCTAGCGTCTGCAAAAATTCAAGAACAAGGCCTAGCGTTTGCAAAAATTGCTAGAACAAGGGCCTAGCGTCTGCAAAAATTCAAGAACAAGGGCCTAGCGTCTGCAAAATTGCAAGAACAAAGGCCTAGTGTGTTCAAAACTTCAAGAACTAGGACCTAGCGTCTTCAAAATTGCAAGAACAAGGGCCTAGCGTCTGCAAAATTGCAAGAACAAGGGCCTAGCGTCTGCAAAAATTCAAGAACAAGGGCCTAGCGTGTGCAAAAATTCAAGAACAAGGGCCTAGCGTCTGGAAAATTGTGTTTAAGAACAAGGGCCTAACGTCTGCAAAATTGCAAGAACAAGGGCCTAGCGTCTGCAAAAATTCAAGAGCAAGGGCCTAGCGTCTGCAAAAGTTCAAGAACAAGGGCCTAGCATCTACAAAATTGCAAGAACAAGGGCCTAGCGTCTGCAAAAATTCAAGAACAAGGGCCTAGCGTCTGCACAAATTCAAGAACAAGGGCCTAGCGTGTGCAAAATTGCAAGAACAAGGGCCTAGCGTCTGCAAAATTGCAAGAACAAGGGCCTAGCGTCTGCAAAATTGCCAGAATTATGGCCTAGCATCTGCAAAAATTCAAGAACAAGGGCCTAGCGTCTGCAAAATTGCAAGAACAATGGCCTAGCGTCTGCAAAAATTCAAGAACAAGGGCCTAGCGTCTGAAAAAATTCAAGAACAAGGGCCTAGCATCTGCAAAAATTCAAGAGCAAGGGCCTAGCGTCTGCAAAAATTCAAGAACAAGGGCCTAGCGTCTGCAAAATTGCAAGAACAAGGGCGTAGCGTCTGCAAAAATTCAAGAACAAGGGCCTAGCGTTTGCAAAAATTCAAGAACAAGGGCCTAGCGTCTGCATAAATTCAAGAACAAGGGCCTAGCGTCTGCATAATTGCAAGAACAAGGGCCTAGCGTCTACAAAATTGCAAAAACAAGGGCCTAGCGTCTGCAAAAATTCAAGAACAAGGCCTAGCGTCTGCAAAAATTCAAGAACAAGGGCCTAGCGTCTGCAAAAATTCAAGAACAAGGGCCTAGCGTCTGCAAATTGCAAGAACAAGGGCCTAGCGTCTGCAAAATTGCAAGAACAAGGGCCTAGCGTCTGCAAAATTGCAAGAACTAGGGCCTAGCGTTTGCAAAATTGTACGAACAAGGGCCTAGCATGTGCAAAATTGCAAGAACAAGGGCCTAGCATGTGCAAAATTGCAAGAACAAGGGCCTAGCGTGTGCAAAAATTCAAGAACAAGGGCCTAGCGTGTGCAAAATTGCAAGAACAAGGGCCTAGCGAGTGCAAAAATTCAAGAACAAGGGCCTAGCGAGTGCAAAAATTCGGATCCAGGGTTCCTGCACATGTGCAGGAAGTGCAGCGGGCGCTCTTCATTTGCGAGCGCCGATGACTGATGATACTCGCAACCCTCCCACGCCCTTGCTGGCTTGGCAAGAGGACCAGACAAGCGTAGCCACGTGACCCGGTGGAAGAAAAACGCTCAGAATGAGCGCTTTCACCCCCAAAATGCGAAAGAATCCACACATGTGCAGGAAGTGCAGTGGGCGCTCTTCATTCGCGAGCGCTGATGACTGATGATGCTCGCAATTGCTGGATTGGCAAGAGGACAAGACAAGGGCAGCCACGTGACCTGGTGGAAGAAAAACGCTCAGAACGAGTGCTTTCACCCCCAAAACGCGGAAGGATCCACACATGTGCAGGAAGTGCAGCGGGCGCTCTTCATTCGCGAGCGCCAATGACTGATGATGCTCGCAACCCTTCCACGCCCTTGTTGGCTTGGCAAGAGGACCAGACAAGCGCAGCCACATGACCCGGTGGAAGAAAAACGCTCAGAACAAGCGCTTTCACCCCCAAAACGCGGAAGGATCCACACATGTGCAGGAAGTGCAGCGGGCGCTCTTCATTCGCGAGCGCCGATGACTGATGATGCTCGCAAATCGCCCACACCCTTGCTGGCTTGGCAAGAGGACCAGACAAGCGCAGCCACGTGACCCGGTGGAAGAAAAAAGCTCAGAACGAGCGCTTTCACCCCCAAAACGCGGAAGGATCCACACATGTGCAAGAAGTGCAGCGGGCGCTCTTCATTCGAGTCGTCAAGGTTCTCGCTATGGCTGCCAAGGTTCTCCTACATGCCCTCACCCATTGGGTGTTTGACTCGGGAAGCTCCTGGCACATGACTCCTCGTGCGGACCTACTCGATGAGATTCTGCCCCCGCCCATCTCTACAGTTACATCCGCGACGGGCGCCAAGGCCAAGGTCATGGGCATGGGAGCGGATGGAGAACTCATGGGGCTGAAGAACGTGCTGTGGGTGCCGGACTTGTGCGCAAACCTGATTTCTACCGGCCGATTGGGAGATGCGGGTGTGAACACCGAGACGATTGGCTCGGTGCGCTATCGTGCCTACAACGATGAGCGGCTGATTTGGGACCTGCAGCAGAAAGGGGATGTCCACAAGCGCATGTGGCAGATCCCGGTCCTCCCTTGGCGGAAAGGGGATGTCCACAAGCGCATGTGGCAGATCCCGGTCCTCCCTTGGCGGAAATCGGGCAAGGCGGCAGCAGTGGCATCAATGGAGGAAAGCGTCACTGAGGAGGAGCAGCAAGGTGTGCAAGGAGAGGAGCTGATTGGAGGAAGTGCGGCGGTGAAGGCGTCGGCTACCTCGGGCCAAGCGGATTGGGAGACTTGGCATCGGCGACTCGCACACGTGGCTGTATCTACATTGGAGGAGATGCACAAGGAGAAGTGCGTGCACAGCCTGCAACTGCAAGGAGATGGCGCTCACTATGACAGCTGCGAGGCGTGCATGCAAAACAAGTTTGCACGGTTCCCGTTTCCACGTGCGGAGGGATCGGCAAAGGCACCATTGGAGGTGGTGCACATGGACCTGGTGGGTCCTATGAGGATGGAGGGGACTGGGGGAGTGTTGTACTTCCTCACCATGGTGGACGAATGGAGTCGCTTCACGTGGGCACGTCCCTTGTCTAAGAAAGCGATGCTGCAGTGGCGATCAAGGAGGATTGGTTGCCGATGGTGGAGCGGCAAGCGATGCGGCTGGTGAAGGTGCTGAGGAGCGACCATGGTGGAGAGTTCCTTGGAGCGGAATTCACCAAGTTTCTCAAGAGGAACGGCATTCGACACCAGCTGACCTGCCCAGGAACACCGCAGCAGAACGGCATTGCTGAGCGTGCCAACCGGACCATTGGCGAGGCGGCTAAGACTCTGTTGGGGGCTGCTGGGATGCCCTACAAGTTCTGGCCAGAAGCTGTTCGCCATGTCATCACGGTCAAGAACAGGGTCTTGACACACGTTGCCGACAAGCACTGGGTGCCGTACGAGCGTTGGCTTGGGAAGAAGCCATCCATTGACATGCTGCGGGTGTGGGGCTGCATGGGGCTTGTGATGGTGCCTAAGGAGCAGAGGCACAAGCTGGAAGTTGCTGCTGTGTGGGCTGTCCATCTTGGGATGGCTCCTGACTCGAAGGGGTGGCTGATGTGGAACTCCAAGAGCAAAAAGACGCTGGTCAGCCGTGACGTCAAGTTTGTTGAGGACGTCATGTACAAGGACTGGCAGCAGCAGTAGCAGGTGCAGATTTGCTTGCATCTGCAGGAGATTGAGCGGTCTGCAGTGGAGGAGGTTCAGCTGCACCTTGAGGATCTCCCTGGGTCAGAGCTGACCAGTGACCATAGTGGCGGTGGTGAGCAGCAAGGGGCTGGTCCTGCTGTGGAGGAGGGGTTGGAGGATGAGTCGGCACGTGTGGACTCACCATCTCAGCCCGAGCCAGCTGCAACTGCCAAAGTCACCAAGAGGAGTGTGCAGAAAGGAGCTTCACCACATGGGCAGCAGACTGGAACCCGCGAGAAGAGAGTGGCAGCACAACCTTCGAGACTGAAGTATAGCCGTTTGGGAGGACCCAAGCAAGGTGCTATGGCGGTTCAGGCGGATGAGGGAGAGGATGAGGAGATGGCCTTCTGTTTCTTCACACCCTTGCCTGGAGAACCAGCCACAGTGGAGGAGGCACTGAGTGGACCCCAGAAGGAGGAGTGGAAGGCTGCCATGGATGCGGAGTTCAACAGTCTCATTGAGAATGGGACTTGGGAGCTTGTTGAGTTACCCGAGGGGCGACGGCCGATCAGCAGCAAGTGGGTTTTCAAGGTGAAGAGTGGAGCTGATGGTGCTTTGGAGCGGTTCAAGAGCCGCTTGATCACAAAGGGGTTTCAGCAGAAGGAGAAGGTCGACTTTGGGGAGATCTTCACTCCCATTGCTAAGCCACTGACGTTGAGGACTTTGCTGGCTGGCGCAGCTGTGAAGGGATGGCACGTGAAGCAGATGGATATCACCACTGCATTCCTCAATGGAATACTGCTGGAGGATATCTACATGGCGCAGCCCGACGGCTATGAGGATGGGACCAGCCGGGTGTGCAAGCTCAAGAAGGCTATCTATGGCCTTAAGCAAGCGCCCAGGTGCTGGTACGAGAAGCTGGAGGAGGTGCTGCTGAGTGGAGGCTTCAAGACGTCCCAGGCAGATCACAGCTTGTTTCTGCTTGGAGAGGGGGAGCAGCTGCTCTTGCTGCTGGTGTATGTCGACGACATACTGCTGTTCTCACCCTCCATGGAGCAGATTGAGAGGACACAGAAGCTGCTGATGGACAACTTCAAGTGCAAGATGCTGGGGGATGTCCACTACTACTTGGGGCTGCAGATTGAGAGGGATGTTGAGAGGAGGTGGCTGAAGGTGCATCAGTCACACTACATCTCTGGTGTCATGGAGCGCTATGGTGTGACTGGAGGTCGCACTGTGATGACGCCGTTTCCTAAGGGCTTCAAGTTGAAGAAGGCAGCTGAGGAGGATGATGTACTCGAGGATGAGCAGCAGAATGAGTACCAGTCACTCATTGGAAGTGTGTTGTATGCTGCTGTACATACGCGACCTGATGCTTCATTTGGAGTGGGGCAGCTAGCCAGAGTTGTGCAGCGTCCCACTGAGGAGCAGTTGGAGGTGGCAAAGCGCTTGGTGCGCTACCTCGGATCAACGGCATCTGCTGATGTTCAGTTTTCAGCTGGCGGGCAGCTGAGACAGAACGGAGCAGATGGGGTCACGCCTGGAACCTTGAAGCTGTCGTGCTTCACCGACGCCACATGGGCCTCAGAGGAGGAGGATCAGTTATCAGTTGGCGGCTTTGTGTGCATGGTCGGAGGTGGACCAGTGAGCTAGAGATCCAAGAAGCAGAGTGAGATTGCTCAGTCTTCCGGAGAGGCAGAGTACATGGCGATGTACCATGCCATCAAGGAGATTGTGCTCCTGAGGAAGCTGCTGGAGGACATGGGAGCTGAACAGGAGGGACCTACACCACTTTTCTCCAACAGCGAGGCTGCTATTGGCATGGCCAAAAATCCTATCCTGAATGGGCTGAACAAGCACATGAAGATTAAGTGGCACTGGGTGAGGCAGATGGTGAAGGAGGGAGTTGTTGAGCTTCACCATGTGAAGGCTAGCAAGCAGGTGGCAGATTTTCTCACCAAGAGACTTCCGGAGAGTGCGCATTGGAAGTGTGCCAAGATGTGTGGCATGGCATTGCACTAGTGTGGGCAGCGGTGTCATGAGAATGGGGCGGGGTGATGGAAAGCGGGAGAATGGGGCGGGGTGATGGAAAGCGGGAGAATGGGGCGGGTGATGGAAAGAGGGAGAATGGGGCGGGGTGATGGAAAGCGGAAGAATGGGGCGAGGTGATGGAAAGAGGGAGAATGGGGCGGGGTGATGGAAAGAGGGAGAATGGGGCGGGGTGATGGAAAGAGGGAGAATGGGGCGGGTGATGGAAAGAGGGAGAATGGGACGGGGTGATGGAAAGAGGGAGAATGGGGCGGGGTGATGGAAAGAGGGAGAATGGGGCGGGGTGATGGAAAGCGGGAGAATTGGGCGGGGTGATGGAAAGCGGGAGAATGGGGCGGGGTGATGGAAAGCGGGAGAATGGGGCGGGTGATGGAAAGAAGGAGAATGGGGCGGGGTGATGGAAAGCGGGAGAAAGGGGCGGGTGATGAAAGCGGGAGAATGGGGCGGGGTGATGGAAAGCGGGAGAATGGGGCGGGGTGATGGAAAGGGAGAATGGGGCGGGGTGATGGAAAGCGGGAGAATGGGCCGGGGTGATGGAAAGCGGGAGAATGGGGCGGGGTGATGGAAAGCGGAAGAATGGGGCGGGTGATGGAAAGCGGGAGAATGGGGCGGGGTGATGGAAAGAGGGAGAATGGGGCGGGGTGATGGAAAGCGGGAGAATGGGCCGGGGTGATGGAAAGAGGGAGAATGGGGCGGGTGATGGAAAGAGGGAGAATGGGGCGGGGTGATGGAAAGCGGGAGAATGGGCCGGGGTGATGGAAAGCGGGAGAATGGGGCGGGTGATGGAAAGCGGGAGAATGGGGCGGGTGATGGAAAGCGGGAGAATGGGTCGGGGTGATGGAAAGCGGGAGAATGGGCCGGGGTGATGGAAAGCGGGAGAATGGGGCGGGGTGATGGAAAGCGGGAGAATGGGGCGGGGTGATGGAAAGCGGGAGAAGGGGGCGGGGTGATGGAAAGCGGAAGAATGGGGCGGGGTGATGGAAAGCGGGAGAATGGGGCGGGGTGATGGAAAGCGGGAGAATGGGGCGGGTGATGGAAAGCGGGAGAATGGGGCGGGGTGATGGAAAGCGGGAGAATGGGGCGGGGAGATGGAAAGCGGAGAATGGGGCGGGGTGATGGAAAGAGGGAGAATGGGGCGGGTGATGGAAAGCGGGAGAATGGGGCGGGGTGATGAAAAGCGGGAGAATGGGGCGGGGTGATGGAAAGCGGGAATGGGCGGGGCGATGGAAAGCGGGAGAATGGGGCGGGGTGATGGAAAGCGGGAGAATGGGGCGGGGTGATGGAAAGCGGAAGAATGGGGCGGGGTGATGGAAAGCGGGAGAATGGGGCGGGGTGATGGAGAGCGGGAGAATGGGGCGGGGTGATGGAAAGCGGGAGAAGGGGGCGGGGTGATGGAAAGCGGGAGAATGGGGCGGGGTGATGGAAAGCGGAAAATGGCGGGGTGATGGAAAGCGGGAGAATGGGGCGGGGTGATGGAAAGCGGGAGAATGGGGAGGGGTGATGGAAAGCGGGAGAATGGGCCGGGGTGATGGAAAGAGGGAGAATGGGGCGGGGTGATGGAAAGAGGGAGAATGGGGCGGGTGATGGAAAGCGGGAGAATGGGGCGGGGTGATGGAAAGAGGGAGAATGGGGCGGGTGATGGAAAGCGGGAGAATGGGGCGGGGTGATGGAAAGCGGGAGAAGGGGGCGGGGTGATGGAAAGCGGGAGAATGGGGCGGGGTGATGGAAAGGGAGAATGGGGCGGGGTGATGGAAAGCGGGAGAATGGGGCGGGGTGATGGAAGGCGGGAGAATGGGGCGGGGTGATGGAAAGCGGGAGAAGGGGGCGGGGTGATGGAAAGCGGGAGAATGGGGCGGGGTGATGGAAAGAGGGAGAATGGGGCGGGGTGATGGAAAGCGGAAGAATGGGGCGGGGTGATGGAAAGCGAGAGAATGGGGCAGGGTGATGGAAAGCGGGAGAATGGGGCGGGTGATGGAAAGCGGGAGAATGGGGCGGGGTGATGGAAAGCGGGAGAATGGGGCGGGGTGATGGAAAGCGGGAGAATGGGGCGGGTGATGGAAAGCGGGAGAATGGGGCGGGGTGATGGAAAGCGGGAGAATGGGGCGGGGTGATGGAAAGCGGAAGAATGGGGCGGGTGATGGAAAGCGGGAGAATGGGGCGGGTGATGGAAAGCGGGAGAATGGGGCGGGGTGATGGAAAGCGGGAGAATGGGGCGGGTGATGGAAAGCAGGAGAATGGGGCGGGGTGATGGAAAGAGGGAGAATGGGGCGGGGTGATGGAAAGAGGGAGAATGGGGCGGGGTGATGGAAAGCGGAAGAATGGGGCGGGGTGATGGAAAGCGGGAGAATGGGGCGGGTGATGGAAAGCGGGAGAATGGGGCGGGGTGATGGAAAGCGGGAGAATGGGGCGGGTGATGGAAAGAGGGAGAATGGGGCGGGGGGATGGA
>CANIUD010000977.1:0-57604 GCA_947470075.1 Closterium sp. Yama58-4
ACGCGCTTACTCTTGGTACCAACAATATGGGTAAGTAACGCGCTTACTCTTAGTACCATTCATATAAATAAGTAAGTGCATACTCTTGGTACAACAACCATTCAGGTAGTAACACGCTTTCGCCTGGTATTATCAATATGGGTACGTAACGCGCTTATCTTAGGGTTTGGCTCATGGCAGTCGCCTACGTCTCCAAGACCATACCGCAGGAAGTTGGGGGCAGTGCTATCCGGTGTGTGCATTGGGTTGGCTGCTGAGTGCAAGGGATGGCTGCTGTGGGAAACCATCAAAGTTGTGTTGTTTGACAGCAGAGATGTGAAATTTATATTGGGGGCAATATATATGGAGGCTGGGAGAAACAGCCGGAGGCAAGGGTGTCCCAGAGGGAGGAGCAGATTACCATGCAGCTGGACCTGACTCCTAGTGTGCAGGAGGAGGGAGAGGAGGTAGCTGCTCGGGGAATGGTGATGGAGAGAAGGTACAGGAGTACCTGCTGGTGGAGAAAAATGGTGTGGAGACTGGGCGGCAGCACTAGTGGGAGCTGATGATTCGAGGGAGGAGAGCAGCAGCAGGGGGAAAAAAGAAGCCGAAGGTTGTCATTATGAGGGGATAAGAGATACCCGTCTCCAGGCCAGGACATACCCGTGGGGTATAAGAAGTTGACTGTGTTGGGTAAGGGCTAATAAACTCAAGCTATTAGAGGACTTAATCAAACTTAAAAACCTCTCCTCCTCGGGGTCACCTCCAAGGGTCCCTGGGTGCCTGGTACAAGACCAGCCCCTATCCTCGGATCCGAGTTTGTAGAGAGAGGAATCAAGAAGGACTTAGTCAAAACAGCAAGAGTACCTTGAACGTCGCGCAGCGTGCCGTGCAGACCGCCGATCGGATTAAGCTGAGAATTCGCTATATCGAAGCTCGCTCCAAGAGCTTTAAAATGAGCCAAGTTGCCTCGCGAAAAGTTCTGCCATTACTAAGTTATGGCTCAGACGATGTTTGCCTAGCATTAGAGTGCTAGCATACTAGCGTTGACTCGGGTAGCATTCCGCCGTCGAATAGCGCAGAAACGAAATTCCAGTGAGGAAGGAATTCGCTTGAATCAATTTGACTATATATTCAGGTACAAACAGAGAGGATTAAATAGTTCTAGCTAGCAAGGACCTTGGGAATCAACCTGGGAACAACCAGGGATGATCCCAAATAATTCCAAGCAACAGAACCAACCTGGCTGGACAAAATAGCAGGTGGTAGGTTGGTAAACAACCTCTGGTTCTGTTTTTCCAACCTGGAAAAACAACAACCAGGTTCAGGTTCTAAAAACAGAACCTGTTTTGTCTTTGCCCAACCAGCCAAATGCTGGTTCCGCTGGTTTCCCCTGGCCTTGTAGCATGCAGATACAGACAAACAACATCCAACCTTCACCTAAATTGTACCCCTATAGTGCCTTCCCTGCTACACTATAGTTAACCAAACAAAACAGTACAATTCCGAGTTGGATAGAACTGAATCTGCGCAATCAACTCAACCGAACTGCAAAGCTTCCATCTAGGGTTCCTTTGCGAGCTCGTCCTTCCTGCTTGCACTGTTCATAGCGCATACAATGTTGTGCCAAAGCGCACATTGCGCGAGTACCTGCAAATGCATCAAGCGAAAAATGCGAAAGCAAACAAACACACAAACACACCATTCACACGCAAATGCATTCGCACACGCATACTCGTACAAACAAACGGCAGGATGCCGTGCAATGTGCATTTGCACCCAACACACTCCCCCTCAGCCTGCCGGCTGCATCCCTGTCATTCCATGCTAGTTCATGCTCATTCCACTCATGCGCACACAACGCCAATGAGGCTCATCCGCAAGCCTCTTGATGAGAAAGTCTGCTGGCTGCTGGTGAGTCTTGATGTAGATCGGATGCACCGTCCCCCTCTTCACCTCCTTACGCAGCCAGTGCCACTTGATACGCATGTGCTTGTTCAGCCCATGAAGCACAGCGTTTCTGGCCATCCCAAGAGCCCCCTTGCTATCACAAAACAGCGGCGTAGCAACTTTCTGCTCCTGG
This sequence comes from Closterium sp. Yama58-4, assembly GCA_947470075.1. NCBI lineage: Eukaryota > Viridiplantae > Streptophyta > Zygnematophyceae > Desmidiales > Closteriaceae > Closterium > Closterium sp. Yama58-4. The sequence continues at coordinate 2,063 of CANIUD010000977.1, forward strand.
CCAATCTCCTCTAACAGCCTCCTCGCAAATCACTCCTTCACCCCATGGAACATCGCCATGTACTCTGATTCTACGGAAGAGAGTGCCGTCTCCGTCTGCTTCTTGGACCTCCAACTAACAGGTCCTCCCCCAACTAAGCAGATATATCCTCCCACAGATGAGGAATCCTCCTTCTCAGAAGCCCACGTAGCATCGGTAAAGCAAGTGAGAAATAGCTTGCCTTCTCCAAGCCTCTCCCCCTTCTCTTTCAGCACCTCCACCCCTTTCTGCTTCACCTGTGCAGATGCGGAGTATTGAACTCCAATGCTTGGGTGAGAGTTCAGATACTTCACCACACGCTCAGCTGCATCCACCTGCTCCTCTGATGGATTCTGCACCACCCTAGCCAGCTGCCCAACCGAGAAAGAGATGTCGGGCCTCGTGTGAACTGCTGCATACAAGAGGCTGCCCACCAAGGACTGAAATTGCTGCTGCTCTTCAGCTTCAACCCCTTCATCCTCTGCAGCCTTCACAAGCTTGAATTCTGCTGGCAGGGGAGTTGCAACCTTGCGCTCATTCTCAATCCCATACTTTTCCCCCAGCTCCTTGATGAACTTCTCCTGGTGCAGCTTCAACCACCTGTGATCTGGATCCCTCTCCACGTGCATCCCGAGGTAGTACTTTACCTCCCCAAGGTTCTTGCACTTGAAGTTTTCCATCAGCTGCTGCTGCACTTTCTGGATCTCCTTCATGCTGCTGCTGAAGAGAAAAATGTCGTCCACATAGACCAGAAACAGCACCAGCTTCTCCCCCTCGCCCTTGAGAAAGAGGCTCTCATCACAGTTGCTGGTCCTGAATCCCATCTCCTCTAAAACAGCTGCCAACTTCTGGTACCAGCAGCGTGGCGCCTGCTTCAAGCCGTAGATGGACTTGTTGAGCTTGCACACCCTGCCCGTACCATCCTCATACCCAGGCGGCTGCGTCATGTACACATCCTCCTCTAAAATCCCATTCAGGAATGCCGTTGAAATATCCATCTGAATGATGAATTTCCCACTAACAGCTGCATCTGCCAACAAGACACGGAGGGTAGGGGGTTTGGCAGTGGGAGCAAAGATCTCGTTGAAGTCCTGCTTCTCCTTCTGCATAAACCCCTTCGCCACCAGCCTACTCTTGTAGATGGTGACCTGCCCCTTGTCATCGGTCTTGATCCTCAGCACCCACTTGCATTGTATCGCTTTTTCCCATCAGGCAGCACCACCAGATCCCATGTCCTATTCTCCAGCAGACTCTGGTACTCAGCATCCCTAGAAGCCAGCCACTTGTCCCTATCTGGTCCAGCTAATGCCTCCTCCATGCTAGCTGGTTCCTCTGGTGCAGGGGCAAGAAAACAGTACGCAGGCTCATCCTCCTCATCCGGGTCATAGCCATGAGGTAGAATCAGCAATGCCTCTTCGGTCCCTAGCTGCTGCTCTGCTGCATCAGTTCCTGCAGTCAGCTTCTTAGTAGCCATACGGGTACGTCCTGGCCTGGAGACGGGTGTCTCCCATCCCTTCATAACGACACCCTTCGGCTTCTTAGTTTTTCCCTGCTGCTTCTCTCCTCCCTCGGGTCCAGCAGCTCCACTAGTGCTGCCGCCAGTTTCCACACCATTTTCTCCACCAGCAGATGCCTCCTGTACCTTCTCTCCATCACCATTTCCAGCAGCTGCCTCCTCTCCCTCCTCCCACACACTAGGAGTCAGGTCCAGCTGCATGGTGATCTGCTCCATCTGCTGGGACACCCTTGCCTCCGGCTGTTTCTCCCAGCTCCCATACATCATGCCCTCAATGAATTTCACATCCCTGCTGTCAAACAACACACCCTTGGATGGTTCCCACAGCAGCCATCCCTTGCTCTCAGCAGCCAGCCCCAAATGCACACACCAGATTGCACTCGCCCCCAACTTACTGCGGTAGGTCTTGGGGACGTGGGCGACTGCCATGCAACCGAACACCCTCAGCATGTCCACCGGTGGCTTCCTCCCAAGCCACCTCTCCAACGGCACCCACGAGTCATCCCCAACCTTGGTGAGCACCCTGTTCCTAGCGACAGTGGCGTGCCGGACAGCATGAGGCCACATAGAATTGCTCAGCCCAGATTCTATGAGCAGCGCCCTAGCTGTCTCCAGAATGGTCCGGTTTGCCCGTTCTGCTACACCATTGGACTGTGGGGTATAAGCCGTGGTCAGCTCTCTCTGGATGCCCTGCTTCTTGAGCCAGGCCGTCATTTCAGCTCCAAGGAACTCACCACCCCGGTCTGTCCTAATCCGCTTCACTACACACTCCGCCTGCTTCTCCACGAATGGCAGCCAATCGTCCCGTATCGTGGAGGCGGCGTGGTCCTTCTGCTTCAGCGGATACGCCCACATCAGCCTGCTCCAGTCATCCACAATTGTAAGAAAATACCGCTCCCCCTTGTGCCCTTGCACCGGCAGCGGCCCCACCAAGTCCATGTGGACCAGCTCCAAAGGCTTCTTGCTCCTGCCAGCCACACTATGGAAAGGGAAACGGGTGAACTTTGAAAGCAAACAGATTTCACAGTTGTCATCGGGTGGCTGTCCGTTCAGCTTCAGACCCTTAACGGCTCCATCCTTCTCCAGCTGCTTCAGCAAAGGCATTGCCACATGCCCTAAGCGCCGGTGTGCCGTTGCCCAATCTGTCTCCCCAGATCTGGCCGACACTTTCACACCAACCCCTCCAACGGCATTGCACTCCCCCTGGGATGCAGACCCCTCTCCAGCCTGCCCCCCACCATGCCACGCCAGGGCCGGCAGCTGCCACATAGATCTGTACACGTCCTTGCTCTCGTGCAGATCCCAAAGCACCCGATTGCCCAGCTTCCCCTTATAAGTGCGTGCCCCATCCGTGTTGGTGTTCACCCCAGCCTTGCCAAGCTTACGGAGGGAGATAAGGTTGGCCTTCAGGTCGGGGACGAAGAGAACGTCGTGCAGCACCACCGGCTTGCCATCCGCTCCCTTAAACGCAGCTCGTCCCGCACCAGCCACCTTCAACATGTGTCCAGAGGCGGAGCACACTTCATTGATCGGTGCAGCTCGTACTTCGTCCAGCAGGTCCTTGCGCGGCGTCATCGTCCAAGCAGCGCCTGTGTCCAACACCCAATAGTCTAGGGGGTGCAGCTCTGCTCCAACTTTGGCAGAGGCGTCTCCTTGCTCCCCCTTGTCTCCTACATGGAAGAATTGGCCCGCGGTGCGCTCCTTCTTCTTCTCCGCACCGCCGTTGCCCTTCGGGTTGTTGTTGGACGAATCAGCGACCATGTTGGCGCCGTTTTTCTGGTTCCTCCGCGCGCCGCCATCCTGGTGACGATTCTGGGGGGTCCATCCATCGGGTTTCTTATAGCACAAAAACCAGGGGTGCCCTTCCTTCTCACAATACCAGCAACTCCCTTTCATTTTGCCACCAGCACCCGACTTGCCCCCACGTCCAGATTTCGCACCACGACCCCAACCGGTACCTCCTTGTTGGTCGTTGGAGTCGTCGTCTTTCTTTGCACCGCGTCCAGCACCACCGAAGCCACGTCCTCTGCCACGTCGGCTCCCTTGCATCCCGTAGCCGCTGCTGCCGTCGTCTCCACCCCTCAGTTGGCGGCGACGGAAGTCCTCCTCCAGAATCTTCGTCCGCACCCACTCGAGCGTCCACAAGCTCTGGTTCTGCGGCAGGCTCAATCCGCTCGTAAATTGAAGCCACGATTCCGGCAGCAGCGAGAGCATCTTCAAGCACTTGGTCTGCTCCGGGTAGGTGATTCCCGCGGTCGCCAACTTCGCGTAGAGGTCGCGCATCTTGTCCAGGACTGGTTGCACCGGCTCTCCCTCGCTCAGGCGCAACGCGGACAGCTCCCTCTCCAGCATCAACGTTGCGACAACGGAGGTCGGGGCGTGCAGCTCCCTCAACACGGTCCACGCCTTCGGACCGCATTCAACCTCCGGCAGCAGGTGCATGACGTGGTGACGCTGGTTCAGCTCCAAACTCTGCGACATCAAATAGTAGCCAGCCGAGGAGCGCTCATCCCAATCTTCCTGCAGCGTGGGGTCACTCGGTCTAGGCTCCTCCCCAATCATTAGTTTCAGCAAACCGATCTGACGGAAATATAATTGCATTTTCCAGGCCCAATCATCATAGCCCTCACCATTGAACTTCTCGACGGTGAAATTCTTCAGCACCTCCTTGACAAGCGAGCCCTGGTTTGTTCGCGCTCCCCTTGGCGCTGAAAGACCAGAATCTTGGCTGCCGCTACGATCTTGGGCTGAAGATTCACCAGCTCCCGCCGAGGTGTTGCCCGCCATAGCTACCTATAACGAGGATCACTATAACGCAGCTCTGATACCAGCTTGTTGGTGTAAGGGCCTAATAAACTCAAGCTATTAGGACTTAATCAAACTTAAAACCTCTCCTCGGGGTCACCTCCAAGGGTCCCTGGGTGCCTGGTACAAGACCAGCCCCTATCCTCGGGTCCGAGTTTGTAGAGAGAGGGATCAAGAAGGACTTAGTCAAAACAGCAAGAGTACCTTGAACGTCGCGCAGCGTGCCGTGCAGACCGTCGATCGGATTAAGCTGAGAATTCGCTATATTGAAGCTCGCTCCAAGAGCTTTAAAATGAGCCAAGTTGCCTCGCGAAAAGTTCTGCCATTACTAAGTTATGGCTCGGACAGCGTTTGCCTAGCGTTAGAGTGCTAGCATACTAGCGTTGACTCGGGTAGCATTCCGCCGTCGAATAGCGCAGAAACGAAATTCCAGCGAGGAAGGAATTCGCTTGAATCAATTTGACTATATTCAGGTACAAACAGAGAAGGATTAAATAGTTCTAGCTAGCAAGGACCTTGGGAATCAACCTGGGAACAACCAGGGATGATCCCAAATAATTCCAAGCAACAGAACCAACCTGGCTGGACAAAATAGCAGGTGGTAGGTTGGCAAACAACCTCTGGTTCTGTTTTTCCAACCTGGGAAAACAACAACCAGGTTCAGGTTCTAAAAACAGAACCTGTTTTGTCTTTGCCCAACCAGCCAAATGCTGGTTCCGCTGGTTTCCCCTGGCCTTGTAGCATGCAGATACAGACAAACAACATCCAACCTTCACCTAAATTGTACCCCTATAGTGCCTTCCCTGCTACACTATAGTTAACCAAACAAAACAGTACAATTTCGAGTTGGATAGAACTGAATCTGCGCAATCAACTCAACCGAACTGCAAAGCTTCCATCCTGGGTTCCTTTGCGAGCTCGTCCTTTCTGCTTGCACTGTTCATAGCGCATACAATGTTGTGCCAAAGCGCACATTGCGCGAGTACCTGCAAATGCATCAAGCAAACACACACACGAACACACCATTCACACGCAAATGCATTCGCACACGCATACTCGTACAAACAGACGGCAGGATGTCGTGCAATGTGCATTTGCACCCAACAGCGAGGAGACGCCATGACGCCCAGGAGTACGGAGCAATACCCTGGGCGGTCGTCGAGGAGTACGGAGCACCCTTCTCGACCTGCAACTCCTCGACAGGTGAACGACGAAGGCGGCGTCGACGTGGGCGTCAACGCCGGTGGTGGCCAAGTCGGCAGCAGTGCGGGAGGCACGTCGAGGCAGCGTGGTGTGATTCACGCCGATGAAGTCGGCGGCGTTCAGGCGCGAGGAATGCGGTCGTCGGCGGCTGCAGGCTCCTCGCAGGGTGACGTCGGAGGTCGACGAAGTGGATCTTCGCCGATGTCGGCGACCCAGGTGACAGCAGGCGGGATTGCACCGAGCTACGGCTACTTCAAGTTTACGTCGGATAGGATCTTGGTCACTCCCCTGCTGGTTTGTCGACTCGACATTCTCACCTAGAAGGATGCCATTGAGCCCCAGCTGGAGATGGCCGGGCTGATCAACTTTGCTCGCGGTACCGTGGCGACGCCGGAGGACCCCGACTTGCGTGCTGAGTTTCGCGCCGTGCAGCTGTTGACCTTCACGGTAATATCGAGGTGCTGCTCGCCGGCCGTGCAAATCGCCCTGAAGTCGTGCAGGGAGCACCTCGACGCCGGCCACCGGGCGTGGCACTTCATCGAGTCGACATATCAAGTCACCGACGACTTGTTTATCGCCCAGCTTGAAGGGCAGCTGACGCGTCTGCGTATGGGCGATCAGGAGACGGCGACGGACTACTGCAACCGAGCTCGGCGAATTCTCGCCACCATACGGATGGCTGGCACGGAGTACTTGACGGCGTCGTACGTCACTCACGGCATGCAGGGACTCCGGAGCAGCTACAACCTGCTGAAGCGGTTGTCGATGGCGCCGAGCACACAGGCGACACTCAACGAGGACACATTGACCTCGTACATCGTACACAACGACGCGATGCAGGAGGCCGAGCGGTCCCAGGAGCTCCTGGCGCAGGTGAACTACGTCGCCCCGGCGAAGCAAGGTGGCGCTGCCCGGGGCAGCGCGGGCAGTCTGGTGGCGGTGGTAGTAGTGGCTGGAAGCCGTCCAAGGAAGTCGACAAGAAGAAGTCGACCAAGGACAGCGGTCGAGGAGGAGGAAGTCGACGTCGAGAATGTCAGCTATGCGGCGACCCCGACCACCTCTCCTTCGAATGCTCCAACCGCAGTGACTTAGACGACGATGACAGGGGAGGCCGCGGGAGGTCTGGCAGCCGTCGTCCTCGTCAACGAGGAAACAAGCCGTGCAAGGGGCGCGACGACAAGTCGGCGTCGTGCTCTCTGGTCGGCGTCGTGGAGCCGACCGTCTTGCTTGCGCCGGAGGCTGGCGAGGACTTCCAGGCGGTAGCGGCATCTGTGCAGGCTAATCCGGCGGTGGACTTGCTCGACAGCGGCTGCTCGCACCACCTGATGGGGACGAAGGACGCCTTTGTCGACTTGGGACCGAGCGGCGACGTGAAGCACGTGCGCGGCTTCAATGGGGCGCTGCAGGACGTCCAGGGCCGCGGCACCGTCGCCCTGCAGGGAGACGCCGGGAAGCGGGTGCTCATCCCCGGCGAGCTCTTAGTGCCGGGCGTGCAGGGGAACTTGCTGTCAGCCGGCCAGCTGAAGGAGAACGGCGTGAAGCTGCAAGACGACGGCGATGGGATGCTTCTCGTCTCGGCGACGAGCGGCGTGCTTGGTCGAGCAACGTATTCCGGCCGGGTCCTCTGCACCGACTTACGTCCCTGCTCGGCGCCGAAATCAACGCCGGATAGGCTGCATGCAAGACTGGCACACGTCGGCATGGACACCATACGGAGCTCGGCAAAGCACGAGGTCGCCACTGGGCTGGACCTCAAGTCGGCGTCTGGTGCCGAGTCACCGTGTGTCTCGTGCGTTGGCGGGAAGCTGGCGCGGCACACCTTCCCTGACCAGGGCTCCGACGCCGACGACGTGCTGGCCGTTGTAAACCTCGACCTGTGGGCCATTCCGCGTCTCTGCCAAGGATGGCAGCCTGTACTTCCTGCTGCTGAAGGACCGCAAGACCCGCTACGTGTGGGTGAGGCCGGTCGCCAAGAAGTCCGACGTGCTGCGGGAGTTCGAGCAGTGGCTGGTGGCGATTGAGCGGCAGACGAAGAAGTTGGTGTTGTTGCTGCATTCTGACAGGTGAGGGGAGTTCCTCGGGAAGGACTTCACCGCCCTCGTTGATGGCAAGCGGATCCTCCACGACCTTACCTGCCCGTACACTCCGCAGCAGAACGGCATGGCGGAGAGGGAGATGAGGACGGTGGTGGAGTCGGTGCGGACGATGCTGTTGCACATGGGCGTGCAGCACCACTGGTGGCACCACTCTGCGGCCCGTCTGGGTCCGCAACTGCCTTGAGAGGTCGACGCTGCCGCCGGGGACTACACCGTTCCAGCTGCTCACCGGGAAGAAGCCCGACTTGTCGCTGGCACGCGTGTGGGGCTGCATGGCGCAGTTCCTGGTCCCCGAGCAGCAGCGTGGTGGGAAGCTGAAGCCGAAAGCCCGGTGGGGCCTTCTTCTCAACGTGTCGGAGGAGAGCAAAGACTGGGAGCTCCTCGACATCGCCGCCAACCGGGTGGTCACCACGTCGTGTTCTACAAGGACATGTCGCTGGCGGTGTGGAAGTCGACGCACGGGCCGGTATCAGGACGGACGCCAACCCCCCCGCCGACCGACACCTCGACGGCGACGCTGCCTTTGCTCGACGAGATCGTGCTTCCTCCTTCCCTTGCCCCTCCCCTCTTGGCCGACCTGCGCGGTCTGACTCCGGTGTCAGCCTCCGGCGATGAGGGGAGCAGTGGGGCGTCGCCTGTGGCGCCGGCCAAGTGCAAGGTGGACGACGTGACGCTCAAAAAGTGAAGACAACAGCGGGCAGTCGGGGACGCAGCAGGCTGAGCAGGTGTAGCCGACAAGGGAGCAGGCATCAGCGTGGCTGACCCAGTAGCAGTCGGCGACCTGGCTGTCGGCACGGGAGCTGACCGCACGGAAGAAATCGGTCGGGACGCCGACCGAGGTGCAGCAGGACGACGAGGACGGCGGAGCCAGTGAAGATGAAGGGGAGCAGTAGGCCGACGAGGAGTTCCCCGACCGTGACGTGGTGGCCTGAACCCCGGAAGTCAGGTCGACTTCGGAGGCCTCCCGACTTAACCACGGTGTACGACATGGAAGACGATGACATATTGTACGACGACGCCGATAACGATGAGGAGTTTTCGGAGCTAGACCCCGACGTGCATGCCGACCCCGAACACCGCTGGGACATCTCGATGATGACGGTGAAGGAGGCGTTGGCGAGCTGGAAGGGCCCGGCGGTGAAGGCCGCCATGGAGGAGGAGATCCGCAGCCTCATCGGCATGGTGACCTAGGAGCTGGTCAAACGCCCACCGGGGGTCAACATCATGAAGAACCGGTGGGTGTTGACGACGAAGTACCACATCGACGACACCGTCGAGCGCGAGAAGGCAATGTAAAGGGCTTCACGGAGATATACGGTGCCGACTACGACAAGTCGTACGCGCCGGTGAGCAGCTACGATGCTTCAAGGTTGGCGACGACAAGATAACCTGCTGGGTGCTGGTCTACGTCGACGACCTGCTCGCCGCCAGCAGCAGCCCCGCGATGCTGAAAGAGCTGAAGGAGCTGCTGGAGGCCGCCTTCGAGCTGCGCGAGATCTCGCCAGTGCAGAAGTACCTCGGGCTGGAGATCGTGCGCGACAGGTCGGCGAGGAAGCTGTGGCTGCACCAGTAGGGCTACGCCGACAAGCTGCGTAGGCGGTTCATCGACGAGGAGCAGGGCGGACGGACTCCGAAGACGCCGGTCTTTGTCGATGCCTACGCCGAGATCACATTCGACGACGAGGAGGCGCAGGAGCGACAGGAGGAGGAGTACCGGCAGAAGGTCGGCTCGCTGCAGTTCGCGGCGATGACGACGAGGCCAGATATCGCCTTCGCCTACAGCAAGCTGGGGAGCGGCCTCACGGTGAGGAGCGACTAACACTAGCGCGAGGTCGACCGCTGCCTCGCCTACCTCGCCAACACGCGTGACACCGCCTTGGAGTTTGGCGGTGGACCTGACACGCTGGAGCTGGTCGGCTACATGGACGCCGACGACGCCGGCGACAAGCAGAACAGGACGAGCACAGGCGGATACGTGTTCGTCTACGGAGGAGCCGCAGTCTCCTGGTCGAGCCAGCGCATCAAGTGCGCGACGCTGTCCTCGACCAGGTCGGAGTACGTGGCGGCCGTCGAAGCCGGCAAGGAGGGACGCCGACTTCGCTTCCTCCTGGCAGAGTTCCGGCAGCTGGATGCTGGAAGGCCGATGGTCCTGAGGGTGGACAATAAGTCGGCCATCACAGTCGCCGAGGTATGGGGTTGACGGGCAACCTCAAGCACATGGAGCGGCGACAGGCCTGGCTGCAGCACATGTTGAAAAGGGGGAAGTTTTCGCTGCATTACACCCCGACGGTTGAGCAGCCGGCCGACTCCTTGACGAAGGCACTGCACTATCCGGCCTTCAACCGGTGCTCTGTTGCAATCGGCCAAGTGCGTCTGGCCGACGTGGGCGACGGCGACAACGACGTGCAGCAGTAGGTGCCATGCCCTCTTGCATGGCTGGTGCGGTGGACGACGTGCTGTGTGTTGGGTGCACGTCGACGAGCTTTTCTCCGAGAAGTACTGCCGTGTGGGCTGGGGGCCCAAGCGTGAACGCGGCAGGGGAGTGTCAACGGGAGTTGTGTGTTGGCCCCGTCCTCGCTTGGGCGGAGCCGACTTCGTGGTCGGGTGTAGGGTGCAGCCGACCTGCAGCAGTGGGCGAGCTGGTCGACGAGGAAGTCGACCTGCACGGGTGCCACTGCATGGTTCAGGCCGACTTCAGGATGGCGACGACTTTATGGAGGTCGACCTAGGAAGTCGACCTGCAGAGGGCGTCGACTTGGTGACGCCAACTTTCATTGGGCAGCCGACTTGTGTGGTCGGCTGACAGGACTGCTGGTCGACCTGGTGGTTGGTCGACCAGGAATGCTGGTCGACTTGGTGGTTGGTCGACCAGGCGTGATGTCGACCTGGTGGTCGACCGAACATGGTGGTCGACGAAGGAGGGGCCGACGTCGACCTCGACAGAGGGATTCGAGACGCCGAGCTGCTGGGCGTCAAGTAGCAAGGCGTCAACTTGGTGACGCCGACTTCGGGGGTCGGCTGACGTCAACCTGGATCTGGTCGACCTGGTGAGGTCGACTAGAGGTGTCCGTCAATTTGAGTGGTCGACAGGCACGAAGAGGAGCAGCCGGTCAACGTGGTTGCCTGGTCGACCATGTTACCTGGGTGACGAGGTTCGGTGGAGGCATGCGACGGTCGCCCCGATGTTTTTGGCGAGGACGACCTCGGTGGTGGTATCCAGAGGTCGACGTGGCTGATCAGAAGCAATCGTCAGCACGAAGTTGACTTGGTGTGTGCGCTGTGCAGGTGACGAGGCACTGCGCGTGAATCATCTGCAAGCACCTACAAAGAGGATGCGCTGCTATCCTGCGGGAGCAACGTTGGCACGCCGTCAACCTGCGACGTTGGCACGCCGTCGACTTGCAGCGTTGGCAAGCCGCAACTCTGCACTGCTGGGAGCGCGGTCGACCAAGTCGTGCTGGCACGCGGTCGACTGTGCTGCGCTGGCAGTCGACCTGCTTGCATCCTAGCTCTGATATAGTCTAGCCTTGCCAACTTGATCGTACCATTGTTGTCAACTTTTGCTAGTGAAACTCTTGCCAACTTTCCCTGTGAACCAGCAAGTAGTGCAAGCACGAGTAAACGACTAAGTGGATGAACGCAGAGATCACACGAGCACCCGTGCCTAGCCTGTAGTCTAGCTCCCGTTGTAGTAGTTATCTCCGCAGATAGGGGCTGGTCTTGTACAGGCACCCAAGGACCCTTGGAGGTGACCCCGAGGAGAGGTATTAAGAGTAAGCGCGTTACTTACCCATATGGTTGGTACCAAGAGTAAGCGCATTATTTACCCTTATTGTTCTTTCCAAGAACAAGCGCATTAATTACTATTTTGTTCGTACAAAGAGTATTCGCATTACTTACCCATAATGTTGATACCAATTGTAAATGCGTTACTTACCCATATGATTGGTACCAAGAGTAAGCGCGTTACTTACCAGTACGGTTCGTACCAGGAATATGCGCATTACTTACTCATATTGTTAGTACCAAGAATAAGCGTCTTACTTACCCATATGGTTAGTACCAAGAATACGCCCGTTACTTACCCATATGCTTGGTACCATGAGTAAGTGCGTTATGTACCCATATTGCTGGTATGAAGAGAAGGCGCGTTTCTTACCCATATGGTTGGTACCAAGAGTAAGCGCATTATGTACCCATATGGTTGGTACCTAAAGTAGCAGCATTACTTACCCATATTAATGGTACCAAGAATAAGAGAGTTACTTACGCATACTGTTAGTACCAAGAGTAAGCGTGTTTCTTAACCATATGGTTGGTACCAAGAGATCGTATTTGCGTTACTTACCCATATGAAAGTTACTAAGAGTAGGGCGTTATTTACCCATATGGTTGGTACCAAGAGTAAGCACGTTACTTACCCATATGGTTGGTACCAAGAGTAAGCGCATTACTTACCCATATGGTTGGTACCAAGAATAAGCGCGTTAATTATCCATATTATTGGAACCTATAGTAAGCGCGTTATTTACCCATATGGTAAGTAATAAGTGTAAGCGCGTTACTTACCCAAACCGTTGGTACCAAGAGTACGCGCGTTACTATTCATATGGCTGGTACCAAGAGTAAGTGCGTTACTTACCCATATGGTTGGTACCAAGAATATCTGTGCTACATACCCATATGGTTGGTACCAAGAATAGGTAACCACGTTATTTACCAATATTGTTAGTATCAGAAGTAACCATATTTCTAACCCAGATAAATGTTACTAAGTGTAAGCGCGTTACTTACCGATATTGTTGGTACCAAGAATAAGCGCGTTACTTACCCATATGGTTAGTACCATATGGTTGATACAAAGGGTAAGCATGTTACTTACCCATGTGGTTGGTACCAAGAGTAAGCGCGTTATTTACCCATATTGTTGGTACCAAGAGTAACCGAGTTCAGTACCCATATAGTTACTAATATGCATAAGCGCGTTACTTACCCATATCATTGTTACCAAGAATGAGCACGTTACTACCCGTATGGTTCGTACCAAGAGTAAGTGCGTTATTTACCCATATGGTTGGTACCAAGAGTGAACTCGTACTTACCCATATTGTTGGTACCAAGAGTAAGCGCGTTACTTACCCATATGGTTGGTACCAAGAGTAAGCGCGTTACTTACCCATATGGTTGGTACCAAGAGTAAGCGAGTTAATTATCCATACTGTTGGTACCAAGAGTAAGCGCGTTATTTACCCATATTGTTGGTACCAAGAGTAAGCGCGTTACTTACCCATATTGTTCTTTCCAAGAACAAGCGCGTTAGTTACCTATTTTGTTCGTACCAAGAGTAAGCGCGTTACAAACCCATATGGTTGTGTCAAATGTGGTAGCCTGTAATGAGGTTTGTCTTAGGGGGTACAAAAGTTAGGGTTTGTTATATGTACCCCAAACCAACATCAATGCATCATTCATTCCTCAGTTTGACATGGTATCACCTAGGTTCGGATCCTGTGGGATCCCGCTCCTCCCGACCTCGTTCGTATCGCCCGAGCCTGTCTCCCTCTCTCGTACTAGTTGCGCACGTCTTGCCCGAGCCTAGCGCCGGCCCGCTCTAGTCGCGTTCCTTCGTTACCGCGTGTTACGCAGATCCACTGCTTTCGTAGCGTAGCGACCTTCCCCCCCCCCCCCCCCCCCCCCCCCCCCTGCTGCCCGTCACGTTTTCCCCCCCGCTGCCCGTCGAGTTGCGTTTTTTCCCCCCGCTGCCCGTCGAGTCGCGTTTTCCTCCCCGCTGCCCGTCGAATCGCGCCTTCCCCTGCCCCCGTCGCGTCGCGCTCTCCCCGCCCGTCGTCCCGTCGCCCGTCCCCCCCCCTACGCGCGCCGCCGCTGCGCCTCCTCCCGTCGCCCGTCGCCGCAGCCGCAGCCTGCGCCCGCCGCCGCTGCCCCCCCCCCCCCCCCCCCGCTGCGTTATGTACCCATATTGCTGGTATGAAGAGAAGGCGCGTTTCTTACCCATATGGTTGGTACCAAGAGTAAGCGCATTATGTACCCATATGGTTGGTACCTAAAGTAGCAGCATTACTTACCCATATTAATGGTACCTGTCAAACATTGCATGTTTATATTGTCTAGGCTGTAGTGGGTTACACCTTAGGGGGTACACAAAGTTAGGGTTTCCTACTTGTACCAAACTCTGTTCTAGTTCATCCATTCCTGCTCAGTTATTTCTGACATGGTTTCAGAGCAGGTCCTTCGCTAGGACTGTTCTTAGGGCCCACCGACTTACCTACCTGCTTACCTTCGCTTGTTTCCGGCCCCGCTGGCCCCGTCGATCTAGCAAGATCTAGCGGCCCTGCGGCCCCGTCGAAATTTTTTTTTAGCGGCCTCTCACGGCCCCCGTCGCGTCGCCCCTTAGCGCCCCGATCGGCCCCGTCACGCCGCCCGCGAACCGCACAGCGCGCCGCGCTCACAGCCCGCGAACCGCCCGCGCACAGCCCGCGACCCGCCTGCGCAGCCCGCGACCAGCCCGCGCAGCCCGCGCACAGCCCGCGAACTGCCCGCGAGCAGCCCGCGACCTGCCCGCGAACCCCCGCGAGCCGCCCGCGACCCGCTTACGCAGCCCGCGAGCAGCCCGCGCAGCCCGCGCTGAGCCTGCGCGGCTCGTGCGCTGACCGCCGCCGGCCCGCACGCTGCCCGCACTGCTCCCGGCCCGCCGCTGCTGAGCCCGCAGCCGCCCGCGCACCGCCGCTGCTGAGCCCGCCGCCGCCCGCGCACCGCCGCTGCTGAGCTCGCCGCCGCCCGCGCACCGCCGCTGCTGCGCCCGCTGCCGCCCGCGTATCACCGCTGCTGAGCCCGCCCCTGCTGCGCCGGCTCTCGCTGCCGCCTGCTGCGCCTGTGCACCACTGCAGATCCTACTACTACACTTCCTGCTACTGCTGCTTGTGCGCCACTACAGTCTGTAGGCCCCACCGGCCCTGCTGACCCTGCGCACGCCTGTTCAGTGACTTTACTGCTTCTACTACTGCCGCTGTCGCTATGGCTAGTCCTCCTGTTCTAGCTTTCGACGCCGAGGGCCGTCCGGTCAAATTCGAAACCTGGCTAGATGATCTGCACCTTTTCCTACAGCTCACTGCCAAGGAAGATATTACACTGTACGACCACGCTCTCGGCCATGCGACCGCCCCACTCGCTACTGCCCCCCCAACTGAGCGCTCACAGTGGCAGACCCGTGACGCGCACGCTCGCTTTGCTATTCGCAACTCCCTGCCGCTAGATGAGCGCGAGCACTTCGGCCAGTGCAAGACTGCTAAGGACCTCTACACAGCTGTAGTGGCCCGCTACTCCTCACCCGCTTCTGCCACACTAGGCCGCCTCACTCTCCCCTACCTGTTCCCCGACCTAGCCTCTTTTCACACTGTCGCAGACCTCATCACCCACCTTAAGACTAGTGAGGCTCGCTTTCGCGCTGCCATGCCTGATGAGTTCCTCGCTAGCAACCCCCCCCCGCTCTGGATCACTCTCTACCACGTTGTCACCCGCCTCCCTGACTCTCTGCGCCCTGTCAGGGACCAGTTCCTCTCTCGCTCCCCCACTGAACTCACCATAGCCCTCCTCGAGAAGGAACTGCTTGCAGCCGAGGCTAGTATCGTCGCTGTAGGCACCTCTCGTGGCGACCCCCGCGGCCCCTTCTTCGAGGGGTGCTCCCCTTCCCCCCTCCTCCCCTCTGTCGCCTCTGCTGCTGCTGTCGACCTCCTTGGTGCTGAGAAGGTCGGGGCTGCGTCTGCTTCAGGCGGACGACGCAGGGGCAGGAGTGGCAGGAGTGGGGGTGGTGGCGGAGGAGGCGGGGGTGGAGGTGGTGGCGGTGGAGGTGCGACTGGAGAGGCTAGTGGCGGCGGTGGTGGAGGTGACAGCGGTGTTGGGAGTGGTGACAGGGGCGGAGGTGGCAGCGGAGGCGGAGGTGGTCGTGGCAGCGGCAGGGGTGGAGGTGGCCGGGGCGGAGGCGGAGGGGGTGGTGGTCGTGGAGGCCCGGCGGGCGGTCAGAGTCAGCAGCCTGCCCCGACCCTTCAGGCCGCCCGTGAGTGGTATGCGCGGCGCAGCGTCACCTGCCAGTACGTTATTCGTACAGGTGACCGCACTGGCCAGACGTGTGGGGGGCCGCACCAGACGGAGCGCTGCTTCGCCCGCCTCAACGATGCGTGGCGCACTCAGTTTCCTGGTGGGGGTGAGCTGCCGCGCTGGGCTGATCTGCTCAGGAAGGGTGTTGATATTTGGGCACTTGACTTTGATGCTATTCTCACTGCCATGTATGCGATGTCTATTAGTGGAGAGGGTGCTCAGTACTTGCGTGTTCCGCCCGACCCGGGCATTCAGGCCAGCCCTGCTGCTGCACTAGGTGCTAGTGTGTCTGCTTCCACAGGTACTACTGCAGCTGCTGCTCTAGGTGCTTCTGCGTCTGTGCCCCCTGGTACTGAGTCGACTGCAGCACTGCACACCTTCACACTTGACTCAGGTGCTTCTCGCTCTTTCTTTCGTGACCGCACTGTCCTTGAGCCTCTAGCTCGGCCGGTTGCTGTCTCTCTTGCTGACCCCTCTGGGGGTCCGGTCCTTGCGACCTCCTCCACCACCCTTCCGTGTCCAGCGGTTCCGTCCGGCAAGCTCTCAGGTCTCTACCTCCCCTCGTTCTCCACGAACTTGGTGGCAGGTAGTGCGCTCCAGGACTCGGGTGTTCACCAGTTCACCCCTGCCTACGAGCGTGTGACTCACTGCACGTGTGCTCGGACGGGCCGCCACCTGGCTACTTTCACTCGAGAGCCGGGGTCTGACCTGTACACACTGACCACTGAGTCCCCTCAGGTAGCTGCGTCTGCGTCAGCGTCAGGTCAGCTGTCCGCCCCCTGCTCGTGTCGCTCTCTGGCGAACGACACCGTCCTCTGGCACCACCGCCTTGGTCACCCGTCTGTGCAGCGCCTGCGGGCCATGCACAAACGGGACCTTGTTGCTGGTCTTCCCAGGGTGCTCCCTCCCCTTCCTGACTCCCCTGCTCCTGACTGCATTCCCTGTGTCGAGGGGCGGCAGCGCGCCGCTCCTCACTCCTCCTCCTTTCCCCCGACGACCGCTCCCCTGCAGACGCTCCACATGGACGTGTGGGGCCCAGCCCGCGTCCGTGGTCAGGGTCAGGAGAGGTACTTCCTGATAGTTGTTGACGACTACTCGCGCTACACCACGGTCTTCCCCTTGCGCGCCAAGGGTGACGTCCCTGGTGCTTTGATCCCCTGGATCAGCCGAGCCCGTCTCCAGCTAGGCGAGCGCTTTCACTCGGACTTTCCTGTCCTGCGCTTGCACTCTGACAGGGGTGGTGAGTTCGCCTCCGACCTCTTGGCAGCCTACTGTGCTGAGCACGGCATTGAGCAGTCGTACACGCTTCCGGCCTCTCCACAGCAGAATGGGGTTGCTGAGCGCCGCATTGGCTTAGTCATGGAGGTCGCTCGTACCTCCCTGACCCATGCGGCTGCTCCCCACTTTCTGTGGCCGTTTGCAGTCCGGTACGCAGCGCATCAGCTCAACCTCTGGCCCCGTGTCTCCTTGCCGGAGACTTCCCCGACTCTACGGTGGACGGGAGAGGTTGGCGATGCGTCGCGTTTCCGGGTCTGGGGATCTCGAGCTTTTGTCCGCGACACGTCCGCGGACAAGCTCTCGCGTCGCGCTGTTCCCTGTGTCTTTCTTGGCTTTGTTCCCGACGCGCCTGGATGGCAGTTTTACCACGTCACCTCGCGCCGGGTTCTGGCCTCTCAGGACGTCACTTTTGACGAGTCTGTCCCCTTCTACCGCCTCTTCCCCTACCGCACTGCCCCGCTCCCCCCCCGCCTCTCTTCCTCGCTCCAGGTGCTGAGGTACCAGACCCCCTCCCCCCTCAGGGTGCCGCTCCCTCAGGTGTGTCCCAGGTAGACCCGAGTGAGCCTGTCGAGGTAGCTGTTGACTCGCGTCCTGCGTCTGGGGGTGCTGAGCCTGGGAGTGCTGCGTCTGAGGGTGCTGAGCCTGGGGGTGCTGAGCCTGGGGGTGCTGAGCCTGGAGGTGCGGAGCCTGGAGGTGCGGAGCCTGGGGGTGCTGAGCCTGGAGGTGCGGAGCCTGGAGGTACTGAGCCTGGAGGTGCGGAGCCTGGGGGTGTTGAGCCTGGAGGTGCGGAGCCTGGAGGTGCGGAGCCTGGTGGTGCTGAGTTTGGACGTGCTGAGTCTGGGGGTACTCCATCTGGAGGAGCCCTCTCCTCCCAGCAGCTGCAGGAGAGGTACCTCGAGTACTGCCGCCTCCGGAGAGGTGCTTCTGGAGCTCGTCCCGGTACTTCCCCTCCTACCCAGGAGCTCCCCCCCATTCAGGTGATCCGCGAGTGGTACACGCGGCGCTGCAGTCTTCGTAGTGGTACTCCTGGTGCTGCGGACCCGAGCGGTGGTGCTGTTGCTGGTGCTGAGGACCCGGATACTGGAGCTGCGGCTGGTGCTGAGGACCCGGGCGTTGGAGCTGCTGCTGGTGCTGAGGACCCAAGCGGTGGCGCGGCTGCTGGTGCTGAGGACCTGACCAGTGCCCCTGCTGCTGGTGCTGAGGACCCGGGCGTTGGAGCTGCTGCTCGTGCTGAGGACCCGACCGGTGGTGCTGCTGCTGGTGCTGAGGACTCGGGCGTTGGAGCTGCTGCTGGTGCTGGGGACTCGGACGTTGGGGCTGCCACTGGTGTCCCTGCTGCTTCTGGAGACGCTGCGCGGCCGCGACCGTACTTCGTACCGCTCCTTCAGCAGGTTCTTGGTCAGGCTCCTCCTCCTTGTCCTCCTTCCTCCGTCGAGTGTCCTCTGCCTGTCCAGCCGCAGTCACAGTTACCGCCTGTCTCGCCTCTCCCTGCTCCCTCCCCTTACGCTGGTCCCACAGGAGGTCTTACAGAGCGTCGTGAGCCTGAGTCTCGTCCTGCGTCGCCTGTTCGTACTGCTCGCACTGGTCGTCGTGTCCCACGTGAGCGTCCTCCTCCTGTCCCTGGCACTCACTACATGACTCTGCGTCCCTCCACTGCTCCGCAGCGTGTCCCGCTGCCGTCTCCTCCTGCGTCCTCTCTTCCTACTCTTCCTGACCCGGAGTCTGACTCCCGTCGTGCTGCCAGTCCCACTGTTACGCGTCTCCTCGCTACAGTTGTCACTGACCCGACCTTTGAGTCCTCTGCTGCGTCTGCTCTGGTCGCTGAGTTGGTTGACTTTGCTGCTCGCTGTCGCCTAGACTACGCTGCCAGCCTTGTCGCTAGGTCTGAGTCTGCGTCTGCCTGTCCTCCGTCCGTCGGGGGTGAGTGTGCCCTCGGCACGGACGTCCTTGAGGACAGACAGGAGGAGTTCCACTGCCTTACTGCTGCTTTGCCCCGTCTCGTGTCCTTGCTAGTTGCCCCTGAGGGAGACCCGGATGCACCAGACATCCCGACCCCACGCTCTTACGCTGAGGCGATAGCGGGTCCCTACTCCTCTCAGTGGCAGACAGCCATGGACGCAGAGATGGCCTCCTGGAAGTCCACAGGCACCTACGTAGACGAGGTTCCCCCTCCTGGGGCGAACATCGTCAGTGGCATGTGGATTTTCAGGGTGAAGCGGCCGCCGGGTTCTCCACCTGTCTTCAAGGCGCGCTACGTGGCTCGAGGCTTCAGTCAGCGAGAGGGAGTAGACTTCTTTCAGACCTTCTCCCCCACCCCGAAGATGACTACTCTTCGGGTGCTGCTGCACATAGCCGCTCACCGCGACTACGAGCTTCACTCTCTTGACTTCAGCACTGCTTTCTTGCAGGGCAGCCTGCACGAGGAGATCTGGCTGCGCCGCCCCCCTGGCTTCACTGGGTCATTTCCTCCTGGCACCCAGTGGAGGCTTCAGCGGCCGGTCTACGGTCTCCGCCAGGCGCCACATGAGTGGCACGACACACTGAGGACGACACTTGCGGCTCTTGGGTTCGCTCCCTCTACTGCTGACCCGTCGCTGTTTCTACGCACCGACACCTCGCTGCCGCCGTTCTACATCCTCGTGTACGTCGACGACTTGGTCTTTGCCACTGCTGACACCGCGGCACTCGCTCACGTGAAGTCGGAGCTGCAGAGGAGACACACGTGCACAGACCTGGGTGAGCTGACGAGCTATCTTGGCTTGCGGATCACCCGGGACAGAGCGCGGCGCACCATCACCCTGACTCAGTCACACATGGTGCAGCAGGTTCTCCAGCGCTTCCGCTTCACGTACTCCTCGCCTCAGTCCACTCCTCTGCCTACCGGTCACTCGCTCTCAGCTCTGCCTTCGGATGAGTCCGTAGAGCCGAGTGGCCCGTATCCAGAGCTTGTGGGCTGCCTCATGTACCTGATGACCTGCACTCGACCTGACCTTGCATACCCTCTTAGCATCCTAGCACGCTATGTCGCTCCTGGCCGTCACCGGAAGGAGCACATGGATGCTGCTAAGAGGGTGTTGCGCTACTTGTGCAGTACGTCGGGCATGGGGCTTGTGCTTGGAGGGCGAGACCGGGTTGTTCTCACAGGGCATTCAGACGCTTCTTGGGCAGACGACCAGGCTACTCAGCGGTCGTCCCAGGGTTACACCTTCAGCCTTGGCTCTGGCTCAGTTTCTTGGCGTTCTACTCGCTCTTCTTCTGTTCTCAGCTCCAGTTGTGAGGCTGAGATCTACGCCACAGCCATGGCTGCTCAGGAGCTACGCTGGCTGACCTACCTGCTGACCGACCTCGGAGAGCGGCCTCGTTCTCCTCCAGTGCTGTACGTTGACAACAAGGCTGCCATTGCCTTGTGTGAGGAGCACAGACTGGAGCACAGAACGAAGCACATCGCTCTGCGGTACTTCCTTGCTCGAGAGCTGCAGCAGCGTGGTCAGCTTTGTCTGCGTTACGTGGCCACGGAGGCCAACACTGCTGATGTGTTCACCAAGGCGCTTCAGCCTTGTGACCATCAGCGCTTTTGCACTCTACTAGGCCTTGTACCTACTGGGCCTCACTTGCTTACCTCTTGACCTTGCTTGTACTGTGATCACTATATATATATGCCTACTTGTTTACTTTTGCTAGGTTGTGATCACTGTATCTCTTGCTTTGTTATAAACCTGCATGTGAACTGGTCTTGTGACCGCTTGCTTGTGCTCGGAATTTGTGTGGAATCCTTGAGATCCACCCTGAGCTTGCTGTGCTTTGCTTTGACTGGTCTTGTGACCCTGTGGTTGTCTCCCACTGCGCCTATGGGGGTGTGTCAAACATTGCATGTTTATATTGTCTAGGCTGTAGTGGGTTACACCTTAGGGGGTACACAAAGTTAGGGTTTCCTACTTGTACCAAACTCTGTTCTAGTTCATCCATTCCTGCTCAGTTATTTCTGACAGTACCAAGAATAAGAGAGTTACTTACGCATACTGTTAGTACCAAGAGTAAGCGTGTTTCTTAACCATATGGTTGGTACCAAGAGATCGTATTTGCGTTACTTACCCATATGAAAGTTACTAAGAGTAGGGCGTTATTTACCCATATGGTTGGTACCAAGAGTAAGCACGTTACTTACCCATATGGTTGGTACCAAGAGTAAGCGCATTACTTACCCATATGGTTGGTACCAAGAATAAGCGCGTTAATTATCCATATTATTGGAACCTATAGTAAGCGCGTTATTTACCCATATGGTAAGTAATAAGTGTAAGCGCGTTACTTACCCAAACCGTTGGTACCAAGAGTACGCGCGTTAGTATTCATATGGCTGGTACCAAGAGTAAGTGCGTTACTTACCCATATGGTTGGTACCAAGAATATCTGTGCTACATACCCATATGGTTGGTACCAAGAATAGGTAACCACGTTATTTACCAATATTGTTAGTATCAGAAGTAACCATATTTCTAACCCAGATAAATGTTACTAAGTGTAAGCGCGTTACTTACCGATATTGTTGGTACCAAGAATAAGCGCGTTACTTACCCATATGGTTAGTACCATATGGTTGATACAAAGGGTAAGCATGTTACTTACCCATGTGGTTGGTACCAAGAGTAAGCGCGTTATTTACCCATATTGTTGGTACCAAGAGTAACCGAGTTCAGTACCCATATAGTTACTAATATGCATAAGCGCGTTACTTACCCATATCATTGTTACCAAGAATGAGCACGTTACTACCCGTATGGTTCGTACCAAGAGTAAGTGCGTTATTTACCCATATGGTTGGTACCAAGAGTGAACTCGTACTTACCCATATTGTTGGTACCAAGAGTAAGCGCGTTACTTACCCATATGGTTGGTACCAAGAGTAAGCGCGTTACTTACCCATATGGTTGGTACCAAGAGTAAGCGAGTTAATTATCCATACTGTTGGTACCAAGAGTAAGCGCGTTATTTACCCATATTGTTGGTACCAAGAGTAAGCGCGTTACTTACCCATATTGTTCTTTCCAAGAACAAGCGCGTTAGTTACCTATTTTGTTCGTACCAAGAGTAAGCGCGTTACAAACCCATATGGTTGTGTCAAATGTGGTAGCCTGTAATGAGGTTTGTCTTAGGGGGTACAAAAGTTAGGGTTTGTTATATGTACCCCAAACCAACATCAATGCATCATTCATTCCTCAGTTTGACATGGTATCACCTAGGTTCGGATCCTGTGGGATCCCGCTCCTCCCGACCTCGTTCGTATCGCCCGAGCCTGTCTCCCTCTCTCGTACTAGTTGCGCACGTCTTGCCCGAGCCTAGCGCCGGCCCGCTCTAGTCACGTTCCTTCGTTACCGCGTGTTACGCAGATCCACTGCTTTCGTAGCGTAGCGACCTTCCCCCCCCCCCCCCCCCCCCCCCTGCTGCCCGTCACGTTTTCCCCCCCGCTGCCCGTCGAGTTGCGTTTTTTCCCCCCGCTGCCCGTCGAGTCGCGTTTTCCTCCCGCTGCCCGTCGAATCGCGCCTTCCCCTGCCCCCGTCGCGTCGCGCTCTCCCCGCCCGTCGTCCCGTCGCCCGTCCCCCCCCTACGCGCGCCGCCGCTGCGCCTCCTCCCGTCGCCCGCCGCCGCGGCCGCAGCCTGCGCCCGCCGCCGCTGCCCGCCCCCCCCCCCGCGCACGTCGCCGCTGCACCCGCTCCTGTCACCCGCCGCTGCGCCCGCAGCCTGCGCCCGTCGCCGCTACGCCCGCCGCAGCTGCCCGCTTCCGCACACGTCGCCGCTGCGCCCGCTCCCGTCGCCCGCCGCTGCGCGCGCTGCCGCCCTCCGCTGTCGCGTCCGCCATAGCGTCCGCTCCCCCTGCCAAACGCGGCTGCTGGTCTCGCCTGCGGCCGTGCCTCTCCTTCACTAGGGTGCCTCCCTAGTTGCCATTTGCCTGCCGCTGTGCTCTGTCTCCGCTATTCCGTCAGTTTCAGCTATGGCGACTCCGCGTGTTCTTCGTTTCGACGCTGACGGTAGACCCCTTGACTTTTCACTCTGGCTTATGCGTCCTCGCCGTCAGTTAGAGAGTCAGGTCCAGTCAGGCGAGACCCTCTGGGCGCACGCTACTGGTGCCCTCCCTGCGCCCCCCGAACCTACGCCTTTAGGCCCTGCCCCTGACGACGCCGCTAGAGCCCACTTTGCTAACCAGCGCGCTGACCTGACAGCTTGGACGTCGCGTGACGCTGCGGCCTGCATCGCGCTCAGCACCCTCCTCCCTGAGTCTGAGGAAGTCTACTTTACTCAGGTTCGCACTGCTGCTGAGTACCTGACTGCGATTAAGGCCCGCTACTCCACTCCTGCTGCTGTCTCTCTTGGCCGCCTTTTCCTCCCGTTCCTATTCCCCGATCTCGCCTCATTTGAGTGCTCTGCTGACTAGATTGCTCACCTCCGCTCGCTCGACTCTAGTTACCGCGCTGCTTGCACTGCTTCCTCCTCCCATGGCGATTACTATCTATTTCATCGCCACTAGCCTCCCTGACCGCCTTGCCTCCGTTCGTGACGCGCTTCTCCCGAATCACCCTATTGAGCTCACTATTGAGGTCCTTGAGTCTGCGCTCAAGGACATCGAGAGCAACCTCCGCTCCGTAGCCGCTGCCTCTGGTGCTGTGCCCCCCCCACTCTTCCACGGGTGCACAGTCCCGCAGTTGCCCACCTTTACTGCCTCTCTCGCCACTGCCGCTACTGACGCGACCGCAGCTGCTGTTACGACTTCGTCGCGGTCCCGCGGTAGGGGTGGCAAGAGGGGCGGTGCTGGCGGCGGCGTTGGTGGAGGCGGAGGTAGTGGGGGTGGCGTTGCGACTGGCGGTGGTGGGAGTGCAGGGCCTGGAGAGACGTCTCGTGCAGCGACCGGTGACTCCACTGCGCCTGCTGGTGGTGGCGACGCCCGAGTTCGTCAGTCGCCCCCTGTACTGCCAGCCCCGGTGGGTGGAGCAGCGGCGTGGTACCGAACCCAGCGTCAGCGGCAGCTTCAGCAGCAGCAGCAGCCCCTCTCCTCCCAGCAGCCTCCGCAGCAGCAGCGGCCGCAGTAGGATTCGGGGTCGGGGCCGCGTCAGCCCCAGCGTGGTGCTGTTTACCCTCCCTGCACCTATCAGGTTCTGACAGGTGCTCGCAGGGCCACCCTTGTGGCCGCCTTCACCCCCCTGGTCAGTGCTTTGCTCAGCTTACTGACACGGTTCGTTTGGTTTACGAGATTGGCGGTCCTGCCCCTGACTGGCTTCCCCTTGTTCAGCGTTACGGCTCCACTCTGTGGGACATGTCTGCCGAGCAGTTAGCTGATCTGATTGGAACTCCTCATGCTATGTATGCTGTTGTTGACATGTGTTTCTGACTCTGTTTACTCTGGTGTTGTTAGCTTAGGTGCGATAGCCGTTGCCTGTTGCTAGTGTAGTTTCTTGTGTAGACACTAGTCCAGCGGCTACCTCGGAGGACGCTTCACTGTCTTTCACGCTGGACTCTGGAGCCTCGCACTGCTTCTTTCGTGACAGCATGACACTTACACCACTTCCTGCGCCTGTCTCTGTGGCGCTGGCTGATCCCACCTCGGGACCAGTCACTGCGCGTCACACTACCACTTTGCCGTGTCCTGCTGCTCCCTCCGGGTTTCACGTCCCCTCGTTCTCCCGGAACTTGGTGGGCGTGCGACCCCTCGTGAGTAGGCACGTGGGTGTGTGGTTTGAGCCTTCTAGGGAGACTGCGGTGTGTGTTGACGGGGACTCTTACCAGCCTCTGGCCACCTTTGCTGCTGAGCCGGGCTCCGGTCTCTACACTCTTCACACTGGCCCGCGTGCACGGCAGCGGCCGCAGCAGCAGCAGCAGCCGCAGCAGCCGCCGCCGCAGCAGCAGCAGCCCCTACTCCCTGCCCCTGTCCCTCCCCCTCGTCTCGTCCCTGCGTCTCACCAGGTGGCTACGTCCCCTCGGGTAGTCGTGTCCAGTCCAGTCGCTGCGTCTTGCTCCTGCAGGTCGCTTGCCCACCCCACCGTTCTGTGGCACCACCGGATGGGGCACCCTTCTCTTCCCCGTCTGCGCGCTATGTCTAGTCAGCGTCTGGTCTTAGGTCTCCCGCGTGTCTTGCCGTCGCTGCCGCCGTCCCTTGCACCACCGTGCGGTCCTTGCGTCGAGGGTCGGCTGCGCGCCACCCCTCACTCCTCCTCCCTTCGTCCGGCCACCGAGCCTTTTGAGACACTCCACTTGGACGTTCGGGGCCCCTCCCCTCGCTCTGGTCCTGAGCGTGAGCATTTCTTTTTTGTGGTCGTTGACGACTACTCCCGCTACACTGTTGGTGTAAGGGCCTAATAAACTCAAGCTATTAGGACTTAATCAAACTTAAAACCTCTCCTCGGGGTCACCTCCAAGGGTCCCTGGGTGCCTGGTACAAGACCAGCCCCTATCCTCGGGTCCGAGTTTGTAGAGAGAGGGATCAAGAAGGACTTAGTCAAAACAGCAAGAGCACCTTGAACGTCGCGCAGCGTGCCGTGCAGACCGTCGGTCGGATTAAGCTGAGAATTCGCTATATCGAAGCTCGCTCCAAGAGCTTTAAAATGAGCCAAGTTGCCTCGCGAAAAGTTCTGCCATTACTAAGTTATGGCTCGGACAGCGTTTGCCTAGCGTTGGAGTGCTAGCATACTAGCGTTGACTCGGGTAGCATTCCGCCAACGAACCGCGTAGAAACGAAATTCCAGCGAGGAAGGAATTCGCTTGAATCAATTTGACTATATCCAGGTACAAACAGAGAAGGATTAAATAGTTCTAGCTAGCAAGGACCTTGGGAATCAACCTGGGAACAACCAGGGATGATCCCAAATAATTCCAAGCAACAGAACCAACCTGGCTGGACAAAATAGCAGGTGGTAGGTTGGTAAACAACCTCTGGTTCTGTTTTTCCAACCTGGGAAAACAACAACCAGGTTCAGGTTCTAAAAACAGAACCTGTTTTGTCTTTGCCCAACCAGCCAAATGCTGGTTCCGCTGGTTTCCCCTGGCCTTGTAGCATGCAGATACAGACAAACAACATCCAACCTTCACCTAAATTGTACCCCTATAGTGCCTTCCCTGCTACACTATAGTTAACCAAACAAAACAGTACAATTCCGAGTTGGATAGAACTGAATCTGCGCAATCAACTCAACCGAACTGCAAAGCTTCCATCTTGGGTTCCTTTGCGAGCTCGTCCTTTCTGCTTGCACTGTTCATAGCGCATACAATGTTGTGCCGAAGCGCACATTGCGCGAGTACCTGCAAATGCATCAAGCGAAAAATGCGAAAGCAAACAAACACACGAACACACCATTCACACGCAAATGCATTCGCACACGCATACTCGTACAAACAGACGGCAGGATGTCGTGCAATGTGCATTTGCACCCAACATACACCACAGTGTTCCCCCTGGCGAAGAAGTCTGAGGTGACTTCTACGCTCATCAGGTGGTTGCTTACCACGCAAGACACTCGTGGTCGTCGTGTCAGTTGTCTTCACTCCGACCGCGGGGGTGAGTTTCGCTCCGGCGTTCTCGCTGGATTCTGTCGCGAGCAGGGCATTCGTCAGTCCTGGACGCTTCCAGAGTCCCCACAGCAGAATGGGGTTGCTGAGCGCCGCATTGGCTTGGTCATGGAGATCGCCCGCACCTCCCTGACTCACGCCCGTGCCCCCCATTTTCTGTGGCCTTA
Source organism: Closterium sp. Yama58-4 (assembly GCA_947470075.1). Classification (NCBI taxonomy): domain Eukaryota; kingdom Viridiplantae; phylum Streptophyta; class Zygnematophyceae; order Desmidiales; family Closteriaceae; genus Closterium; species Closterium sp. Yama58-4. The sequence continues at coordinate 28,807 of CANIUD010000977.1, forward strand.
TGTGGTTCGGTACGCCGTGCACCCGCTAAACCTCTGGCCATGCGTCTCTCGGCCAAAGGCTTCGCCGACCAGTCTTTGGACCGGGTCCCCTGGTGTTGCGTCGCGGTTTCGTGTCTGGGGTTGCTTGGCTCTTGTCCGCGACACCTCTGCGGACAAGCTCTCGCCTCGCGCCGTTCCTTGTGTCTTCCTTGGTTTCCCTGAGGACTCCTCTGACTTCACCTTTTACCACCCTCCCTCTCACCGGTTCTTTGACTCCCGTGACGTCCGTTTCGAGGAGTCCACCCCCTACTACGTCAGGTACCCCAGTCGAGGTCTCCCGGTTCCTCCTCCCCCTCTCTTCCTGACTGCCGCTCCCCCTCCTGCTCCCCCGGTACAGCCTCCCCCCCCTGGTCCAGCCCCGTCAGGTGTGTCCCAGGCTACCCCTCCTCCTTCGGTAGCCCCTCCGGTACAGCCTCCCTCCCCACAGTCCTCCTCGCAGCGTGCTGCAGGTGCTAGCTCTCGAGAGGTCGGAGTTGAGCCGGTGGGTGCAGAGGACTCTTGTCTTCCGGGAGCTGGTGCTGGTCGCGCGGACACTGGGGGTGCTCCGTCTGGGGGTAAGGATGCGCCTCCTTTGGGTTCTGGTGAGCCTGAGTCTGGAGCTGGTGTTGGTGCTGCCTCTGGGGGTGGTGCGCCTGGTGCTTCGGAGGTGGACTCTGGGGCTGCCGCTGCCCCGGACACTACTCCGCCCCCCCACCCCTACCCGACTAGGCACCAGGCTCGTGTTCGCCGTGCCCGTGAGGAGCAGCTGGCGTTGGAGAGAGAGGAGAGGGAGTTACAGCGGCTGGAGGAGCAGCAGCAGCAGCTGGAGCCGCAGGAGCAGCAGCACCAGCAGCAGCAGCAGCAGCACCAGCAGCAGCAGCAGCACCAACAGCAGCAGCAGCAGCTGGAGCCGCAGGAGCAGCAGTCACACCAGCAGCAGTATCCGCAGCAGCAGCAGCACCAGCCGCAGCAGCAGCAGCAGCAGCAGCAGCCACCTCCTCCTCCTGTCTCGGGTCTTCGGACCCTTGGTCTCCCCTCTCGCTCTCCTCCCTCCTCCCCCTCTCCTCCCGTCTACGGTCCCACGTTTCCTCCTCCTGACTCCTCCCCCGCTGTTTTCCCCAGTTCTCCGCCTTTGTCGTCTCCTCCGTCCCGTACTTGGGCTACTCGTCGCTCTCCTCGTGCTTGTTCCTCATCCCCTGTTCCTTTCACTAACCTTCATACTGCCTTGTTGCGTTCTAGTCCGCCTCGTTCGGCTCCTCCTGTGCTTCCTTCTCCTCCTGAGTCGGCCCTCACAGCTTCTCTCTCTACCCCTGTCACTGACTACTACCGCACGTACCGTCCTGTTCTCTCACTTGTTCTCGCCTCTCTTGTTACCCACCCTCGTGCCTCTTTGTCCTCTGTCTCCGCTCTTACTGCCGCGGTCACTGAGTTTGCCTCTACTCGCCGCCTTGACTACGCCACCACTCTTGTGGCTGCTCCTCCTACCAGTCCTCTGGCCGTCGGGGGTGTGTCTGCCCTTGGCTGTGACGTTTTTGAGGACAGGCAGTTTGAGCTAGAGTTCCTGGCAGCCGCTTCCCCTCATCTCTGTGCCATGCTCCTCGCCCCTGAGGGTGACCCCGACGCCCTTGACATTCCGACTCCTCGCACTTACGCTGAGGCAGTGTCAGGGCCTTGGGCCTCTCAGTGGAGAGCTGCCATGGACGCAGAGATGGCCTCCTACAGATCCACAGGCACCTACGTCGATGAGGTTCCTCCCCCTGGGACGAACGTAGTCGATGGCATGTGGATCTACAGGGTGAAGCGGCCACCGGGATCTCCTCCAGTCTTCAAGGCACGCTACGTGGCTAGAGGTTTCAGTCAGCGAGAGGGAGTTGACTTCTTTCAGACCTTCGTGCCTACCCCGAAGATGACCACTCTTCGGGTGTTACTGCACGTAGCAGCACAGAGAGACTACGAGTTACACTCTCTCGACTTCTCCACTGCTTTTCTTCAGGGCAGCCTACACGAGGAGGTCTGGCTGCGTCGTCCCTCTGCCTTCACTGGCACTTTCCCTCCTGGGACCCAGTGGAGGCTGAGGCGACCTGTTTACGGTCTTCGCCAGGCCCCTCGTGAGTGGCACGACACTCTCCGCTCTACCCTCTCTGACTTGGGTGTCTTCTGCCGACCCGTCGCTGTTCGTTCGCCGTGGCTCCACACCGTTCTTCGTTCTAGTCTATGTCGACGACCTCGTTTTCGCCACTGCTGACAGGGTTGCTTTGGCAGACGTGAAGTCCGAACTGCAGAAGAGACACACGTGCACTGACCTTGGTGAGCTGCGCCATTACCTTGGGCTGCAGATCACCAGGGACAGAGCTGCTCGCACCATTATACTCTCACAGTCACACATGGTGCAGCAGGTCCTTCAGCGGTTCGGGCTTCAGCACTCCACAGTACAGCGCACACCTCTTGTTGTTGACCACAGACTCACTGGACCCTTTCCTGACGAGCCGTTTGAGCCTAGTGGTCCCTACGCAGAGCTTGTGGGTTGCCTCATGTACCTGATGACTTGTACTCGCCCGGACCTCGCTTTCCCTCTCAGCATCCTTGCACGCTTTGTTGCGCCAGGGAGACACCGTCCTGTTTACTGGACAGCAGCTGTGAGGGTGGCGAAGTACCTAGCGACGACATCAGGCGTGGGGCTAGTTCTTGGAGGGCAGCAGCCTGTCGTACTTACTGGTCACTGTGACTCTTCTTACGCTGACGACGCTGAGACTCACAGGTCTACTCAAGGGTACTGTTTCAGCCTGGGTTCTGGAGCTGTTTCCTGGCGGTCCACGCGCTCCTCTTCGGTCTCGACCTCTACAGCTGAGGCTGAGATCTACGCTGGTGCCATGGCGGCACAGGAGCTGCGTTGGTTGACGTTCTTGCTCGCCGACCTTGGTGAGCGGCCGAGCTCTGCACCGACCTTGTTTACTGACAACAAGGCATCGATTCTCCTTTGTCAAGAGCCGCGACTGGAGAGCAGAGTGAAGCACATTAACGTCAGGTACTTCCTTCTGCGAGAGTTGCAGAGACGTGGACAGGCTCGCTTCGAGTTTGTGGAGTCCGAGGCCAATACTGCAGACATCTTCACCAAGGCGCTTCCGCCTTGTGACCACCACAGGTGCTGTGTGCAGTTAGGCCTTGTTGACACTGGTTCTCGTCTTACTTAGTCTTGAGTTCACTGTTTGCTTTGCTTGTACACTTTCTATATATCTCTGTTATTGCTTGGACTGGCCTTGTGGCCACTGTTGCTTGTGCTCAGAGTGTGTGGTGACGTTGTGATCCACCCTGAGCTTTGTTTCTTTGTGACTGGTCTTATGACCGTACTCTTTTGGTTTTGCTAGACACCCCTCACTTAGGCTATGGGGGTGTGTCAAATGTGGTAGCCTATAGTGAGGTTTGTCTTAGGGGGTACAAAAGTTAGGGTTTGTTATATGTACCCCAAACCAACATCAATGCATCATTCATTCCTCAGTTTAACAGGTTGGTACCAAGAGTAAGCGTGTTACTTGCACATATTGTTGGTACCAAGAATAAGCGCGTTACTTACCCATATGGTTGTTAGTTCCAGGAGTAAGCGTATTCTTACTCATATGGCTGGTATCAAGAGTATGTGCATTAGGACTTAATAAACTCAAGCTATTGGTGTGAAGAGTATGTGTTGGTGTAAGGGCCTAATAAACTCAAGCTATTAGGACTTAATCAAACTTAAAACCTCTCCTCGGGGTCACCTTCAAGGGTCCCTGGGTGCCTGGTACAAGACCAGCCCCTATCCTCGGGTCCGAGTTTGTAGAGAGAGGGATCAAGAAGGACTTAGTCAAAACAGCAAGAGTACCTTGAACGTCGCGCAGCGTGCCGTGCAGACCGTCGGTCGGATTAAGCTGAGAATTCGCTATATCGAAGCTCGCTCCAAGAGCTTTAAAATGAGCCAAGTTGCCTCGCGAAAAGTTCTGCCATTACTAAGTTATGGCTCGGACAGCGTTTGCCTAGCGTTGGAGTGCTAGCATACTAGCGTTGACTCGGGTAGCATTCCGCCGTCGAATAGCGCAGAAACGAAATTCCAGCGAGGAAGGAATTCGCTTGAATCAATTTGACTATATTCAGGTACAAACAGAGAAGGACTAAATAGTTCTAGCTAGCAAGGACCTTGGGAATCAACCTGGGAACAACCAGGGATGATCCCAAATAATTCCAAGCAACAGAACCAACCTGGCTGGACAAAATAGCAGGTGGTAGGTTGGTAAACAACCTCTGGTTCTGTTTTTCCAACCTGGGAAAACAACAACCAGGTTCAGGTTCTAAAAACAGAACCTGTTTTGTCTTTGCCCAACCAGCCAAATGCTGGTTCCGCTGGTTTCCCCTGGCCTTGTAGCATGCAGATACAGACAAACAACATCCAACCTTCACCTAAATTGTACCCCTATAGTGCCTTCCCTGCTACACTATAGTTAACCAAACAAAACAGTACAATTTCGAGTTGGATAGACCTGAATCTGCGCAATCAACTCAACCGAACTGCAAAGCTTCCATCTTGGGTTCCTTTGCGAGCTCGTCCTTTCTGCTTGCACTGTTCATAGCGCGTACAATGTTGTGCCGAAGCGCACATTGCGCGAGTACCTGCAAATGCATCAAGCGAAAAATGCGAAAGCAAACAAACACACGAACACACCATTCACACGCAAATGCATTCGCACACGCATACTCGTACAAACAGACGGCAGGATGTCGTGCAATGTGCATTTGCACCCAACACACTCCCCCTCAGCCTGCCGGCTGCATCCCCGTCATTCCATGCTAGTTCATGCTCATTCCACTCATGCTCACACAACGCCAATGAGGCTCATCCGCAAGCCTCTTGGTGAGAAAGTCTGCTGGCTGCTGGTGAGTCTTGATGTAGATCGGATGCACCGTCCCCCTCTTCACCTCCTTACGCAGCCAGTGCCACTTGATACGCATGTGCTTGTTCAGCCCATGAAGCACAGCGTTTCTGGCCATCCCAAGAGCCCCCTTGCTATCACAAAACAGCAGCGTAGCAACTTTCTGCTCCTGGCCAATCTCCTCTAACAGCCTCCTCAGCCAAATCACCTCTTTCACCCCATGGAACATCGCCATGTACTCTGATTCTACGGAAGAGAGTGCCGTCTCCGTCTGCTTCTTGGACCTCCAACTAACAGGTCCTCCCCCAACTACGCAGATGTATCCTCCCACAGATGAGGAATCCTCCTTCTCAGAAGCCCACGTAGCATCGGTAAAGCAAGTGAGAAATAGCTTGCCTTCTCCAAGCCTCTCCCCCTTCTCTTTCAGCACCTCCACCCCTTTCTGCTTCACCTGTGCAGATGCGGAGTATTGAACTCCAATGCTTGGGTGAGAGTTCAGGTACTTCACCACACGCTCAGCTGCATCCACCTGCTCCTCTGATGGATTCTGCACCACCCTAGCCAGCTGCCCAACCGAGAAAGAGATGTCGGGCCTCGTGTGAACTGCTGCGTACAAGAGGCTGCCCACCAAGGACTGAAATTGCTGCTGCTCTTCAGCTTCAACCCCTTCATCCTCTGCAGCCTTCACAAGCTTGAATTCTGCTGGCAGGGGAGTTGCAACCTTGCGCTCATTCTCAATCCCATACTTCTCCCCCAGCTCCTTGATGAACTTCTCCTGGTGCAGCTTCAACCACCTGTGATCTGGATCCCTCTCCACGTGCATCCCGAGGTAGTACTTTACCTCCCCAAGGTTCTTGCACTTGAAGTTTTCCATCAGTTGCTGCTGCACTTTCTGGATCTCCTTCATGCTGCTGCTGAAGAGAAGAATGTCGTCCACATAGACCAGAAACAGCACCAGCTTCTCCCCCTCGCCCTTGAGAAAGAGGCTCTCATCACAGCTGCTGGTCCTGAATCCCATCTCCTCTAAAACAGCTGCCAACTTCTGGTACCAGCAGCGTGGCGCCTGCTTCAAGCCGTAAATGGACTTGTTGAGCTTGCACACCCTGCCCGTACCATCCTCATACCCAGGCGGCTGCGTCATGTACACATCCTCCTCTAAAATCCCATTCAGGAATGCCGTTGAAATATCCATCTGAATGATGAATTTCTCACTAACAGCTGCATCTGCCAACAAGACACGGAGGGTAGGGGGTTTGGCAGTGGGAGCAAAGATCTCGTTGAAGTCCTGCTTCTCCTTCTGCATAAACCCCTTCGCCACCAGCCTACTCTTGTAGATGGTGACCTGCCCCTTGTCATCGGTCTTGATCCTCAGCACCCACTTGCATTGTATCACTTTCTTCCCATCAGGCAGCACCACCAGATCCCATGTCCTATTCTCCAGCAGACTCTGGTACTCAGCATCCCTAGAAGCCAGCCTCTTGTCCCTATCTGGTCCAGCTAATGCCTCCTCTATGCTAGCTGGTTCCTCTGGTGCAGGGGCAAGAAAACAGTACGCAGGCTCATCCTCCTCATCCGGGTCATAGCCATGAGGTAGAATCAGCAATGCCTCTTCGGTCCCTAGCTGCTGCTCTGCTGCATCAGTTCCTGCAGTCAGCTTCTTAGTAGCCATACGGGTACGTCCTGGCCTGGAGACGGGTGTCTCCCATCCCTTCATAACGACACCCTTCGGCTTCTTAGTTTTTCCCTGCTGCTTCTCTCCTCCCTCGGGTCCAGCAGCTCCACTAGTGCTGCCGCCAGTTTCCACACCATTTTCTCCACCAGCAGATGCCTCCTGTACCTTCTCTCCATCACCATTTCCAGCAGCTGCCTCCTCTCCCTCCTCCCACACACTAGGAGTCAGGTCCAGCTGCATGGTGATCTGCTCCATCTGCTGGGACACCCTTGCCTCCGGCTGTTTCTCCCAGCTCCCATACATCATGCCCTCAATGAATTTCACATCCCTGCTGTCAAACAACACACCCTTGGATGGTTCCCACAGCAGCCATCCCTTGCTCTCAGCAGCCAGCCCCAAATGCACACACCAGATTGCACTCGCCCCCAACTTACTGCGGTAGGTCTTGGGGACGTGGGCGACTGCCATGCAACCGAACACCCTCAGCATGTCCACCGGCGGCTTCCTCCCAAGCCACCTCTCCAAAGGCACCCACGAGTCATCCCCAACCTTGGTGAGCACCCTGTTCCTAGCGACAGTGGCGTGCCGGACAGCATGAGGCCACATAGAATTGCTCAGCCCAGATTCTATGAGCAGCGCCCTAGCTGTCTCCAGAATGGTCCGGTTTGCCCGTTCTGCTACACCATTGGACTATGGAGTATAAGCCGTGGTCAGCTCTCTCTGGATGCCCTGCTTCTTGAGCCAGGCCGTCATTTCAGCTCCAAGGAACTCACCACCCCGGTCTGTCCTAATCCGCTTCACTACACACTCCGCCTGCTTCTCCACGAATGGCAGCCAATCGTCCCGTATCGTGGAGGCGGCGTGGTCCTTCTGCTTCAGCGGATACGCCCACATCAGCCTGCTCCAGTCATCCACAATTGTAAGAAAATACCGCTCCCCCTTGTGCCCTTGCACCGGCAGCGGCCCCACCAAGTCCATGTGGACCAGCTCCAAAGGCTTCTTGCTCCTGCCAGCCACACTATGGAAAGGGAAACGGGTGAACTTTGAAAGCAAACAGATTTCACAGTTGTCATCGGGTGGCTGTCCGTTCAGCTTCAGACCCTTAACGGCTCCATCCTTCTCCAGCTGCTTCAGCAAAGGCATTGCCACATGCCCTAAGCGCCGGTGTGCCGTTGCCCAATCTGTCTCCCCAGATCTGGCCGACACTTTCACACCAACCCCTCCAACGGCATTGCACTCCCCCTGGGATGCAGACCCCTCTCCAGCCTGCCCCCCACCATGCCACGCCAGGGCCGGCAGCTGCCACATAGATCTGTACACGTCCTTACTCTCGTGCAGATCCCAAAGCACCCGATTGCCCAGCTTCCCCTTATAAGTGCGTGCCCCATCCGTGTTGGTGTTCACCCCAGCCTTGCCAAGCTTACGGAGGGAGATAAGGTTGGCCTTCAGGTCGGGGACGAAGAGAACGTCGTGCAGCACCACCGGCTTGCCATCCGCTCCCTTAAACGCAGCTCGTCCCGCACCAGCCACCTTCAACATGTGTCCAGAGGCGGAGCACACTTCATTGATCGGTGCAGCTCGTACTTCGTCCAGCAGGTCCTTGCGCGGCGTCATCGTCCAAGCAGCGCCTGTGTCCAACACCCAATAGTCTAGGGGGTGCAGCTCTGCTCCAACTTTGGCAGAGGCGTCTCCTTGCTCCCCCTTGTCTCCCACATGGAAGAATTGGCCCGCGGTGCGCTCCTTCTTCTTCTCCGCACCGCCGTTGCCCTTCGGGTTGTTGTCGGACGAATCAGCGACCATGTTGGCGCCGTTTTTCTGGTTCCTCCGCGCGCCGCCATCCTGGTGACGATTCTGGGGGGTCCATCCATCGGGTTTCTTATAGCACAAAAACCAGGGGTGCCCTTCCTTCTCACAATACCAGCAACTCCCTTTCATTTTTCCACCAGCACCCGACTTGCCCCCACGTCCAGATTTCGCACCGCGACCCCAACCGGTACCTCCTTGTTGGTCGTTGGAGTCGTCGTCTTTCTTTGCACCGCGTCCAGCACCACCGAAGCCACGTCCTCTGCCACGTCGGCTCCCTTGCATCCCGTAGCCGCTGCTGCCGTCGTCTCCACCCCTCAGTTGGCGGCGACGGAAGTCCTCCTCCAGAATCTTCGTCCGCACCCACTCGAGCGTCCACAAGCTCTGGTTCTGCGGCAGGCTCAATCCGCTCGTAAATTGAAGCCACGATTCTGGCAGCAGCGAGAGCATCTTCAAGCACTTGGTCTGCTCCGGGTAGGTGATTCCCGCGGTCGCCAACTTCGCGTAGAGGTCGCGCATCTTGTCCAGGACTGGTTGCACCGGCTCTCCCTCGCTCAGGCGCAACGCGGACAGCTCCCTCTCCAGCATCAACGTTGCGACAACGGAGGTCGGGGCGTGCAGCTCCTTCAACACGGTCCACGCCTTCGGACCGCATTCAACCTCCGGCAGCAGGTGCATGACGTGGTGACGCTGGTTCAGCTCCAAACTCTGCGACATCAAATAGTAGCCAGCCGAGGAGCGCTCGTCCCAATCTTCCTGCAGCGTGGGGTCACTCGGTCTAGGCTCCTCCCCAATCATTAGTTTCAGCAAACCGATCTGACGGAAATATAATTGCATTTTCCAGGCCCAATCATCATAGCCCTCACCATTGAACTTCTCGACGGTGAAATTCTTCAGCACCTCCTTGACAAGCGAGCCCTGGTTTGTTCGCGCTCCCCTTGGCGCTGAAAGACCAGAATCTTGGCTGCCGCTACGATCTTGGGCTGAAGATTCACCAGCTCCCGCCGAGGTGTTGCCCGCCATAGCTACCTATAACGAGGATCACTATAACGCAGCTCTGATACCAGCTTGTTGGTGTAAGGGCCTAATAAACTCAAGCTATTAGGACTTAATCAAACTTAAAACCTCTCCTCGGGGTCACCTTCAAGGGTCCCTGGGTGCCTGGTACAAGACCAGCCCCTATCCTCGGGTCCGAGTTTGTAGAGAGAGGGATCAAGAAGGACTTAGTCAAAACAGCAAGAGTACCTTGAACGTCGCGCAGCGTGCCGTGCAGACCGTCGGTCGGATTAAGCTGAGAATTCGCTATATCGAAGCTCGCTCCAAGAGCTTTAAAATGAGCCAAGTTGCCTCGCGAAAAGTTCTGCCATTACTAAGTTATGGCTCGGACAGCGTTTGCCTAGCGTTGGAGTGCTAGCATACTAGCGTTGACTCGGGTAGCATTCCGCCGTCGAATAGCGCAGAAACGAAATTCCAGCGAGGAAGGAATTCGCTTGAATCAATTTGACTATATTCAGGTACAAACAGAGAAGGATTAAATAGTTCTAGCTAGCAAGGACCTTGGGAATCAACCTGGGAACAACCAGGGATGATCCCAAATAATTCCAAGCAACAGAACCAACCTGGCTGGACAAAATAGCAGGTGGTAGGTTGGTAAACAACCTCTGGTTCTGTTTTTCCAACCTGGGAAAACAACAACCAGGTTCAGGTTCTAAAAACAGAACCTGTTTTGTCTTTGCCCAACCAGCCAAATGCTGGTTCCGCTGGTTTCCCCTGGCCTTGTAGCATGCAGATACAGACAAACAACATCCAACCTTCACCTAAATTGTACCCCTATAGTGCCTTCCCTGCTACACTATAGTTAACCAAACAAAACAGTACAATTCCGAGTTGGATAGAACTGAATCTGCGCAATCAACTCAACCGAACTGCAAAGCTTCCATCTTGGGTTCCTTTGCGAGCTCGTCCTTTCTGCTTGCACTGTTCATAGCGCGTACAATGTTGTGCCGAAGCGCACATTGCGCGAGTACCTGCAAATGCATCAAGCGAAAATTGCGAAAGCAAACAAACACACGAACACACCATTCACACGCAAATGCATTCGCACACGCATACTCGTACAAACAGACGGCAGGATGTCGTGCAATGTGCATTTGCACCCAACATATTGTTAGTTCCAGGAGTAAGCGTATTATCTTACTCATATGGCTGGTATCAAGAGTATGTGCATTTCTTACACATGTGAATATTACTAAGAGTAAGCGTATTTCTTACCCATATGGTTGGTACCAAGAGAAAGCGCGTTGCTTACCAATATAGTTGGTACCAGAAGTCAACGCGTTACTTACGCATATTGTTGGTACCAATAGATAACCATGTTCTTTAGTTATAAGAGTAGGCGTGTAACTTACACAAATTGCTGGTACCAAGACTAAGCGAGTTACTTACTCATACAGTTGGTACCAAGAGTAAGCACGTTATTGACCCAGAAGGTTTGGTACCAAGAGTAAGCGCGTTACTTACCCATATTGATGGTACCAAGAGTAAGTGCGCTACTTACCCATATGGTTCGTATTTAGAATAAGCGTGTTTCTTACCCATATGGTTATCAATAAAAATAAGAGCGTTACTTATCCATGTTGTTGGTACCAAGATTTAGCGCATTACTTACCCATATTATTGGTACCAATTTTTAAGCGCGTTACTTACCCATATGGTTGGTACCAAAAGTAAGCGCGTTACTTACCCATATTGTTGGTACCAAGAGTAAGCGCGTTACTTACCCATGTTGTTAGTACCAAGAGTACGCGTGTTACTTACTCATATGGTTAGTACCAAGAATAAACACGTTACTTACTCAAATAGTTCTTTAGAGTTAGCACGTTACTTACCAAAATTGTTAGTACGAAGAGTAAGCGTATTACTTACCCATATGGTTGGTACCAAGAGTATGCGCGTTACTTGACCATATGGTTGCTAACAAGAATATGCTCGTTATTTACCCATATTGTTGGTACCTAGAATAAAAGAGTTACTTACTGATATGGTTGGTACCAAGAGTAAGAGCGTTACTTACCCATATGGTTGGTACCAAAAGGTACCTACCCATATTGTTGGTACCAAGAGTAAGCGCGTTACTTGCCCATATGTTTGGTACCAATAGAAAGCCCATTACTTGCTCAAATGGTTGGTACCAAGAATAAGCGACTTACTTGCCCATATTGTTGGTACCAAGAGTAAGCGCGTTACTTACCCATATGGATGATACTAATAAAAATATGCCCGTTACTTACCAATATTGTTAGCACTATGAGTAAGCGCGTTACTACCCATAAGGTTGGTACCCCTCAGATTCATTCTAGGCCTGTCTGATTCGTCAGACTAGTACACAATTTTAGTCTGAAAATCTCAGACTTGGTATAAAAAAAAGGCTGAAATGTCAGAGTGTCTTAAAATTGTTGGTGTAAGGGCCTAATAAACTCAAGCTATTAGGACTTAATCAAACTTAAAACCTCTCCTCGGGGTCACCTCCAAGGGTCCCTGGGTGCCTGGTACAAGACCAGCCCCTATCCTCGGGTCCGAGTTTGTAGAGAGAGGGATCAAGAAGGACTTAGTCAAAACAGCAAGAGTACCTTGAACGTCGCGCAGCGTGCCGTGCAGACCGTCGGTCGGATTAAGCTGAGAATTCGCTATATCGAAGCTCGCTCCAAGTGCTTTAAAATGAGCCAAGTTGCCTCGCGAAAAATTCTGCCATTACTAAGTTATGGCTCGGACAGCGTTTGCCTAGCGTTGGAGTGCTAGCATACTAGCGTTGACTCGGGTAGCATTCCGCCGTCGAATAGCGCAGAAACGAAATTCCAGCGAGGAAGGAATTCGCTTGAATCAATTTGACTATATTCAGGTACAAACAAAGAAGGATTAAATAGTTCTAGCTAGCAAGGATCTTGGGAATCAACCTGGGAACAACCAGGGATGATCCCAAATAATTCCAAGCAACAGAACCAACCTGGCTGGACAAAATAGCAGGTGGTAGGTTGGTAAACAACCTCTGGTTCTGTTTTTCCAACCTGGGAAAACAACAACCAGGTTCAGGTTCTAAAAACAGAACTTGTTTTGTCTTTGCCCAACCAGCCAAATGCTGGTTCCGCTGGTTTCCCCTGGCCTTGTAGCATGCAGATACAGACAAACAACATCCAACCTTCACCTAAATTGTACCCCTATAGTGCCTTCCCTGCTACACTATAGTTAACCAAACAAAACAGTACAATTTCGAGTTGGATAGAACTGAATCTGCGCAATCAACTCAACCGAACTGCAAAGCTTCCATCTTGGGTTTCTTTGCGAGCTCGTCCTTCCTGCTTGCACTGTTCATAGCGCGTACAATGTTGTGCCGAAGCGCACATTGCGCGAGTACCTGCAAATGCATCAAGCGAAAATTGCGAAAGCAAACAAACACACGAACACACCATTCACACGCAAATGCATTCGCACACGCATACTCGTACAAACAGACGGCAGGATGTCGTGCAATGTGCATTTGCACCCAACACACTCCCCCTCAGCCTGCCGGCTGCATCCCCGTCATTCCATGCTAGTTCATGCTCATTCCACTCATGCGCACACAACGCCAATGAGGCTCATCCGCAAGCCTCTTGGTGAGAAAGTCTGCTGGCTGCTGGTGAGTCTTGATGTAGATCGGATTCACCGTCCCCCTCTTCACCTCCTTACGCAGCCAGTGCCACTTGATACGCATGTGCTTGTTCAGCCCATGAAGCACAACGTTTCTGGCCATCACAAAACAGCGGCGTAGCAACTTTCTGCTCCTGGCCAATCTCCTCTAACAGCCTCCTCAGCCAAATCACCTCCTTCACCCCATGGAACATCGCCATGTACTCTGATTCTACGGAAGAGAGTGCCGTCTCCGTCTGCTTCTTGGACCTCCAACTAACAGGTCCTCCCCCAACTACGCAGATGTATCCTCCCACAGATGAGGAATCCTCCTTCTCAGAAGCCCACGTAGCATCGGTAAAGCAAGTGAGAAATAGCTTGCCTTCTCCAAGCCTCTCCCCCTTCTCTTTCAGCACCTCCACCCCTTTCTGCTTCACCTGTGCAGATGCGGAGTATTGAACTCCAATGCTTGGGTGAGAGTTCAGGTACTTCACCACACGCTCAGCTGCATCCACCTGCTCCTCTGATGGATTCTGCACCACCCTAGCCAGCTGCCCAACCGAGAAAGAGATGTCGGGCCTCGTGTGAACTGCTGCGTACAAGAGGCTGCCCACCAAGGACTGAAATTGCTGCTGCTCTTCAGCTTCAACCCCTTCATCCTCTGTAGCCTTCACAAGCTTGAATTCTGCTGGCAGGGGAGTTGCAACCTTGCGCTCATTCTCAATCCCATACTTCTCCCCCAGCTCCTTGATGAACTTCTCCTGGTGCAGCTTCAACCACCTGTGATCTGGATCCCTCTCCACGTGCATCCCGAGGTAGTACTTTACCTCCCCAAGGTTCTTGCACTTAAAGTTCTCCATCAGTTGCTGCTGCACTTTCTGGATCTCCTTCATGCTGCTGCTGAAGAGAAGAATGTCGTCCACATAGACCAGAAACAGCACCAGCTTCTCCCCCTCGCCTTTGAGAAAGAGGCTCTCATCACAGCTGCTGGTCCTGAATCCCATCTCCTCTAAAACAGCTGCCAACTTCTGGTACCAGCAGCGTGGCGCCTGCTTCAAGCCGTAGATGGACTTGTTGAGCTTGCACACCCTGCCCGTACCATCCTCATACCCAGGCGGCTGCGTCATGTACACATCCTCCTCTAAAATCCCATTCAGGAATGCCGTTGAAATATCCATCTGAATGATGAATTTCCCACTAACAGCTGCATCTGCCAACAAGACACGGAGGGTAGGGGGTTTGGCAGTGGGAGCAAAGATCTCGTTGAAGTCCTGCTTCTCCTTCTGCATAAACCCCTTCGCCACCAGCCTACTCTTGTAGATGGTGACCTGCCCCTTGTCATCGGTCTTGATCCTCAGCACCCACTTGCATTGTATCGCTTTCTTCCCATCAGGCAGCACCACCAGATCCCATGTCCTATTCTCCAGCAGACTCTGGTACTCAGCATCCCTAGAAGCCAGCCACTTGTCCCTATCTGGTCCAGCTAATGCCTCCTCCATGCTAGCTGGTTCCTCTGGTGCAGGGGCAAGAAAACAGTACGCAGGCTCATCCTCCTCATCCGGGTCATAGCCATGAGGTAGAATCAGCAATGCCTCTTCGGTCCCTAGCTGCTGCTCTGCTGCATCAGTTCCTGCAGTCAGCTTCTTAGTAGCCATACGGGTACGTCCTGGCCTGGAGACGGGTGTCTCCCATCCCTTCATAACGACACCCTTCGGCTTCTTAGTTTTTCCCTGCTGCTTCTCTCCTCCCTCGGGTCCAGCAGCTCCACTAGTGCTGCCGCTAGTTTCCACACCATTTTCTCCACCAGCAGATGCCTCCTGTACCTTCTCTCCATCACCATTTCCAGCAGCTGCCTCCTCTCCCTCCTCCCACACACTAGGAGTCAGGTCCAGCTGCATGGTGATCTGCTCCATCTGCTGGGACACCCTTGCCTCCGGCTGTTTCTCCCAGCTCCCATACATCATGCCCTCAATGAATTTCACATCCCTGCTGTCAAACAACACACCCTTGGATGGTTCCCACAGCAGCCATCCCTTGCTCTCAGCAGCCAGCCCCAAATGCACACACCAGATTGCACTCGCCCCCAACTTACTGCGGTAGGTCTTGGGGACGTGGGCGACTGCCATGCAACCGAACACCCTCAGCATGTCCACCGGCGGCTTCCTCCCAAGCCACCTCTCCAACGGCACCCACGAGTCATCCCCAACCTTGGTGAGCACCCTGTTCCTAGCGACAGTGGCGTGCCGGACAGCATGAGGCCACATAGAATTGCTCAGCCCAGATTCTATGAGCAGCGCCCTAGCTATCTCCAGAATGGTCCGGTTTGCCCGTTCTGCTACACCATTGGACTGTGGGGTATAAGCCGTGGTCAGCTCTCTCTGGATGCCCTGCTTCTTGAGCCAGGCCGTCATTTCAGCTCCAAGGAACTCACCACCCCGGTCTGTCCTAATCCGCTTCACTACACACTCCGCCTGCTTCTCCACGAATGGCAGCCAATCGTCCCGTATCGTGGAGGCGGCGTGGTCCTTCTGCTTCAGCGGATACGCCCACATCAGCCTGCTCCAGTCATCCACAATTGTAAGAAAATACCGCTCCCCCTTGTGCCCTTGCACCGGCAGCGGCCCCACCAAGTCCATGTGGACCAGCTCCAAAGGCTTCTTGCTCCTGCCAGCCACACTATGGAAAGGGAAACGGGTGAACTTTGAAAGCAAACAGATTTCACAGTTGTCATCGGGTGGCTGTCCGTTCAGCTTCAGACCCTTAACGGCTCCATCCTTCTCCAGCTGCTTCAGCAAAGGCATTGCCACATGCCCTAAGCGCCGGTGTGCCGTTGCCCAATCTGTCTCCCCAGATCTGGCCGACACTTTCACACCAACCCCTCCAACGGCATTGCACTCCCCCTGGGATGCAGACCCCTCTCCAGCCTGCCCCCCACCATGCCACGCCAGGGCCGGCAGCTGCCACATAGATCTGTACACGTCCTTGCTCTCGTGCAGATCCCAAAGCACCCGATTGCCCAGCTTCCCCTTATAAGTGCGTGCCCCATCCGTGTTGGTGTTCACCCCAGCCTTGCCAAGCTTACGGAGGGAGATAAGGTTGGCCTTCAGGTCGGGGACGAAGAGAACGTCGTGCAGCACCACCGGCTTGCCATCCGCTCCCTTAAACGCAGCTCGTCCCGCACCAGCCACCTTCAACATGTGTCCAGAGGCGGAGCACACTTCATTGATCGGTGCAGCTCGTACTTCGTCCAGCAGGTCCTTGCGCGGCGTCATCGTCCAAGCAGCGCCTGTGTCCAACACCCAATAGTCTAGGGGGTGCAGCTCTGCTCCAACTTTGGCAGAGGCGTCTCCTTGCTCCCCCTTGTCTCCCACATGGAAAAATTGGCCCGCGGTGCGCTCCTTCTTCTTCTCCGCACCGCCGTTGCCTTTCGGGTTGTTGTCGGACGAATCAGCGACCATGTTGGCGCCGTTTTTCTGGTTCCTCCGCGCGCCGCCATCCTGGTGACGATTCTGGGGGGTCCATCCATCGGGTTTCTTATAGCACAAAAACCAGGGGTGCCCTTCCTTCTCACAATACCAGCAACTCCCTTTCATTTTGCCACCAGCACCCGACTTGCCCCCACGTCCAGATTTCGCACCGCGACCCCAACCGGTACCTCCTTGTTGGTCGTTGGAGTCGTCGTCTTCTTTTTGCACCGCGTCCAGCACCACCGAAGCCACGTCCTCTGCCACGTCGGCTCCCTTGCATCCCGTAGCCGCTGCTGCCGTCGTCTCCACCCCTCAGTTGGCGGCGACGGAAGTCCTCCTCCAGAGTCTTCGTCCGCACCCACTCGAGCGTCCACAAGCTCTGGTTCTGCGGCAGGCTCAATCCGCTCGTAAATTGAAGCCACGATTCTGGCAGCAGCGAGAGCATCTTCAAGCACTTGGTCTGCTCCGGGTAGGTGATTCCCGCGGTCGCCAACTTCGCGTAGAGGTCGCGCATCTTGTCCAGGACTGGTTGCACCGGCTCTCCCTCGCTCAGGCGCAACGCGGACAGCTCCCTCTCCAGCATCAACGTTGCGACAACGGAGGTCGGGGCGTGCAGCTCCTTCAACACGTCCCACGCCTTCGGACCGCATTCAACCTCCGGCAGCAGGTGCATGACGTGGTGACGCTGGTTCAGCTCCAAACTCTACGACATCAAATAGTAGCCAGCCGAGGAGCGCTCGTCCCAATCTTCCTGCAGCGTGGGGTCACTCGGTCTAGGCTCCTCCCCAATCATTAGTTTCAGCAAACCGATCTGACGGAAATATAATTGCATTTTCCAGGCCCAATCATCATAGCCCTCACCATTGAACTTCTCGACGGTGAAATTCTTCAGCACCTCCTTGACAAGCGAGCCCTGGTTTGTTCGCGCTCCCCTTGGCGCTGAAAGACCAGAATCTTGGCTGCCGCTACGATCTTGGGCTGAAGATTCACCAGCTCCCGCCGAGGTGTTGCCCGCCATAGCTACCTATAACGAGGATCACTATAACGCAGCTCTGATACCAGCTTGTTGGTGTAAGGGCCTAATAAACTCAAGCTATTAGGACTTAATCAAACTTAAACCTCTCCTCGGGGTCACCTCCAAGGGTCCCTGGGTGCCTGGTACAAGACCAGCCCCTATCCTCGGGTCTGAGTTTGTAGAGAGAGGGATCAAGAAGGACTTAGTCAAAACAGCAAGAGTACCTTGAACGTCGCGCAGCGTGCTGTGCAGACCGTCGATCGGATTAAGCTGAGAATTCGCTATATCGAAGCTCGCTCCAAGAGCTTTAAAATGAGCCAAGTTGCCTCGCGAAAAGTTCTGCCATTACTAAGTTATGGCTCGGACAGCGTTTGCCTAGCGTTGGAGTGCTAGCATACTAGCGTTGACTCGGGTAGCATTCCGCCGTCGAATAGCGCAGAAACGAAATTCCAGCAAGGAAGGAATTCGCTTGAATCAATTTGACTATATTCAGGTACAAACAGAGAAGGATTAAATAGTTCTAGCTAGCAAAGACCTTGGGAATCAACCTGGGAACAACCAGGGATGATCCCAAATAATTCCAAGCAACAGAACCAACCTGGCTGGACAAAATAGCAGGTGGTAGGTTGGTAAACAACCTCTGGTTCTGTTTTTCCAACCTGGGAAAACAACAACCAGGTTCAGGTTCTAAAAACAGAACCTGTTTTGTCTTTGCCCAACCAGCCAAATGCTGGTTCCGCTGGTTTCCCCTGGCTTTGTAGCATGCAGATACAGACAAAAAACATCCAACCTTCACCTAAATTGTACCCCTATAGTGCCTTCCCTGCTACACTATAGTTAACCAAACAAAACAGTACAATTTCGAGTTGGATAGAACTGAATCTGCGCAATCAACTCAACCGAACTGCAAAGCTTCCATCTTGGGTTCCTTTGCGAGCTCGTTCCTTCCTGCTTGCACTGTTCATAGCGCGTACAATGTTGTGCCGAAGCGCACATTGCGCGAGTACCTGCAAATGCATCAAGCGAAAATTGCGAAAGCAAACAAACACACGAACACACAATTCACACGCAAATGCATTCGCACACGCATACTCGTACAAACAGACGGCAGGATGTCGTGAAATGTGCATTTGCACCCAACAAAAAAAATAAAAGTCTGATCTTTCAAAATCATGCATTAAAATTAAATGTTTCACCGGAAAAGTGGATTCAATGTTTCATTAATCTGCTACCGAAACATGCTACACTAAGGGGATTTTCGATAAAACATGCTCTGACAGGGCGAACATATGTGTCAGGGCGAAATCTTGTGTTAATGTCAGGGCAATTTTGCTGTGTTGTGATTGGTCGAAAATTGTGGTGCTCTGACAACGCAAATCTGTTGTGTCAGGGCGATTTACCTATGATTGGGCGAAAAAAATCTTTGTGTAATTTGTTAGGCTTGGATTTTCTTGTTTTGTTTTTGTTGTCTTGTGTGTCAAGGCGATTTTGCTTTGGCGGTGCGAATCTGCTGTGACCGTAAGTCCGAATCACCAGTCAGGACGAGTTTGTACTCTGATGATCAGAGTACACTCTCAGAAAACTCTGAACTCTCAGAGTTAGCCTTAGAAAAAGTCTGAAAATTACAGAGTTGAGGCCCAAAAAAGTCTGATTTTATCAGAGTACACAGGAAAAAAAATCTGAAATATCAGAGAAAAAAGCCCAAATCAGATAAAAAAATCTCACTTCTGAGGGCCTGGTTGGTTCCAAGAGCAAGCGCGTTACCTACATTATTATTTGTATCAGAGTAAGCGCGTTACCTACACATATTGTTTGTATCAAGAATAAGTGCGTTATTACGCATACTGTAGCACAAGAGTTAGAGCGTTACTCTCATAAGGTTGGCACTAAGATTGAGTGCGTTACTTACCTATACGGTTGGTACCCAACAGTAAGCGCGTTCTTACCCATACGGTTGGTACCAAAAGTAAGCGCATTACTTACCCATATTGTTACCCACATGAATGCAACTATGAGTAAGCGTGATACTTACCATATGGTTGGTACCTTTAATGTTGGTGTAAGGGCCTAATAAATTCAAGCTATTAGGACTTAATCAAACTTAAAACCTCTCCTCGGGGTCACCTCTAAGGGTCCCTGGGTGCCTGGTACAAGACCAGCCCCCCTATTCGGGTCCGAGTTTGTAGAGAGAGGAACCAAGAATGACTTAGCCAAAATAACAAGAGTACCTTGAACGTCGTGCAGCGTGCCATGCAGGCCGTTGATCGGATTAAGCTGAGAATTCGCTAAATCGTAGCTCGCTCCAAGAGTTTTTAAAAAAGCCAAATTGCCTTGCGAGAAGTTTTGCCATTCGAAGTTATGGCTCAGACAGCGTTTGCCAGCGGTGGAGTGCTAGCGTACTAGCGTTGACTCGGTAGCATTCGTTCATCGAACCGTGTAGAAGCAAAATTCCAGCTAGGAAGAATCTGCTTGAATCAATTGACTTATCCAGGTACTTACAGAGAAGGAATTAATAGTTCTAGCTAGCAAAGACATTGGGAATCAACCTGGAAAACACCAAGGATGATCACAAATAATTCCAAGCAACAGAACCACCCTGGCTGGACAAAATGGCAGGTGGTAGGTTGGTAAACAACCTCTGGTTTTGTTTTTCCAACCTGGGAAAAACAACAACCAGGTTCATGTTCTAAAAACAGAACCTGTTTCGTCTTTGCCCAACCAGCCAAATGCTGGTTCTGCTGGTTTTTCCCCTGGTCTTGTAGCATGCAGATACAGACAAACAACATCCAACCTTCACCTAAATTGTACCCCTATAGTACCTGCCCTGCTACACTATAGTCAACCAAACAAAACAGTACAATTTTGAGTTGGATAGAACTGAATCTGCGCAATCAATCCAACTGAACTGCAAGCTTCATATTGGGTTCCTTTGCGAGCTCGTCCTTTCTGCTTGCATTGTTCATAGGCGCACAATGTTGTTGCCGAGCGCACATTGCGCGGGTACCTGCAAATGCTTCAAGCGAAAATTGCGAAAGCAAACAAACACATGAACGCCACCATTCACACGCAAATGCATTCGCACACGCATACTCGTACAAACAGACGGCAGGATGTCGTGCAATGTAAATTTGCACCCGACAAAAAATGCGGCGCGTTACTACTTCCCATATGCTGGTACAAAGAGTAAGCGCGCAATGTACCCAGTTTGTGTGGTATGAAGAGAAAGCGTGTTGTTACTTACCCATATTGTTGGTTCCAAGAGTAAGCTGTGTTACTTACCATATGGTTGGTGCCAACAGTAAGCACGTTATTTATTCATATTGTTGGCACCAAGAGTAACCGCGATACTTGACAATATGGTTAGTACCAGAGTAAGCACGTTACGTACCCATATGGTCGTAGCTCTTGTAAGCGCATTACTTACCCATATTGTTGGCACCAAAAAAAGAAGCGCGTTACTGATATTGTTAGTACCAGGAGTAAGCGTGCTACTTAACCATATGGTCTGTACAAAGAGTAAGCAAGGTTACCCTATCATATGAATGTTACTAAAAGTACACGTGTTACTTACCCATATGTTGGTACCAAGATTAAGCGCGTTACCTGCCCATATTGTTTGGTACCTAGAGCATGGACGTTACGTACCCATATTGTTGGTACAAGAGTATGCGCGTTAGATATCTACATAATGTTTAGTACCAAGTGTATGTTGGTGCAAATGCACATTGCCACGACATTCCTGCCGCCTGTTTGTACGAGTATGCGTGTGCGAATGCATTTGGGTGTGAATGGAATGTTCGTGTGTTTGCTTGCTTTCGCAATTTTCGCTTGATGCATTTGCAGGTACTCACGCAATGTGCGCTTCGGCACAACATTATACGCGCTATGAACAGTGCAAGCAGAAAGGACGAGCTCGCAAAGGAACCCAAGATGGAAGCTTTGCAGTTCGGTTGGGTTGATTGCGCAGATTCAGTTCTATCCAACTCGAAATTGTACTGTTTTGTTTGGTTAACTATAGTGTAGCAGGGAAGGCACTATAGGGGTACAATTTAGGTGAAGGTTGGATGTTGTTTGTCTGTATCTGCATGCTACAAGGCCAGGGGAAACCAGCAGAACCAGCATTTGGCTGGTTGGGCAAAGACAAAAACAGGTTCTGTTTTTAGAACCTGAACCTGGTTGTTGTTTTCCCAGGTTGGAAAAACAGAACCAGAGGTTGTTTACCAACCTACCACCTGCTATTTTGTCCAGCCAGGTTGGTTCTGTTGCTTGGAATTATTTGGGATCATCCCTGGTTGTTCCCAGGTTGATTCCCAAGATCCTTGCTAGCTAGAACTATTTAATCCTTCTCTGTTTGTACCTGAATATAGTCAAATTGATTCAAGCAAATTCCTTCCTCGCTGGAATTTCGTTTCTGCGCTATTCGACGGCGGAATGCTACCCGAGTCAACGCTAGTATGCTAGCACTCCAACGCTAGGCAAATGCTGTCCGAGCCATAACTTAGTAATGGCAGAACTTTTCGCGAGGCAACTTGGCTCATTTTAAAGCTCTTGGAGCGAGCTTCGATATAGCGAATTCTCAGCTTAATCCGACCGACGGTCTGCACGGCACGCTGCGCGACGTTCAAGGTACTCTTGCTGTTTTGACTAAGTCCTTCTTGATCCCTCTCTCTACAAACTCGGACCCGAGGATAGGGGCTGGTCTTGTACCAGGCACTCAGGGACCCTTGGAGGTGACCCCGAGGAGAGGTTTTAAGTTTGATTAAGTCCTAATAGCTTGAGTTTATTAGGCCCTTACACCAACAGTGTAGCCGCGTTTCTTACCCATATGGTTGAAAATAAGAGTAGACATGTTACTTACCCATATGAATATTACTAAAAGTAAGCGCGTTACCCATATTGTTGGTACCAAGAGTAAGCGCGTTATTTAACTATATGGTTACTAATAAGAATAAGCGCGTTATTTACCATATTGTTGGTACCAGGTTCATCGCATCATTTACCCATCTGGTTGGTACCAAGAGTAAGCGCGTTACTTACCCATATGGTTACTAATATGAATAAGCTCGTTACTTACACTATATTGTTGGTATCAAGAATAAGCACGCGAATTATCCTTATGGTTGGTACAAAGATTTAGCGCGTTACTTACCCATATTTTGGTACCAATTGTAAGCACGTTACTTGCTTAAATTGTTCGTACCAATACTAAGCGCATTATTTACCCATATTTTCCGTACCAAGAGTAACCCCGTTACTTAGTACCAAGAGTAAGCGCGTTACGTACCCATATGGTTGGTACCAAGAGTAAGCGTGTTACTTACCCATATTGTTGGTACCAAGAGTAAGCGCGTTACTTACCCATATTGTTCGTACCCAGGAGTAAGCGTGTTACTTACCCATATGGTTGGTACCAAGAGTAAGCACGTTACTTACTTATATGAATGTTACTAAGAGTAAGCGCGTGACTTACCGAGATGGTTGGTACCAAGAGTAAGCGCGTTACTTACCTATATTATTGGGACTAAGAGTAAGCGCGTTACTTATCCATATGTTGGTATCAAGAATAGCCGCGATATTTACCCATATGGTTGCAAATAAGAGTAACCACGTTACTTACTTATATGAATGTTTCTAAGAGTAAGCACGTTACTTACCCATATGGTTGGTACCAAGAGTAAGCACGTTACTTACCCATATGGTTGGTATTAAGAGTAAGTGCGTTACTTACCCATATGGTTGCCAATATGAGTAAATGCATTACTTACCCATATGAATGTTACTAAGAATAAGCCCGTTACTTACCCATATGCTTGGTACCAAGAGTAAGCGCGTTATTTACCCATATTGTTGGTACCAAGACTAACCGCGTTAATTACCCATATGGTTACTAATAAGAGTAAGCAAGTTACTTACCCATATTGTTGGCACCAAGAGTACGCGTTACTTACCCATATTGTAAGTATCAGGAGTGCGCATGTTACTTACCCATAAGGTTGGTACCAAGAATATGCGCGTTACTTACCCATATGGTTGATACCAAGAGTAAGCGCATTATTTACCCATATGGTTGGTACTAAGAGTAAGCGCGTTACTTACCCATACGGTTGGTACCAAGAGTAAGCGCGTTACTTACCCATATTGTTGGTACCAAATGTAAGCGAGTTACATACTCATATGGTTGGTACCAAGAGTAAGCGAGTTAGTTACTCATATTGTTCGTATAAAGAATAAGCGAGTTACATACCCATATGGTTGGTACCAAGATTAAGCGCGTTACTTACCCATATGGTTGGTACCAATTGTAAGCGCGTTACTTCCCATATTGTTCGCACCTAGACTAAGTGCGTTATTTACCCATATTGTTGGTACCAAGAGTAAGCAAGATATTTACCGATGTATTTTTTATCAAGAGTAAACGCGTTGCTTACCCATATGGTTGGTACCAAAAGTAAGTGCGTTACTTACCCATATTGTTGGTACCAAGAGTAAGCGCGTTACCTACCCATATGGTTGGTACTAAGAGTAAGTGCATTTTTTACCCATACGGTTGGTACCAAGAATAAGCGCGTTACTTACCCATATAGATGGTACTAAGAGTAAGCGCGTTACTTACCCATATGGTTGGTACCAACAGTAAGTGCGTTACTTACCCATATTGTTGGTATGAATAGTAAGCGCGTTACTTACCCACATTGTTGGTACCAACTGTAAACGCGTTATTTACCGATATAATTGTTACCAAGAGTAAGCGCGTTACGAATTCATATGGTTACGAAGAGTAAGCGCTTTACTTACCCATACAGTTGGTTCCAATAGTAAGCGTGTTTACTTACCCATATTGTTAGTACCAAGAGTAAGCGCGTTACTTACCCATATGGTTGGTGCCAAGAGTAAGTGCGTTACTTATCCAAATGGTTGGTACCAAGAGTAAGCGCGTTATTTACCCATATTGTTGGTACCAAGAGTAAGCGCGTTACTTACCCATATGAATGGTACTAAGAGTAAGCGCGTTACTTACCCAAATTGTTCGTACCAAGAATAGCCGTGTTTTTTAACCCATATGGTTGCCAGTCGGAGTAAACGTCCTACTTACCCATATTGTTGGTACCAAGAGTAAGTGCGTTACTACCCATATGCTAAGTACCAAGATTAAGCGCGTTACTTACCATACAGTTGGTACCAACAGTAAGCGCGTTACTTACCATACAGTTAGCACCAATGGTAAGCGCGTTACTTACCCATATTGTGATACTAAGAGGAAGAGCGTTACTTATCCAGATTGTCGGTACTAAGAGTAAGCGTGTTATTTACCCATATTGTTGGCACAAAGAGTAACAGCGTTACATACTCATTTGGTTACTAATAAGAGTACATACCCGTTACATACCCATTTGGTACCAAGAATAAGCGCGTTATTTACCAATATCGTTGGCACCAAGAGTAAGCGTATATTTACCGATATGAATTGTACTAAGAGTAAGAGCGTTACATACCCATATGGTTGGTACCAAGAGTATGCGCGTTACTTACCCATGTTGTTGGTATGAAGAATAAGCGCGTTGCTTACCCACATTGTTGGTATCAAGAGTAATCGAGTAGATGTGGTTGGTGCCAAGAGTAGCCCGTTACTTACCCATATGGTTGCTAATAAGAGTAAACATGTTACTCACCCATATTATTGGTACCAAGTGTAAGCGCATTACTACCCACATGGTTGGCACCAAGAATAAGCGCGATATTTACCCATATTGTTAGAGCTAAGAGTAAGTGTGTTACTTACCCACATAATGCTACTAAGAGTAAGCGCGTTACTTACCATATAATTAATACCAAGAGCACGTGCGTTATTTACCCATAATGTTGGTACCAATAGAAGAAGCCGCGTTTCTTACCCATATGGTTACAATAAGAGAAAGCGTGTTAGATACCCATGTTGTTGGTACCAAGAGTAAGCGCGTTACTTACCCATATGGTTGGTAATAAGAGTAAGCGCATTATTTACACATACAGTTGGTACCAAAAGTAAGTGTGTTACTTACCCATATGGTTGGTACCAAGAACAATTATTTTTTTACCCATATGATTGGTACCAAGAGTAAGCGCGTTACTTACCCATATGAATGTTTTTAAGAGTAAAGGCGTTACTTACCCATATGGTTGGTACCAAGAGTAAGCGCGTTACTTACCCATATTGTTTGTATAAAGAGTATGCGCGTTACTATCCCACATTGTTGGTACCAAGAGTAAGCGCGTTACTTACCCATATGGTTATTTTTAAGGGTAAGCGCGTTACTTACCCATATGGTTGGCACCAAGAGTAAGCGCGTTACTTACCCATATTGTTGGTATTAAATATAAGCGCGTTAGTTACCTTTATGGTTGGTATCAAGGTTTTATGCGCTACTTACCCCAATTGATGGTATCGATTGTAAGCGTGTTACTTACTGTTGGTGTAAGGGCCTAATAAACTCAAGCTATTAGGACTTAACCAAACTTAAAACCTCTCCTCGGGGTCACCTCCAAGGGTCCCTGGGTGCCTGGTACAAGACCAGCCCCTATCCTCGGGTCCGAGTTTGTAGAGAGGGATCAAGAAGGACTTAGTCAAAACAGCAAGAGTACCTTGAACGTCGCGCAGCGTGCCGTGCAGACCGTCGATCGATTAGCTGAGAATTCGCTATATCGAAGCTCGCTCCAAGAGCTTTAAAATGAGCCAAGTTGCCTCGCGAAAAGTTCTGCCATTACTAAGTTATGGCTCGGACAGCGTTTGCCTAGCGTTGGAGTGCTAGCATACTAGCGTTGACTCGGGTAGCATTCCGCCGTCGAATAGCGCAGAAACGAAATTCCAGCGAGGAAAGAATTCGCTTGAATCAATTTGACTATATTCAGGTACAAACAGAGAAGGATTAAATAGTTCTAGCTAGCAAGGACCTTGGGAATCAACCTGGAAACAACCAGGGATGATCCCAAATAATTCCAAGCAACAGAACCAACCTGCTGGACAAAATAGCAGGTGGTAGGTTGGTAAACAACCTCTGGTTCTGTTTTTCCAACCTGGGAAAACAACAACCAGGTTCAGGTTCTAAAAACAGAACCTGTTTTTTCTTTGCCCACCAGCCAAATGCTGGTTCCGCTGGTTTCCCCTGGCCTTGTAGCATGCAGATACAGACAAACAACATCCAACCTTCACCTAAATTGTACCCCTATAGTGCCTTCCCTGCTACACTATAGTTAACCAAACAAACAGTACAATTTCGAGTTGGATAGAACTGAATCTGCGCAATCAACTCAACCGAACTGCAAAGCTTCCATCTTGGGTTCCTTTGCGAGCTCGTCCTTCCTGCTTGCACTGTTCATAGCGCGTACAATGTTATGCCGAAGCGCACATTGCGCGAGTACCTGCAAATGCATCAAGCGAAAAATGCGAAAGCAAACAAACACACGAACACACCATTCACACACAAATGCATTGCACACAACGCATACTCGTACAAACAGACGGCAGGATGTCGTGCAATGTGCATTTGCACCCAACACACTCCCCCTCAGCCTGCCGGCTGCATCCCCGTCATTCCATGCTAGTTCATGCTCATTCCACTCATGCGCACACAACGCCAATGAGGCTCATCCGCAAGCCTCTTGGTGAGAAAGTCTGCTGGCTGCTGGTGAGTCTTGATGTAGATCGGATGCACCGTCCCCCTCTTCACCTCTTTACGCAGCCAGTGCCACTTGATACGCATGTGCTTGTTCAGCCCATGAAGCACAGCGTTTCTGGCCATCCCAAGAGCCCCTTTGCTATCACAAAACAGCGGCGTAGCAACTTTCTGCTCCTGGCCAATCTCCTCTAACAGCCTCCTCAGCCAAATCACCTCCTTCACCCCATGGAACATCGCCATGTACTCTGATTCTACGGAAGAGAGTGCCGTCTCCGTCTGCTTCTTGGACCTCCAACTAACAGGTCCTCCCCCAACTACGCAGATGTATCCTCCCACAGATGAGGAATCCTCCTTCTCAGAAGCCCACGTAGCATCGGTAAAGCAAGTGAGAAATAGCTTGCCTTCTCCAAGCCTCTCCCCCTTCTCTTTCAGCACCTCCACCCCTTTCTGCTTCACCTGTGCAGATGCGGAGTATTGAACTCCAATGCTTGGGTGAGAGTTCAGGTACTTCCACCACCCAGCGCTCACGGCATCCCCACTGCTCCTCTGATGGATTCTGCACCACCCTAGCCGCGCCCCCCAACCGAGAAAGAGATGTCGGGCCTCGTGTGAACTGCTGCGTACAAGAGGCTGCCCACCAAGGACTGAAATTGCTGCTGCTCTTCAGCTTCAACCCCTTCATCCTCTGCAGCCTTCACAAGCTTGAATTCTGCTGGCAGGGGAGTTGCAACCTTGCGCTCATTCTCAATCCCATACTTCTCCCCCAGCTCCTTGATGAACTTCTCCTGGTGCAGCTTCAACCACCTGTGATCTGGATCCCTCTCCACGTGCATCCCGAGGTAGTACTTTACCTCCCCAAGGTTCTTGCACTTGAAGTTTTCCATCAGTTGCTGTTGCCACTTTCTGGATCTCCTTCATGCTGCTGCTGAAGAGAAGAATGTCGTCCACATAGACCAGAAACAGCACCAGCTTCTCCCCCTCGCCCTTGAGAAA
Source organism: Closterium sp. Yama58-4 (assembly GCA_947470075.1). Taxonomy (NCBI): domain Eukaryota; kingdom Viridiplantae; phylum Streptophyta; class Zygnematophyceae; order Desmidiales; family Closteriaceae; genus Closterium; species Closterium sp. Yama58-4. The sequence goes on from CANIUD010000977.1 coordinate 56,991, forward strand.
GAGGCTCTCATCACAGCTGCTGGTCCTGAATCCCATCTCCTCTAAAACAGCTGCCAACTTCTGGTACCAGCAGCGTGGCGCCTGCTTCAAGCCGTAGATGGACTTGTTGAGCTTGCACACCTGCCCGTACCATCCTCATACCCAGACGGCTGCGTCATGTACACATCCTCCTCTAAAATCCCATTCAGAAATGCCGTTGAAATATCCATCTGAATGATGAATTTCCCACTAACAGCTGCATCTGCCAACAAGACACGGAGGGTAGGGGTTTGGCAGTGGGAGCAAAGATCTCGTTGAAGTCCTGCTTCTCCTTCTGCATAAACCCCTTCGCCACCAGCCTACTCTGTAGTATGGGTGACCTGCCCCTTGTCATCGTCTGATCCTCAGCAACCCACTTGCATTGTATCGCTTTCTTCCCATCAGGCAGCACCACCAGATCCCATGTCCTATTCTCCAGCAGACTCTGGTACTCAGCATCCCTAGAAGCCAGCCACTTGTCCCTATCTGGTCCAGCTAATGCCTCCTCCATGCTAGCTGGTTCCTCTGGTGCAGGGGCAAGAAAACAGTACGCAGGCTCATCCTCCTCATCCGGGTCATAGCCATGAGGTAGAATC
>CANIUD010000978.1:0-61021 GCA_947470075.1 Closterium sp. Yama58-4
TTGGCGTGCGCGCTGGCAGGCGCGCTGGCGGGCCTGGCTGCGTGCGCGCTCGCGTGTTGCGTGGGGTTGGCTGGCTGCGCGCTGGGAGCGTGAGAGAGGGAGGGCCGGCGGGCTGGCGTGGACACTAACGACGAGCGACGGGCATGCTAGGAACGGCATAGGAATGTGGAACTACTTGATACCATCAAAGAAACTAACTACAAACATACAGCGGAATGACTTGCATTGATTGGGTTGGAAACAAATGCCTAACCCTAATTGTTTGTTCCCATACAGTATACCCACTAGAGGCTATACATTTGACACGGACCCCCCCAAAATTTTAGACCCTTGGGTCGTTAAATGGGGAGGGCTAATGCTATATGCACTTTCGTAATAAACCCCCATTTTTTATATGCAGGCCGAATTAGACCCCCTTGACTGTAGACACTATAAATTTGGTCGAAACTGTAGAGAAGCACAAGTCATCGTAGCGGGAGATTGATCTGACAAGAGCGAATTTGCCCTGTGTCCTGTTTCACTTAAGTGCGTGGGCAAAACCCTTAGGCTGAGAAAAACCCTTAGGACCCTTAGGACCTAAGAAAAGCCCTTAAGACTTTTCTCAAAGGCCAAAACCTTGGGGTAGGAGTATTCTAATTGCGGAAGCGTTCTTAGGAACTGCCGAACCACCTTGCCACTAGTGTGTAAAGAGCAAGATAGATTGACTATAGCAAGTAATACAAAGCTTTTATATGATTACAGGAAATATGAAGGATGCAAGAAGCTGTTTTACTGTTGCTGTTGCGGTTCGATACAATGACGACTCGGGCAACTGCTCAATATACTAGGTCAGTGTGTGTCCTTGCTATCGCGCTGCCCTTTTGTCGAGTAAAAGGTCGCTGACTTTGGTTGGGTGCAAATGCACATTGCACGACATCCTGCCGTCTGTTTGTACGAGTATGCGTGTGCGAATGCATTTGCGTGTGAATGGTGTGTTCGTGTGTTTGTTTGCTTTCGCATTTTCGCTTGATGCATTTGCAGGTACTCGCGCAATGTGCGCTTCGGCACAACATTGTACGCGCTATGAACAGTGCAAGCAGAAAGGACGAGCTCGCAAAGGAACCCAAGATGGAAGCTTTGCAGTTCGGTTGAGTTGATTGCGCAGATTCAGTTCTATCCAACTCGAAATTGTACTGTTTTGTTTGGTTAACTATAGTGTAGCAGGGAAGGCACTATAGGGGTACAATTTAGGTGAAGGTTGGATGTTGTTTGTCTGTATCTGCATGCTACAAGGCCAGGGGAAACCAGCGGAACCAGCATTTGGCTGGTTGGGCAAAGACAAAACAGGTTCTGTTTTTAGAACCTGAACCTGGTTGTTGTTTTCCCAGGTTGGAAAAACAGAACCAGAGGTTGTTTACCAACCTACCACCTGCTATTTTGTCCAGCCAGGTTGGTTCTGTTGCTTGGAATTATTTGGGATCATCCCTGGTTGTTCCCAGGTTGATTCCCAAGGTCCTTGCTAGCTAGAACTATTTAATCCTTCTCTGTTTGTACCTGAATATAGTCAAATTGATTCAAGCGAATTCCTTCCTCGCTGGAATTTCGTTTCTGCGCTATTCGACGGCGGAATGCTACCCGAGTCAACGCTAGTATGCTAGCACTCCAACGCTAGGCAAACGCTGTCCGAGCCATAACTTAGTAATGGCAGAACTTTTCGCGAGGCAACTTGGCTCATTTTAAAGCTCTTGGAGCGAGCTTCGATATAGCGAATTCTCAGCTTAATCCGACCGACGGTCTGCACGGCACGCTGCGCGACGTTCAAGGTACTCTTGCTGTTTTGACTAAGTCCTTCTTGATCCCTCTCTCTACAAACTCGGACCCGAGGATAGGGGCTGGTCTTGTACCAGGCACCCAGGGACCCTTGGAGGTGACCCCGAGGAGAGGTTTTAAGTTTGATTAAGTCCTAATAGCTTGAGTTTATTAGGCCCTTACACCAACAAGCTGGTATCAGAGCTGCGTTATAGTGATCCTCGTTATAGGTAGCTATGGCGGGCAACACCTCGGCGGGAGCTGGTGAATCTTCAGCCCAAGATCGTAGCGGCAGCCAAGATTCTGGTCTTTCAGCGCCAAGGGGAGCGCGAACAAACCAGGGCTCGCTTGTCAAGGAGGTGCTGAAGAATTTCACCGTCGAGAAGTTCAATGGTGAGGGCTATGATGATTGGGCCTGGAAAATGCAATTATATTTCCGTCAGATCGGTTTGCTGAAACTAATGATTGGGGAGGAGCCTAGACCGAGTGACCCCACGCTGCAGGAAGATTGGGACGAGCGCTCCTCGGCTGGCTACTATTTGATGTCGCAGAGTTTGGAGCTGAACCAGCGTCACCACGTCATGCACCTGCTGCCGGAGGTTGAATGCGGTCCGAAGGCGTGGACCGTGTTGAAGGAGCTGCACGCCCCGACCTCCGTTGTCGCAACGTTGATGCTGGAGAGGGAGCTGTCCGCGTTGCGCCTGAGCGAGGGAGAGCCGGTGCAACCAGTCCTGGACAAGATGCGCGACCTCTACGCGAAGTTGGCGACCGCGGGAATCACCTACCCGGAGCAGACCAAGTGCTTGAAGATGCTCTCGCTGCTGCCAGAATCGTGGCTTCAATTTACGAGCGGATTGAGCCTGCCGCAGAACCAGAGCTTGTGGACGCTCGAGTGGGTGCGGACGAAGATTCTGGAGGAGGACTTCCGTCGCCGCCAACTGAGGGGTGGAGACGACGGCAGCAGCGGCTACGGGATGCAAGGGAGCCGACGTGGCAGAGGACGTGGCTTCGGTGGTGCTGGACGCGGTGCAAAGAAAGACGACGACTCCAACGACCAACAAGGAGGTACCGGTTGGGGTCGCGGTGCGAAATCTGGACGTGGGGGCAAGTCGGGTGCTGGTGGCAAAATGAAAGGGAGTTGCTGGTATTGTGAGAAGGAAGGGCACCCCTGGTTTTTGTGCTATAAGAAACCCGATGGATGGACCCCCCAGAATCGTCACCAGGATGGCGGCGCGCGGAGGAACCAGAAAAACGGCGCCAACATGGTCGCTGATTCGTCCGACAACAACCCGAAGGGCAACGGCGGTGCGGAGAAGAAGAAGGAGCGCACCGCGGGCCAATTCTTCCATGTGGGAGACAAGGGGGAGCAAGGAGACGCCTCTGCCAAAGTTGGAGCAGAGCTGCACCCCCTAGACTATTGGGTGTTGGACACAGGCGCTGCTTGGACGATGACGCCGCGCAAGGACCTGCTGGACGAAGTACGAGCTGCACCGATCAATGAAGTGTGCTCCGCCTCTGGACACATGTTGAAGGTGGCTGGTGCGGGACGAGCTGCGTTTAAGGGAGCGGATGGCAAGCCGGTGGTGCTGCACGACGTTCTCTTCGTCCCCGACCTGAAGGCCAACCTTATCTCCCTCCGTAAGCTTGGCAAGGCTGGGGTGAACACCAACACGGATGGGGCACGCACTTATAAGGGGAAGCTGGGCAATCGGGTGCTTTGGGATCTGCACGAGAGCAAGGACGTGTACAGATCTATGTGGCAGCTGCCGGCCCTGGCGTGGCATGGTGGGGGGCAGGCTGGAGAGGGGTCTGCATCCCAGGGGGAGTGCAATGCCGTTGGAGGGGTTGGTGTGAAAGTGTCGGCCAGATCTGGGGAGACAGATTGGGCAACGGCACACCGGCGCTTAGGGCATGTGGCAATGCCTTTGCTGAAGCAGCTGGAGAAGGATGGAGCCGTTAAGGGTCTGAAGCTGAACGGACAGCCACCCGATGACAACTGTGAAATCTGTTTGCTTTCAAAGTTCACCCGTTTCCCTTTCCATAGTGTGGCTGGCAGGAGCAAGAAGCCTTTGGAGCTGGTCCACATGGACTTGGTGGGGCCGCTGCCGGTGCAAGGGCACAAGGGGGAGCGGTATTTTCTTACAATTGTGGATGACTGGAGCAGGCTGATGTGGGCGTATCCGCTGAAGCAGAAGGACCACGCCGCCTCCACGATACGGGACGATTGGCTGCCATTCGTGGAGAAGCAGGCGGAGTGTGTAGTGAAGCGGATTAGGACAGACCGGGGTGGTGAGTTCCTTGGAGCTGAAATGACGGCCTGGCTCAAGAAGCAGGGCATCCAGAGAGAGCTGACCACGGCTTATACCCCACAGTCCAATGGTGTAGCAGAACGGGCAAACCGGACCATTCTGGAGACAGCTAGGGCGCTGCTCATAGAATCTGGGCTGAGCAATTCTATGTGGCCTCATGCTGTCCGGCACGCCACTGTCGCTAGGAACAGGGTGCTCACCAAGGTTGGGGATGACTCGTGGGTGCCGTTGGAGAGGTGGCTTGGGAGGAAGCCGCCGGTGGACATGCTGAGGGTGTTCGGTTGCATGGCAGTCGCCCACGTCCCCAAGACCTACCGCAGTAAGTTGGGGGCGAGTGCAATCTGGTGTGTGCATTTGGGGCTGGCTGCTGAGAGCAAGGGATGGCTGCTGTGGGAACCATCCAAGGGTGTGTTGTTTGACAGCAGGGATGTGAAATTCATTGAGGGCATGATGTATGGGAGCTGGGAGAAACAGCCGGAGGCAAGGGTGTCCCAGCAGATGGAGCAGATCACCATGCAGCTGGACCTGACTCCTAGTGTGTGGGAGGAGGGAGAGGAGGCAGCTGCTGGAAATGGTGATGGAGAGAAGGTACAGGAGGCATCTGCTGGTGGAGAAAATGGTGTGGAAACTGGCGGCAGCACTAGTGGAGCTGCTGGACCCGAGGGAGGAGAGAAGCAGCAGGGAAAAACTAAGAAGCCGAAGGGTGTCGTTATGAAGGGATGGGAGACACCCGTCTCCAGGCCAGGACGTACCCGTATGGCTACTAAGAAGCTGACTGCAGGAACTGATGCAGCAGAGCAGCAGCTAGGGACCGAAGAGGCATTGCTGATTCTACCTCATGGCTATGACCCGGATGAGGAGGATGAGCCTGCGTACTGTTTTCTTGCCCCTGCACCAGAGGAACCAGCTAGCATGGAGGAGGCATTAGCTGGACCAGATAGGGACAAGTGGCTGGCTTCTAGGGATGCTGAGTACCAGAGTCTGCTGGAGAATAGGACATGGGATCTGGTGGTGCTGCCTGATGGGAAGAAAGCGATACAATGCAAGTGGGTGCTGAGGATCAAGACCGATGACAAGGGGCAGGTCACCATCTACAAGAGTAGGCTGGTGGCGAAGGGGTTTATGCAGAAGGAGAAGCAGGACTTCAACGAGATCTTTGCTCCCACTGCCAAACCCCCTACCCTCCGTGTCTTGTTGGCAGATGCAGCTGTTAGTGGGAAATTCATCATTCAGATGGATATTTCAACGGCATTCCTGAATGGGATTTTAGAGGAGGATGTGTACATGACGCAGCCGCCTGGGTATGAGGATGGTACGGGCAGGGTGTGCAAGCTCAACAAGTCCATCTACGGCTTGAAGCAGGCGCCACGCTGCTGGTACCAGAAGTTGGCAGCTGTTTTAGAGGAGATGGGATTCAGGACCAGCAGCTGTGATGAGAGCCTCTTTCTCAAGGGCGAGGGGGAGAAGCTGGTGCTGTTTCTGGTCTATGTGGACGACATTCTTCTCTTCAGCAGCAGCATGAAGGAGATCCAGAAAGTGCAGCAGCAACTGATGGAAAACTTCAAGTGCAAGAACCTTGGGGAGGTAAAGTACTACCTCGGGATGCACGTGGAGAGGGATCCAGATCACAGGTGGTTGAAGCTGCACCAGGAGAAGTTCATCAAGGAGCTGGGGGAGAAGTATGGGATTGAGAATGAGCGCAAGGTTGCAACTCCCCTGCCAGCAGAATTCAAGCTTGTGAAGGCTGCAGAGGATGAAGGGGTTGAAGCTGAAGAGCAGCAGCAATTTCAGTCCTTGGTGGGCAGCCTCTTGTACGCAGCAGTTCACACGAGGCCCGACATCTCTTTCTCGGTTGGGCAGCTGGCTAGGGTGGTGCAGAATCCATCAGAGGAGCAGGTGGATGCAGCTGAGCGTGTGGTGAAGTACCTGAACTCTCACCCAAGCATTGGAGTTCAATACTCCGCATCTGCACAGGTGAAGCAGAAAGGGGTGGAGGTGCTGAAAGAGAAGGGGGAGAGGCTTGGAGAAGGCAAGCTATTTCTCACTTGCTTTACCGATGCTACGTGGGCTTCTGAGAAGGAGGATTCCTCATCTGTGGGAGGATACATCTGCGTAGTTGGGGGAGGACCTGTTAGTTGGAGGTCCAAGAAGCAGACGGAGACGGCACTCTCTTCCGTAGAATCAGAGTACATGGCGATGTTCCATGGGGTGAAGGAGGTGATTTGGCTGAGGAGGCTGTTAGAGGAGATTGGCCAGGAGCAGAAAGTTGCTACGCCGCTGTTTTGTGATAGCAAGGGGGCTCTTGGGATGGCCAGAAACGCTGTGCTTCATGGCCTGAACAAGCACATGCGTATCAAGTGGCACTGGCTGCGTAAGGAGGTGAAGAGGGGGACGGTGAATCCAATCTACATCAAGACTCACCAGCAGCCAGCAGACTTTCTCACCAAGAGGCTTGCGGATGAGCCTCATTGGCGTTGTGTGCGCATGAGTGGAATGAGCATGAACTAGCATGGAATGACGGGGATGCAGCCGGCAGGCTGAGGGGGAGTGTGTTGGGTGCAAATGCACATTGCACGACATCCTGCCGTCTGTTTGTACGAGTATGCGTGTGCGAATGCATTTGCGTGTGAATGGTGTGTTCGTGTGTTTGTTTGCTTTCGCATTTTTCGCTTGATGCATTTGCAGGTACTCGCGCAATGTGCGCTTCGGCACAACATTGTACGCGCTATGAACAGTGCAAGCAGAAAGGACGAGCTCGCAAAGGAACCCAAGATGGAAGCTTTGCAGTTCGGTTGAGTTGATTGCGCAGATTCAGTTCTATCCAACTCGAAATTGTACTGTTTTGTTTGGTTAACTATAGTGTAGCAGGGAAGGCACTATAGGGGTACAATTTAGGTGAAGGTTGGATGTTGTTTGTCTGTATCTGCATGCTACAAGGCCAGGGGAAACCAGCGGAACCAGCATTTGGCTGGTTGGGCAAAGACAAAACAGGTTCTGTTTTTAGAACCTGAACCTGGTTGTTGTTTTCCCAGGTTGGAAAAACAGAACCAGAGGTTGTTTACCAACCTACCACCTGCTATTTTGTCCAGCCAGGTTGGTTCTGTTGCTTGGAATTATTTGGGATCATCCCTGGTTGTTCCCAGGTTGATTCCCAAGGTCCTTGCTAGCTAGAACTATTTAATCCTTCTCTGTTTGTACCTGAATATAGTCAAATTGATTCATGTGAATTCCTTCCTCGCTGGAATTTCGTTTCTACGCGGTTCGTTGGCGGAATGCTACCCGAGTCAACGCTAGTACGCTAGCACTCTAATGCTAGGCAAACACCGTCTGAGCCATAACTTCGTAATGGCAGAACTTTTCGCGAGGCAACTTGGCTCATTTTAAAGCTCTTGGAGCGAGCTTCGATATAGCGAATTCTCAGCTTAATCCGACCGACGGTCTGCACGGCACGCTGCGCGACATTCAAGGTACTCTTGCTGTTTTGACTAAGTCCTTCTTGATCCCTCTCTCTACAAACTCGGACCCGAGGATAGGGGCTGGTCTTGTACCAGGCACCCAGGGACCCTTGGAGGTGACCCCGAGGAGAGGTTTTAAGTTTGATTAAGTCCTAATAGCTTGAGTTTATTAGGCCCTTACACCAACAGACCTTCGCTCAACCTCCAGCTGTTACTTTCTGTCCACCTCCTCGGTTGACTCGCTGTTGCTTCACTGTAATTCGCCTCGTTTGTAGTTCGCTGTTTCGACACATCAGAAGTGTTAATTTTTTGTTTCCAACACTCCCCTTCGCTTCTGGAGTGTCGTTGCTGGTGACGTGGCCTTGTCCAGTCAGCAACATGCAGTACTCGAACTTCTGCTTTCCGAGTTTCTTGGTCAAGTAATCTGCTGCCATCTCGGATGTGGGGCAGTAGGATAGCTCGAGTCTCCCCTTCTCGATCTCGTCTTTCACGAAGAAATATCGCAGGGCGATGTGCTTCGTTCGATTTGCGAACCCGTTCTTGTTCGCTTTGCGGATTGCTGATCGGTTGTCGCTGTACAGAGAAAAGCTGGGTAACTGAGCCCGTTTCGCTTCTTCCAGCGGTTCGCGAAGATATAATCCTTCCTTAATGGATGAGTAGAGTGCGATATATTCTGCTTAAGCGAGGAGAGAGCAATTAACTCTTGTTTGCTTGACTGCCACGAGATAGGTCCAATAGGCTCGAATCGGTAGATATAACCAGTGCACGATCGCCTGTTGTCGGAGTCGCCGGCGTGGTCGGCGTCCACGTAGCCGATTAGCTTGAGCGCCGTGGTTCCGGTTTTGTGGTAGGTTAGGCCGACCGTAGGAGTACTGACGAGGTTGTGAAGTGCGCGGTCGAGTTCCGCCATGTGCTCTGCCTCAGGCTTCTTGAGATAGGTGGCGGGTTGGCTCACTGAATACGATAGATCCGGTCGGCAGGTAACGGCTGCGAAGAGTAGGCATCCCATCTTTCACTGGTAGTCGCGTATGCCGGCGGGCTTGAGTAGAGCGGAGGTTTCCTTGTGATTTCCGGCAGTGTAGCGGTATGACGTGGAGATGACGGCTGGGGTTAGTCCGAAGCGCTTGGCGATGGTGTCGGCGTATTTTGCGGCGCTGAGGTAGATCGCATTCTCCCCGTCTTGTATGTTGAGTCCTAGGTATTGCGTGACTGTTGAGGAGATGGTGAGTGTAAGGTCCCACTGCAGCTCCCCTTCAAACTAGGTCGTGATGCCGTCGGTTGAGTCGATGTAGAGTAAATCATCAACGTAGATGATGAGTACGATATAGTCGGCGCCCTTTGTGAGTCGGTACATCCCTTGGTCATGCGGCAGTTGGCGAAATCCGATGCGGATTAGTCGGGTGTGCAGATACTGCTGCCACCGCCTCGGGGCTTGTTGATGCCGTATAGGGATTTCAGCAGTTGACAGACTTGGTTGGGGACTGTGTTAGACCCGTGCGGTTGCTCGACGAAGATCTCGGCATCAACGGGAGCGTAGAGAAAAGCGTTGGCGACGTCGATTTGGCGGAGCTTCTTCCGCTTCATGGCAGCTATCGCGAGGAGAATTCGGAGAGAGGAATGTCGGCTAACCGGTGCGAAAGTTTCGGTGAAGTCTCGTCCATGCTCTTGGTCGAAGCCTCGTACGACCCAGCGCGCCTTAAACTTGTTAATCGTTCCGTTGGCTTTCGTCTTCACGCGGAAGACCCATTTTCCCGTGAGGACGGTTTTGTTGCGTGCCACTCCAATAGGTACTATCTTCCAAGTGTTTCTGTCTTCTAGCGCCTTCAATTCTTTGTCCATGGCTTCGCGCCATTTTTCCCTGTGCTCCCCCCCAAGAGCCTGCTGAACTGTTGCAGGCTCCTTTGGTGGCACTGCTCCGTGGACGGCGGTGACGAGTCCCAGTATCTGTGTGTAGCGAGGGAGATTTGTGTCCTCAGGATAGACTGCCTGGATCGGGTAAAAAAATGGGTCATATGCGTTCTGGAACGTCGGTGTTGACTGCCTGGGGTGTAACGTAACCGTTGTCGGCGAAGTCGTAGTAGACTTCGGCGTTGATGCTTTTGCAAGGGTTGTCATCGTCCATCAGAATATCGACCGAACAGTAAGGAAGAGGTCCGGCTTCTTCCGATGCTCCATCCACGTTCTGCTCGTCCCAGTCAGCTTCATCTGCTGCCGAAGCGAAGCTTGGTCACCAAAAAATCCGCCAGTCACGTCTCGTTCTGCTTCCAGGTTGTCCACGTACGTTTGAAGGGTGAGTCGCTCGTAGAAAATCACATCACGTGCTGCTACTGTTTCCTTCGTATGGACGTAAAAAAACTTCCATGCGTTGAAGTGTTTTTCGATGCCCAGGTGTAGTCCCCACTGTGCGCGTTGGGAGAATCGGCCGGCTCGTGCAGTTGGGGGTCGGTACTGTACCATGCAGCCGAACACTCGCAACATTTTTGTGCTGCCCAATTTTCCTATACACAGCAGATGCGGTGATGCGTTGTTCGGGAGTGATGATGACGAGAGCAAGTTGTGCAGCATCACAGCATGGTCCATTGCTTCGGGCCACTGGTGGTTGGGTAGCCGCATGCCACGTAGCAGCTTGCGCATCGTATTTTGGAGGGTTCTGTTCATCCTTTCTGCCACGCCTTGCTGTTGCTAGGCGTAAGTGTTGGTGTAAGGGCCTAATAAACTCAAGCTATTAGGACTTAATCAAACATAATACCTCTCCTCAGGGTACAAGACCAGCCCCTATCCTCGGGTCCGAGTTTGTAGAGAGAAGGATCAAGAGGGACTTAGTCAAAACAGCAAGAGTACCTTGAACGTCACGCAGCGTGCCGTGCAGACCGTCGATCGGATTAAGCTAAGAATTCGCTATATTGAAGCACGCTCCAAGAGCTCTAAATTAAGCCAAAAGTTCTGCCATTACGAAGTTATGGCTCGGACAGCGTTTGCCTAGCATTAGAGTGCTAGCGTACTAGCGTTGACTCGGTAGCATCACGCCGTTGAATCGCATAGAGAACAAAATTCCAGCAAGGAAGGAATCCGCTTGAATCATTTAACTATATCCAAGTACAAACAGAGAAGGACTAAATAGTTCTAGCTAGCAAGGACCTTGGGAATCAAGCTGGGAACAACCAGGGATGATCCCAAATAATTCCAAGCAACAGAACCAACCTGGATTGACAAAATAGCTGGTGGTAGGTTGGTAAACAACCTCTGGTTCCGTTTTTCTAACCTAGGAAAACAACAACCAGGTTCAGGTTCTAAAAACATAACCTGTTACTTTCTTTGCCCAACCAGCCAAATGCTGGTTCTGCTGGTTTCCCCTGGCCTTGTAGCATGCAGATACAGACAAACAACATCCAACCTTCACCTAAATTGTACCCCTATAGTGCATTCCCTGCTACACTATTGTCAACCAAACTGAACAGTACAATTTCAAGTTGGATAGAACTGAATCTGCGCAATCAACTCAACCGAACTGCAAAGCTTCCATCTTGGGTTCCTTAGCGAGTTTGTCCTTTCTGCTTGCACTGTTCATGGCGCGTACAATGTTGTGCCGAAGCGCACATCGCGCGAGTATATGCAAATGCTTCAAGCGAAAATTGCGAAAGCACACAAACACTCGAACACACCATTCACACGCAAATGCATTCGCACGCGCATACTCGTACAAACAGACGGCAGGATATCGTGCAAATTCAATTTGCACCCAACACACTCCCTCTCAGCCTGCCGGCTGCATCCCCATCATTCCATGCTAGTTCATGCTCATTCCACTCATGCGCACACAACGCCAATAAGGCTCATCCGCAAGCCTCTTGGTGAGAAAGTCTGCTGAATGCTGGTGATTCTTGATGTAGATCGGATTCACTGTCCCCCTCTTCACCTCCTTACGCAGCCAGTGCCACTTGATACGCATGTGCTTGTTCAGCCTATGAAGCACAGCGTTCCTGGCCATCCCAAGAGCCCCCTTGCTATCACAAAACAGCGGCGTAGCAACCTTCTGCTCCTGGCCAATCTTCTCTAACAGCCTCCTCAGCCAAATCACCTCCTTCACCCCATGGAACATTGCCATGTACTCTGATTCCACGGAAGAGAGTGCCGTCTCCGTCTGCTTCTTGGACCTCCAACTAATAGGTCCATCCCCAACTACGTAGATGTATCCTCCCACAGATGAGGAATCCTCCTTCTCAGAAGCCCAAGTAGCATCGGTAAAGCAAGTGAGAAAGAGCTTGCCTTCTTCAAGCCTCTTCCCCTTCTCTTTCACCACCTCAACCCCTTTCTGCTTCACCTGTGCAGATGCGGAGTATGCCAACAAACTCCCCCTCAAGCAGTCGCCTGCTTGCACTCCCTAACAGTCATGAGCCTAGTTAAGGCTCATGACACAACGCCGATGTGGTTCCTCAGCCAGCCGCTTTGTGAGGAAATCAGCCGGCTGCTGCTGCGTCTTCACGTAGCGAGGCTCAAGGGTTCCCCTATAAACTTCGTTGTGCAGCCAATGCCACTTGATGCACATGTGCTTGGTAAACCCATGCAGCACCGTTTTTTTTGCCATGGAGATGGCACTTGAAATGTCACAAAAGAGTGGGGTTGGTGTCTTCTGCTCATGCCTAATCTCCTCCAGCAGCTTCCGCAGCCAAACCAGCTCCTTGGCCGCGTGGACATGTACTCTGCTTCAGCAGATGAACCTGCAGTTTCCACCTACTTCTTTGACCTCCAGCTCACAGGTCCTCCTCCAATCACATACACGTATCCACCCACTGAAGATATGTCCTGTTTCTCTGAAGCCCATGATGCATCAGCAAAACCTGTAAGGAACAGCTCTCTCTCTCCCAGGTGCTCCCCCTTCTCCATTAGAACTTCTATTCCCTTCTGCTTCTTTTGTGCCGCAGCAGAATACTGAACTCCAACGGTGGGATGGGAGTTCAAGTATTGAATGATTCGATCAGCTGCATCCACCTGCTCTTCGGTTGGATTCTGCACCACCCTAGCCAGCTTCCCCACAGCAAATGAGACGTCAGGTCGAGTGTACACTGCTGCATGGAGCAGGCTTCCCACTATGGACTGAAACCGTGCTTGCTCTCGCTGATCCACCCCCTCATTCTCTCTGGCCTTATGAGCTTGAACTCGGATGGAAGTGCTGTGGCAACCTTCCTCCCGATTTCAATCTCATACTTCTGCCTCATGTCCTTGATGTATTTCTCCTGGTGCAGCTTCACCCACCCATTGCTGATGTCCCTCTCAATGTGCATGCCCAAGTGGTGCTTGTTTGAGACCGTAAATGGCCCTTTTCAGCTTGCACACACGCCCGTAAATTCGCCTCCCCTAGGGTCTTACACTTGATGTTTTGCATCAGCTTTTGCTGCACCTTCATTACCTCCTGCTTACTGCTCCCAAACAGCAGGATGTTATCCACGTACACAAGGAACATGACAAAGGCCTCCTTTTCTTCCATGGGGAAATAGCTCTCGCACCGAAGCCCATCTCCTCTAGCACCGAAGCCAGCTTCTTGTACCAGCAGCGTGGTGCTTGTTTGAGGCCGTAAATGGCCCTTTTCAGCTTGCACACATGCCCGGTACCATCCTCATAACCCGGCGGCTGTGACATGAACATCTCTACATCTATCAGTCCATAGAGAAAGGCTGTGGTGATATCCATCTGAAATATCTCCCACCCACACACAGCTGCACCGGCAAGTAGAACACGCATTGTTGGCGATTTCGCAGTTGGTTACCACTTGCAAATAGCCTACTCTTGTATACCGGCACTGCTCGTTTGTTGTCGGTTTTGATCCTGGGAATCCACCATCAGTTTATGGCTTTCTTCCCCATTGGCAGTAGCACCAGCTCCCATGTCACATTCTGCATTTGGCTGTTGTATTCAGCATCCATTGACACTAGACACTTGTCCCTGTCTGGTCAGTGGCTGAGTTGGTGCAGGTGCCATGAAGCAATACACCTCCTCCTCTGCTTCCTCGTCAGAACCACTGTTGCTCTCCAGCACCAGCAATGCATCATATTTCTGTTGCTCTCCCCATGTTCCTCCTTCACCTCTTGCCTTCGCCTTCAACGTGGCAGCTCGCATCTGCCGCGTCGTCATGGCTGAGAAGGTCTGTCCTGTAGGTTAGGGTTTGGTTTGGGTTCTCGTTTGAGGGAGAGTAAGGGAAATGACAAGTGTTATGGGATAAGGTTCTTCAGGTTCAGCCTTAGGCTCCACAGTCTTGACTGCGGGGAGATCTGCTGCGCCCTCCTCTTCGTGTGTCGTTGCAATCTCCTCCTCAAACCACTGCTCCTCTACATCAAATCCCATAGTTGCATGGTGTAGTTGCTGCATAATCTGCTCCTTTGGCTGCTTGGACCAGCTCCCGTAGGTGATGTCTTCCATAAACTTGACATCCCTATTATCGAATACGACTCCCTTGCTCCGCTCCCATAGCAGCTACCCCTGGCTTTCTGCCAACACCAAATGCACACACCACACGGCCGTTGCACGCAGCTTGTTGCTATGTGCCTTGGGGATATGGGCCACATCCATGCAGCCAAACACACGCAGCATGTCAATGGGCGGCTTCCTCCCAAGCCACCTCTCCATGGGGACCCATGACTCACCACCGACGTTGGTGAACACCCTGTTCTTCACCACCGTGGCGTGGCGCACAGCATGTGGCCACTTGGAGTTCCCCAAACCTGACTCGATAAGAAGAGCGTGTGCTGTCTCCAAGACCATGCGGTTTGCCCGTTCTGCTACGCCGCTGAATTGCGGTATGTAGGAAGTAGTGAGTTCATGAATGATGCCCTGCTTCTTCAACCATGCAATCAATTCTTCCCCGATGAACTTCCCACCCCTATCGGTTCTTATTCGCATCAACTTGTGCTCTGACTGCTTCTCCACCAATGGCAGCCACTCATCTCGGATGATGGACGGCACGTGGTCCTTCTTCTTGACGGGGTATGCCTATGTCACTCAGCTCCAGTCGTCCACAATGGTGAGGAAGAACTTCTCACCATGCTCTCCCACCACCAGTAGCGGCCCCATCACGTCCATAAGCACTAGCTCCAGCAGCTTCTTGCCGCCACTCTCGGTTGCATGGAACAGGAACCGAGTGAATTTGCTCAGTAAGCTAGATTGACACTTGTGGGTTGCTGCTGCACCTGTCAGCTTCAGTTCTTTAACCAATTGCTGCAGCTGCTTTAGTGCGGGAATAGCAATGTTCTCGAGGCAACGGTGGGCTGACATCCAGTCCGTTTCACCTCCCCTTGCTAAAACCATCACTGCAACCTCATCCGGCTTACCAACGTGGAAGAACTGACCGGCTTCTTGTTGGTGTAATGGCCTAATAAACTCAAGCTATTAGGACTTAATCAAACTTAAAACCTCTCCTCGGGGTCACCTCCAAGGGTCCCTGGGTGCCTGGTACAAGACCAGCCCCTATCCTCGGGTCCGAGTTTGTAGAGAGAGGGATCAAGAAGGACTTAGTCAAAACAGCAAGAGTATCTTGAACGTCGCGCAGCGTGCCGTGCAGACCGTCGGTCGGATTAAGCTGAGAATTCGCTATATCGAAGCTCGCTCCAAGAGCTTTAAAATGAGCCAAGTTGCCTCGCAAAAAGTTCTGCCATCACTAAGTTATGGCTCGGACAGCGTTTGCCTAGCGTTGGAGTGCTAGCATACTAGCGTTGACTCGGGTAGCATTCCGCCGTCGAATAGCGCAGAAACGAAATTCCAGCGAGGAAGGAATTCGCTTGAATCAATTTGACTATATTCAGGTACAAACAGAGAAGGATTAAATAGTTCTAGCTAGCAAGGACCTTGGGAATCAACCTGGGAACAACCAGGGATGATCCCAAATAATTCCAAGCAACAGAACCAACCTGGCTGGACAAAATAGCAGGTGGTAGGTTGGTAAACAACCTCTGGTTCTGTTTTTCCAACCTGGGAAAACAACAACCAGGTTCAGGTTCTAAAAACAGAACCTGTTTTGTCTTTGCCCAACCAGCCAAATGCTGGTTCCGCTGGTTTCCCCTGGCCTTGTAGCATGCAGATACAGACAAACAACATCCAACCTTCACCTAAATTGTACCCCTATAGTGCCTTCCCTGCTACACTATAGTTAACCAAACAAAACAGTACAATTCCGAGTTGGATAGAACTGAATCTGCGCAATCAACTCAACCGAACTGCAAAGCTTCCATCTTGGGTTCCTTTGCGAGCTCGTCCTTTCTGCTTGCACTGTTCATAGCGCATACAATGTTGTGCCGAAGCGCACATTGCGCGAGTACCTGCAAATGCATCAAGCGAAAAAATGCGAAAGCAAACAAACACACGAACACACCATTCACACACAAATGCATTCGCACACGCATACTCGTACAAACAGACGGCAGGATGTCGTGCAATGTGCATTTGCACCCAACACACTCCCCCTCAGCCTGCCGGCTGCATCCCCGTCATTCCATGCTAGTTCATGCTCATTCCACTCATGCGCACACAACGCCAATGAGGCTCATCCGCAAGCCTCTTGGTGAGAAAGTCTGCTGGCTGCTGGTGAGTCTTGATGTAGATCGGATGCACCGTCCCCCTCTTCACCTCCTTACGCAGCCAGTGCCACTTGATACGCATGTGCTTGTTCAGCCCATAAAGGACAACGTTTCTGGCCATCCCAAGAGCCCCCTTGCTATCACAAAACAGCGGCGTAGCAACTTTCTGCTCTTTGGGTGCAAATTTACATTGCACGACATCCTGCCGTCTGTTTGTACGAGTATGCGTGTGCGAATGCATTTGGGTGTGAATGGAATGTTCGTGTGTTTGTTTGCTTTCGCAATTTTCGCTTGATGCATTTGCAGGTAGTCGCGCAATGTGCGCTTCGGCACAACATTGTACGCGCTATGAACAGTGCAAGCAGAAAGGACGAGCTCGCAAAGGAACCCAAGATGGAAGCTTTGCAGTTCGGTTGAGTTGATTGCGCAGATTCAGTTCTATCCAACTCGAAATTGTACTGTTTTGTTTGGTTAACTATAGTGTAGCAGGGAAGGCACTATAGGGGTACAATTTAGGTGAAGGTTGGATGTTGTTTGTCTGTATCTGCATGCTACAAGGCCAGGGGAAACCAGCGGAACCAGCATTTGGCTGGTTGGGCAAAGACAAAACAGGTTCTGTTTTTAGAACCTGAACCTGGTTGTTGTTTTTCCAGGTTGGAAAAACAGAACCAGAGGTTGTTTACCAACCTACCACCTGCTATTTTGTCCAGCCAGGTTGGTTCTGTTGCTTGGAATTATTTGGGATCATCCCTGGTTGTTCCCAGGTTGATTCCCAAGGTCCTTGCTAGCTAGAACTATTTAATCCTTCTCTGTTTGTACCTGAATATAGTCAAATTGATTCATGTGAATTCCTTCCTCGCTGGAATTTCGTTTCTACGCGGTTCGTTGGCGGAATGCTACCCGAGTCAACGCTAGTACGCTAGCACTCTAATGCTAGGCAAACACCGTCTGAGCCATAACTTCGTAATGGCAGAACTTTTCGCGAGGCAACTTGGCTCATTTTAAAGCTCTTGGAGGGAGCTTCGATATAGCGAATTCTCAGCTTAATCCGATCGACGGTCTGCACGGCACGCTGCGCGACGTTCAAGGTACTCTTGCTGTTTTGACTAAGTCCTTCTTGATCCCTCTCTCTACAAACTCGTGTTGGGTGCAAATGCACATTGCACGACATCCTGCCGTCTGTTTGTACGAGTATGCGTGTGCGAATGCATTTGCGTGTGAATGGTGTGTTCGTGTGTTTGTTTGCTTTCGCATTTTCGCTTGATGCATTTGCAGGTACTCGCGCAATGTGCGCTTTGGCACAACATTGTATGCGCTATGAACAGTGCAAGCAGGAAGGACGAGCTCGCAAAGGAACCCAAGATGGAAGCTTTGCAGTTCGGTTGAGTTGATTGCGCAGATTCAGTTCTATCCAACTCGGAATTGTACTGTTTTGTTTGGTTAACTATAGTGTAGCAGGGAAGGCACTATAGGGGTACAATTTAGGTGAAGGTTGGATGTTGTTTGTCTGTATCTGCATGCTACAAGGCCAGGGGAAACCAGCGGAACCAGCATTTGGCTGGTTGGGCAAAGACAAAAAAGGTTCTGTTTTTAGAACCTGAACCTGGTTGTTGTTTTCCCAGGTTGGAAAAACAGAACCAGAGGTTGTTTACCAACCTACCACCTGCTATTTTGTCCAGCCAGGTTGGTTCTGTTGCTTGGAATTATTTGGGATCATCCCTGGTTGTTCCCAGGTTGATTCCCAAGGTCCTTGCTAGCTAGAACTATTTAATCCTTCTCTGTTTGTACCTGAATATAGTCAAATTGATTCAAGCGAATTCCTTCCTCGCTGGAATTTCGTTTCTGCGCTATTCGACGGCGGAATGCTACCCGAGTCAACGCTAGTATGCTAGCACTCCAACGCTAGGCAAACGCTGTCCAAGCCAGAACTTAGTAATGGCAGAACTTTTCGCGAGGCAACTTGGCTCATTTTAAAGCTCTTGGAGCGAGCTTCGATATAGCGAATTCTCAGCTTAATCCGACCGACGGTCTGCACGGCACGCTGCGCGACGTTCAAGGTACTCTTGCTGTTTTGACTAAGTCCTTCTTGATCCCTCTCTCTACAAACTCGGACCCGAGGATAGGGGCTGGTCTTGTACCAGGCACCCAGGAGAGGTTTTAAAGTTTGATTAAGTCCTAATAGCTTGAGTTTATTAGGCCCTTACACCAACAAGCTGGTATCAGAGCTGCGTTATAGTGATCCTCGTTATAGGTAGCTATGGCGGGCAACACCTCGGCGGGAGCTGGTGAATCTTCAGCCCAAGATCGTAGCGGCAGCCAAGATTCTGGTCTTTCAGCGCCACGGGGAGCGCGAACAAACCAGGGCTCGCTTGTCAAGGAGGTGCTGAAGAATTTCACCGTCGAGAAGTTCAATGGTGAGGGCTATGATGATTGGGCCTGGAAAATGCAATTATATTTCCGTCAGATCGGTTTGCTGAAACTAATGATTGGGGAGGAGCCTAGACCGAGTGACCCCACGCTGCAGGAAGATTGGGACGAGCGCTCCTCGGCTGGCTACTATTTGATGTCGCAGAGTTTGGAGCTGAACCAGCGTCACCACGTTATGCACCTGCTGCCGGAGGTTGAATGCGGTCCGAAGGCGTGGACCGTGTTGAAGGAGCTGCACGCCCCGACCTCCGTTGTCGCAACGTTGATGCTGGAGAGGGAGCTGTCCGCGTTGCGCCTGAGCGAGGGAGAGCCGGTGCAACCAGTCCTGGACAAGATGCGCGACCTCTACGCGAAGTTGGCGACCGCGGGAATCACCTACCCGGAGCAGACCAAGTGCTTGAAGATGCTCTCGCTGCTGCCGGAATCGTGGCTTCAATTTACGAGCGGATTGAGCCTGCCGCAGAACCAGAGCTTGTGGACGCTCGAGTGGGTGCGGACGAAGATTCTGGAGGAGGACTTCCGTCGCCGCCAACTGAGGGGTGGAGACGACGGCAGCAGCGGCTACGGGATGCAAGAGAGCCGACGTGGCAGAGGACGTGGCTTCGGTGGTGCTGGACGCGGTGCAAAGAAAGACGACGACTCCAACGACCAACAAGGAGGTACCGGTTGGGGTCGCGGTGCGAAATCTGGACGTGGGGGCAAGTCGGGTGCTGGTGGCAAAATGAAAGGGAGTTGCTGGTATTGTGAGAAGGAAGGGCACCCCTGGTTTTTGTGCTATAAGAAACCCGATGGATGGACCCCCAGAATCGTCACCAGGATGGCGGCGCGCGGAGGAACCAGAAAAACGGCGCCAACATGGTCGCTGATTCGTCCGACAACAACCCGAAGGGCAACGGCGGTGCGGAGAAGAAGAAGGAGCGCACCGCGGGCCAATTCTTCCATGTGGGAGACAAGGGGGAGCAAGGAGACGCCTCTGCCAAAGTTGGAGCAGAGCTGCACCCCCTAGACTATTGGGTGTTGGACACAGGCGCTGCTTGGACGATGACGCCGCGCAAGGACCTGCTGGACGAAGTACGAGCTGCACCGATCAATGAAGTGTGCTCCGCCTCTGGACACATGTTGAAGGTGGCTGGTGCGGGACGAGCTGCGTTTAAGGGAGCGGATGGCAAGCCGGTGGTGCTGCACGACGTTCTCTTCGTCCCCGACCTGAAGGCCAACCTTATCTCCCTCCGTAAGCTTGGCAAGGCTGGGGTGAACACCAACACGGATGGGGCACGCACTTATAAGGGGAAGCTGGGCAATCGGGTGCTTTGGGATCTGCACGAGAGCAAGGACGTGTACAGATCTATGTGGCAGCTGCCGGCCCTGGCGTGGCATGGTGGGGGGCAGGCTGGAGAGGGGTCTGCATCCCAGGGGGAGTGCAATGCCGTTGGAGGGGTTGGTGTGAAAGTGTCGGCCAGATCTGGGGAGACAGATTGGGCAACGGCACACCGGCGCTTAGGGCATGTGGCAATGCCTTTGCTGAAGCAGCTGGAGAAGGATGGAGCCGTTAAGGGTCTGAAGCTGAACGGACAGCCACCCGATGACAACTGTGAAATCTGTTTGCTTTCAAAGTTCACCCGTTTCCCTTTCCATAGTGTGGCTGGCAGGAGCAAGAAGCTTTTGGAGCTGGTCCACATGGACTTGGTGGGGCCGCTGCCGGTGCAAGGGCACAAGGGGGAGCGGTATTTTCTTACAATTGTGGATGACTGGAGCAGGCTGATGTGGGCGTATCCGCTGAAGCAGAAGGACCACGCCGCCTCCACGATACGGGACGATTGGCTGCCATTCGTGGAGAAGCAGGCGGAGTGTGTAGTGAAGCGGATTAGGACAGACCGGGGTGGTGAGTTCCTTGGAGCTGAAATGACGGCCTGGCTCAAGAAGCAGGGCATCCAGAGAGAGCTGACCACGGCTTATACCCCACAGTCCAATGGTGTAGCAGAACGGGCAAACCGGACCATTCTGGAGACAGCTAGGGCGCTGCTCATAGAATCTGGGCTGAGCAATTCTATGTGGCCTCATGCTGTCCGGCACGCTACTGTCGCTAGGAACAGGGTGCTCACCAAGGTTGGGGATGACTCGTGGGTGCCGTTGGAGAGGTGGCTTGGGAGGAAGCCGCTGGTGGACATGCTGAGGGTGTTCGGTTGCATGGCAGTCGCCCACGTCCCCAAGACCTACCGCAGTAAGTTGGGGGCGAGTGCAATCTGGTGTGTGCATTTGGGGCTGGCTGCTGAGAGCAAGGGATGGCTGCTGTGGGAACCATCCAAGGGTGTGTTGTTTGACAGCAGGGATGTGAAATTCATTGAGGGCATGATGTATGGGAGCTGGGAGAAACAGCCGGAGGCAAGGGTGTCCCAGCAGATGGAGCAGATCACCATGCAGCTGGACCTGACTCCTAGTGTGTGGGAGGAGGGAGAGGAGGCAGCTGCTGGAAATGGTGATGGAGAGAAGGTACAGGAGGCATCTGCTGGTGGAGAAAATGGTGTGGAAACTGGCGGCAGCACTAGTGGAGCTGCTGGACCCGAGGGAGGAGAGAAGCAGCAGGGAAAAACTAAGAAGCCGAAGGGTGTCGTTATGAAGGGATGGGAGACACCCGTCTCCAGGCCAGGACGTACCCGTATGGCTACTAAGAAGCTGACTGCAGGAACTGATGCAGCAGAGCAGCAGCTAGGGACCGAAGAGGCATTGCTGATTCTACCTCATGGCTATGACCCGGATGAGGAGGATGAGCCTGCGTACTATTTTCTTGCCCCTGCACCAGAGGAACCAGCTAGCATGGAGGAGGCATTAGCTGGACCAGATAGGGACAAGTGGCTGGCTTCTAGGGATGCTGAGTACCAGAGTCTGCTGGAGAATAGGACATGGGATCTGGTGGTGCTGCCTGATGGGAAGAAAGCGATACAATGCAAGTGGGTGCTGAGGATCAAGACCGATGACAAGGGGCAGGTCACCATCTACAAGAGTAGGCTGGTGGCGAAGGGGTTTATGCAGAAGGAGAAGCAGGACTTCAACGAGATCTTTGCTCCCACTGCCAAACCCCCTACTCTCCGTGTCTTGTTGGCAGATGCAGCTGTTAGTGGGAAATTCATCATTCAGATGGATATTTCAACGGCATTCCTGAATGGGATTTTAGAGGAGGATGTGTACATGACGCAGCCGCCTGGGTATGAGGATGGTACGGGCAGGATGTGCAAGCTCAACAAGTCCATCTACGGCTTGAAGCAGGCGCCACGCTGCTGGTACCAGAAGTTGGCAGCTGTTTTAGAGGAGATGGGATTCAGGACCAGCAGCTGTGATGAGAGCCTCTTTCTCAAGGGCGAGGGGGAGAAGCTGGTGATGTTTCTGGTCTATGTGGACGACATTCTTCTCTTCAGCAGCAGCATGAAGGAGATCCAGAAAGTGCAGCAGCAACTGATGGAAAACTTCAAGTGCAAGAACCTTGGGGAGGTAAAGTACTACCTCGGGATGCACGTGGAGAGGGATCCAGATCACAGGTGGTTGAAGCTGCACCAGGAGAAGTTCATCAAGGAGCTGGGGGAGAAGTATGGGATTGAGAATGAGCGCAAGGTTGCAACTCCCCTGCCAGCAGAATTCAAGCTTGTGAAGGCTGCAGAGGATGAAGGGGTTGAAGCTGAAGAGCAGCAGCAATTTCAGTCCTTGGTGGGCAGCCTCTTGTACGCAGCAGTTCACACGAGGCCCGACATCTCTTTCTCGGTTGGGCAGCTGGCTAGGGTGGTACAGAATCCATCAGAGGAGCAGGTGGATGCAGCTGAGCGTGTGGTGAAGTACCTGAACTCTCACCCAAGCATTGGAGTTCAATACTCCGCATCTGCACAGGTGAAGCAGAAAGGGGTGGAGGTGCTGAAAGAGAAGGGGGAGAGGCTTGGAGAAGGCAAGCTATTTCTCACTTGCTTTACCGATGCTACGTGGGCTTCTGAGAAGGAGGATTCCTCATCTGTGGGAGGATACATCTGCGTAGTTGGGGGAGGACCTGTTAGTTGGAGGTCCAAGAAGCAGACGGAGACGGCACTCTCTTCCGTAGAATCAGAGTACATGGCGATGTTCCATGGGGTGAAGGAGGTGATTTGGCTGAGGAGGCTGTTAGAGGAGATTGGCCAGGAGCAGAAAGTTGCTACGCCGCTGTTTTGTGATAGCAAGGGGGCTCTTGGGATGGCCAGAAACGCTGTGCTTCATGGGCTGAACAAGCACATGCGTATCAAGTGGCACTGGCTGCGTAAGGAGGTGAAGAGGGGGACGGTGCATCCGATCTACATCAAGACTCACCAGCAGCCAGCAGACTTTCTCACCAAGAGGCTTGCGGATGAGCCTCATTGGCGTTGTGTGCGCATGAGTGGAATGAGCATGAACTAGCATGGAATGACGGGGATGCAGCCGGCAGGCTGAGGGGGAGTGTGTTGGGTGCAAATGCACATTGCACGACATCCTGCCGTCTGTTTGTACGAGTATGCGTGTGCGAATGCATTTGCGTGTGAATGGTGTGTTCGTGTGTTTGTTTGCTTTCGCATTTTCGCTTGATGCATTTGCAGGTACTCGCGCAATGTGCGCTTTGGCACAACATTGTATGCGCTATGAACAGTGCAAGCAGGAAGGACGAGCTCGCAAAGGAACCCAAGATGGAAGCTTTGCAGTTCGGTTGAGTTGATTGCGCAGATTCAGTTCTATCCAACTCGGAATTGTACTGTTTTGTTTGGTTAACTATAGTGTAGCAGGGAAGGCACTATAGGGGTACAATTTAGGTGAAGGTTGGATGTTGTTTGTCTGTATCTGCATGCTACAAGGCCAGGGGAAACCAGCGGAACCAGCATTTGGCTGGTTGGGCAAAGACAAACAGGTTCTGTTTTTAGAACCTGAACCTGGTTGTTGTTTTCCCAGGTTGGAAAAACAGAACCAGAGGTTGTTTACCAACCTACCACCTGCTATTTTGTCCAGCCAGGTTGGTTCTGTTGCTTGGAATTATTTGGGATCATCCCTGGTTGTTCCCATGTTGATTCCCAAGGTCCTTGCTAGCTAGAACTATTTAATCCTTCTCTGTTTGTACCTGAATATAGTAAATTGATTCAAGCGAATTCCTTCCTCGCTGGAATTTCGTTTCTGCGCTATTCGACGGCGGAATGCTACCCGAGTCAACGCTAGTATGCTAGCACTCCAACGCTAGGCAAACGCTTCCAAGCCAGAACTTAGTAATGGCAGAACTTTTCGCGAGGCAACTTGGCTCATTTTAAAGCTCTTGGAGCGAGCTTCGATATAGCGAATTCTCAGCTTAATCCGACCGACGGTCTGCACGGCACGCTGCGCGACGTTCAAGGTACTCTTGCTATTTTGACTAAGTCCTTCTTGATCCCTCTCTCTACAAACTCGGACCCGAGGATAGGGGCTGGTCTTGTACCAGGCACCCAGGGACCCTTGGAGGTGACCCCGAGGAGAGGTTTTAAGTTTGATTAAGTCCTAATAGCTTGAGTTTATTAGGCCCTTACACCAACAACTCGGACCCGAGGATAGGGGCTGGTCTTGTACCAGGCACCCAGGGACCCTTGGAGGTGACCCCGAGGAGAGGTTTTAAGTTTGATTAAGTCCTAATAGCTTGAGTTTATTAGGCCTTTACACCAACAAGGAGGTATCAGAGCCGCGTTATAGTGATCCTCGTTATAGGTAGCTATGGCGGGCAACACCTCGGCGGAAGCTGGTGAATCTTCAGCCCAAGATCGTAGCAGCAGCCAAGATTCTGGTCTTTCAGCGCCAAGGGGAGCGCGAACAAACCAGGGCTCGCTTGTCAAGGAGGTGCTGAAGAATTTCACCGTCGAGAAGTTCAATGGTGAGGGCTATGATGATTGGGCCTGGAAAATGCAATTATATTTCCGTCAGATCGGTTTGCTGAAACTAATGATTGGGGAGGAGCCTAGACCGAGTGACCCCACGCTGCAGGAAGATTGGGACGAGCGCTCCTCGGCTGGCTACTATTTGATGTCGCAGAGTTTGGAGCTGAACCAGCGTCACCACGTCATGCACCTGCTGCCGGAGGTTGAATGCGGTCCGAAGGCGTGGACCGTGTTGAAGGAGCTGCACGCCCCGACCTCCGTTGTCGCAACGTTGATGCTGGAGAGGGAGCTGTCCGCGTTGCGCCTGAGCGAGGGAGAGCCGGTGCAACCAGTCCTGGACAAGATGCGCGACCTCTACGCGAAGTTGGCGACCGCGGGAATCACCTACCCGGAGCAGACCAAGTGCTTGAAGATGCTCTCGCTGCTGCCAGAATCGTGGCTTCAATTTACGAGCGGATTGAGCCTGCCGCAGAACCAGAGCTTGTGGACGCTCGAGTGGGTGCGGACGAAGATTCTGGAGGAGGACTTCCGTCGCCGCCAACTGAGGGGTGGAGACGACGGCAGCAGCGGCTACGGGATGCAAGGGAGCCGACGTGGCAGAGGACGTGGCTTCGGTGGTGCTGGACGCGGTGCAAAGAAAGACGACGACTCCAACGACCAACAAGGAGGTACCGGTTGGGGTCGCGGTGCGAAATCTGGACGTGGGGGCAAGTCGGGTGCTGGTGGCAAAATGAAAGGGAGTTGCTGGTATTGTGAGAAGGAAGGGCACCCCTGGTTTTTGTGCTATAAGAAACCCGATGGATGGACCCCCCAGAATCGTCACCAGGATGGCGGCGCACGGAGGAACCAGAAAAACGGCGCCAACATGGTCGCTGATTCGTCCGACAACAACCCGAAGGGCAACGGCGGTGCGGAGAAGAAGAAGGAGCGCACCGCGGGCCAATTCTTCCATGTGGGAGACAAGGGGGAGCAAGGAGACGCCTCTGCCAAAGTTGGAGCAGAGCTGCACCCCCTAGACTATTGGGTGTTGGACACAGGCGCTGCTTGGACGATGACGCCGCGCAAGGACCTGCTGGACGAAGTACGAGCTGCACCGATCAATGAAGTGTGCTCCGCCTCTGGACACATGTTGAAGGTGGCTGGTGCGGGACGAGCTGCGTTTAAGGGAGCGGATGGCAAGCCGGTGGTGCTGCACGACGTTCTCTTCGTCCCCGACCTGAAGGCCAACCTTATCTCCCTCCGTAAGCTTGGCAAGGCTGGGGTGAACACCAACACGGATGGGGCACGCACTTATAAGGGGAAGCTGGGCAATCGGGTGCTTTGGGATCTGCACGAGAGCAAGGACGTGTACAGATCTATGTGGCAGCTGCCGGCCCTGGCGTGGCATGGTGGGGGGCAGGCTGGAGAGGGGTCTGCATCCCAGGGGGAGTGCAATGCCGTTGGAGGGGTTGGTGTGAAAGTGTCGGCCAGATCTGGGGAGACAGATTGGGCAACGGCACACCGGCGCTTAGGGCATGTGGCAATGCCTTTGCTGAAGCAGCTGGAGAAGGATGGAGCCGTTAAGGGTCTGAAGCTGAACGGACAGCCACCCGATGACAACTGTGAAATCTGTTTGCTTTCAAAGTTCACCCGTTTCCCTTTCCATAGTGTGGCTGGCAGGAGCAAGAAGCCTTTGGAGCTGGTCCACATGGACTTGGTGGGGCCGCTGCCGGTGCAAGGGCACAAGGGGGAGCGGTATTTTCTTACAATTGTGGATGACTGGAGCAGGCTGATGTGGGCGTATCCGCTGAAGCAGAAGGACCACGCCGCCTCCACGATACGGGACGATTGGCTGCCATTCGTGGAGAAGCAGGCGGAGTGTGTAGTGAAGCGGATTAGGACAGACCGGGGTGGTGAGTTCCTTGGAGCTGAAATGACGGCCTGGCTCAAGAAGCAGGGCATCCAGAGAGAGCTGACCACGGCTTATACCCCACAGTCCAATGGTGTAGCAGAACGGGCAAACCGGACCATTCTGGAGACAGCTAGGGCGCTGCTCATAGAATCTGGGCTGAGCAATTCTATGTGGCCTCATGCTGTCCGGCACGCCACTGTCGCTAGGAACAGGGTGCTCACCAAGGTTGGGGATGACTCGTGGGTGCCGTTGGAGAGGTGGCTTGGGAGGAAGCCGCCGGTGGACATGCTGAGGGTGTTCGGTTGCATGGCAGTCGCCCACGTCCCCAAGACCTACCGCAGTAAGTTGGGGGCGAGTGCAATCTGGTGTGTGCATTTGGGGCTGGCTGCTGAGAGCAAGGGATGGCTGCTGTGGGAACCATCCAAGGGTGTGTTGTTTGACAGCAGGGATGTGAAATTCATTGAGGGCATGATGTATGGGAGCTGGGAGAAACAGCCGGAGGCAAGGGTGTCCCAGCAGATGGAGCAGATCACCATGCAGCTGGACCTGACTCCTAGTGTGTGGGAGGAGGGAGAGGAGGCAGCTGCTGGAAATGGTGATGGAGAGAAGGTACAGGAGGCATCTGCTGGTGGAGAAAATGGTGTGGAAACTGGCGGCAGCACTAGTGGAGCTGCTGGACCCGAGGGAGGAGAGAAGCAGCAGGGAAAAACTAAGAAGCCGAAGGGTGTCGTTATGAAGGGATGGGAGACACCCGTCTCCAGGCCAGGACGTACCCGTATGGCTACTAAGAAGCTGACTGCAAGAACTGATGCAGCAGAGCAGCAGCTAGGGACCGAAGAGGCATTGCTGATTCTACCTCATGGCTATGACCCGGATGAGGAGGATGAGCCTGCGTACTGTTTTCTTGCCCCTGCACCAGAGGAACCAGCTAGCATGGAGGAGGCATTAGCTGGACCAGATAGGGACAAGTGGCTGGCTTCTAGGGATGCTGAGTACCAGAGTCTGCTGGAGAATAGGACATGGGATCTGGTGGTGCTGCCTGATGGGAAGAAAGCGATACAATGCAAGTGGGTGCTGAGGATCAAGACCGATGACAAGGGGCAGGTCACCATCTACAAGAGTAGGCTGGTGGCGAAGGGGTTTATGCAGAAGGAGAAGCAGGACTTCAACGAGATCTTTGCTCCCACTGCCAAACCCCCTACCCTCCGTGTCTTGTTGGCAGATGCAGCTGTTAGTGGAAAATTCATCATTCAGATGGATATTTCAACGGCATTCCTGAATGGGATTTTAGAGGAGGATGTGTACATGACGCAGCCGCCTGGGTATGAGGATGGTACGGGCAGGGTGTGCAAGCTCAACAAGTCCATCTACGGCTTGAAGCAGGCGCCACGCTGCTGGTACCAGAAGTTGGCAGCTGTTTTAGAGGAGATGGGATTCAGGACCAGCAGCTGTGATGAGAGCCTCTTTCTCAAAGGCGAGGGGGAGAAGCTGGTGCTGTTTCTGGTCTATGTGGACGACATTCTTCTCTTCAGCAGCAGCATGAAGGAGATCCAGAAAGTGCAGCAGCAACTGATGGAAAACTTCAAGTGCAAGAACCTTGGGGAGGTAAAGTACTACCTCGGGATGCACGTGGAGAGGGATCCTGATCACAGGTGGTTGAAGCTGCACCAGGAGAAGTTCATCAAGGAGCTGGGGGAGAAGTATGGGATTGAGAATGAGCGCAAGGTTGCAACTCCCCTGCCAGCAGAATTCAAGCTTGTGAAGGCTGCAGAGGATGAAGGGGTTGAAGCTGAAGAGCAGCAGCAATTTCAGTCCTTGGTGGGCAGCCTCTTGTACGCAGCAGTTCACACGAGGCCCGACATCTCTTTCTCGGTTGGGCAGCTGGCTAGGGTGGTGCAGAATCCATCAGAGGAGCAGGTGGATGCAGCTGAGCGTGTGGTGAAGTACCTGAACTCTCACCCAAGCATTGGAGTTCAATACTCCGCATCTGCACAGGTGAAGCAGAAAGGGGTGGAGGTGCTGAAAGAGAAGGGGGAGAGGCTTGGAGAAGGCAAGCTATTTCTCACTTGCTTTACCGATGCTACGTGGGCTTCTGAGAAGGAGGATTCCTCATCTGTGGGAGGATACATCTGCGTAGTTGGGGGAGGACCTGTTAGTTGGAGGTCCAAGAAGCAGACGGAGACGGCACTCTCTTCCGTAGAATCAGAGTACATGGCGATGTTCCATGGGGTGAAGGAGGTGATTTGGCTGAGGAGGCTGTTAGAGGAGATTGTGGGTTGCACATTGCACGACATCCTGCCGTCTGTTTGTACGAGTATGCGTGTGCGAATGCATTTGTGTGTGAATGGTGTGTTCGTGTGTTTGTTTGCTTTCGCATTTTTCGCTTGATGCATTTGCAGGTACTCGCGCAATGTGCGCTTCGGCACAACATTGTATGCGCTATGAACAGTGCAAGCAGAAAGGACGAGCTCGCAAAGGAACCCAAGATGGAAGCTTTGCAGTTCGGTTGAGTTGATTGCGCAGATTCAGTTCTATCCAACTCGAAATTGTATTGTTTTGTTAACTATAGTGTAGCAGGGAAGGCACTATAGGGGTACAATTTAGGTGAAGGTTGGATGTTGTTTGTCTGTATCTGCATGCTACAAGGCCAGGGGAAACCAGCGGAACCAGCATTTGGCTGGTTGGGCAAAGACAAAACAGGTTCTGTTTTTAGAACCTGAACCTGGTTGTTGTTTTCCCAGGTTGGAAAAACAGAACCAGAGGTTGTTTACCAACCTACCACCTGCTATTTT
Organism: Closterium sp. Yama58-4; assembly: GCA_947470075.1. Taxonomy (NCBI): domain Eukaryota; kingdom Viridiplantae; phylum Streptophyta; class Zygnematophyceae; order Desmidiales; family Closteriaceae; genus Closterium; species Closterium sp. Yama58-4. Next base: position 29,103 of record CANIUD010000978.1, read on the forward strand.
GTCCAGCCAGGTTGGTTCTGTTGCTTGGAATTATTTGGGATCATCCCTGGTTGTTCCCAGGTTGATTCCCAAGGTCCTTGCTAGCTAGAACTATTTAATCCTTCTCTGTTTGTACCTGAATATAGTCAAATTGATTCAAGCGAATTCCTTCATCGCTGGAATTTCGTTTCTGCGCTATTCGACGGCGGAATGCTACCCGAGTCAACGCTAGTATGCTAGCACTCCAACGCTAGGCAAACGCTGTCCGAGCCATAACTTAGTAATGGCAGAACTTTTCGCGAGGCAACTTGGCTCATTTTAAAGCTCTTGGAGCGAGCTTCGATATAGCGAATTCTCAGCTTAATCCGACCGACGGTCTGCACGGCACGCTGCGCGACGTTCAAGGTACTCTTGCTGTTTTGACTAAGTCCTTCTTGATCCCTCTCTCTACAAACTCGGACCCGAGGATAGGGGCTGGTCTTGTACCAGGCATCCAGGGACCCTTGGAGGTGACCCCGAGGAGAGGTTTTAAGTTTGATTAAGTCCTAATAGCTTGAGTTTATTAGGCCCTTACACCAACAAGCTGGTATCAGAGCTGCGTTATAGTGATCCTCGTTATAGGTAGCTATGGCGGGCAACACCTCGGCGGGAGCTGGTGAATCTTCAGCCCAAGATCGTAGCGGCAGCCAAGATTCTGGTCTTTCAGCGCCAAGGGGAGCGCGAACAAACCAGGGCTCGCTTGTCAAGGAGGTGCTGAAGAATTTCACCGTCGAGAAGTTCAATGGTGAGGGCTATGATGATTGGGCCTGGAAAATGCAATTATATTTCCGTCAGATCGGTTTGCTGAAACTAATGATTGGGGAGGAGCCTAGACCGAGTGACCCCACGCTGCAGGAAGATTGGGACGAGCGCTCCTCGGCTGGCTACTATTTGATGTCGCAGAGTTTGGAGCTGAACCAGCGTCACCACGTCATGCACCTGCTGCCGGAGGTTGAATGCGGTCCGAAGGCGTGGACCGTGTTGAAGGAGCTGCACGCCCCGACCTCCGTTGTCGCAACGTTGATGCTGGAGAGGGAGCTGTCCGCGTTGCGCCTGAGCGAGGGAGAGCCGGTGCAACCAGTCCTGGACAAGATGCGCGACCTCTACGCGAAGTTGGCGACCGCGGGAATCACCTACCCGGAGCAGACCAAGTGCTTGAAGATGCTCTCGCTGCTGCCAGAATCGTGGCTTCAATTTACGAGCGGATTGAGCCTGCCGCAGAACCAGAGCTTGTGGACGCTCGAGTGGGTGCGGACGAAGATTCTGGAGGAGGACTTCCGTCGCCGCCAACTGAGGGGTGGAGACGACGGCAGCAGCGGCTACGGGATGCAAGGGAGCCGACGTGGCAGAGGACGTGGCTTCGGTGGTGCTGGACGCGGTGCAAAGAAAGACGACGACTCCAACGACCAACAAGGAGGTACCGGTTGGGGTCGCGGTGCGAAATCTGGACGTGGGGGCAAGTCGGGTGCTGGTGGCAAAATGAAAGGGAGTTGCTGGTATTGTGAGAAGGAAGGGCACCCCTGGTTTTTGTGCTATAAGAAACCCGATGGATGGACCCCCCAGAATCGTCACCAGGATGGCGGCGCGCGGAGGAACCAGAAAAACGGCGCCAACATGGTCGCTGATTCGTCCGACAACAACCCGAAGGGCAACGGCGGTGCGGAGAAGAAGAAGGAGCGCACCGCGGGCCAATTCTTCCATGTGGGAGACAAGGGGGAGCAAGGAGACGCCTCTGCCAAAGTTGGAGCAGAGCTGCACCCCCTAGACTATTGGGTGTTGGACACAGGCGCTGCTTGGACGATGACGCCGCGCAAGGACCTGCTGGACGAAGTACGAGCTGCACCGATCAATGAAGTGTGCTCCGCCTCTGGACACATGTTGAAGGTGGCTGGTGCGGGACGAGCTGCGTTTAAGGGAGCGGATGGCAAGCCGGTGGTGCTGCACGACGTTCTCTTCGTCCCCGACCTGAAGGCCAACCTTATCTCCCTCCGTAAGCTTGGCAAGGCTGGGGTGAACACCAACACGGATGGGGCACGCACTTATAAGGGGAAGCTGGGCAATCGGGTGCTTTGGGATCTGCACGAGAGCAAGGACGTGTACAGATCTATGTGGCAGCTGCCGGCCCTGGCGTGGCATGGTGGGGGGCAGGCTGGAGAGGGGTCTGCATCCCAGGGGGAGTGCAATGCCGTTGGAGGGGTTGGTGTGAAAGTGTCGGCCAGATCTGGGGAGACAGATTGGGCAACGGCACACTGGCGCTTAGGGCATGTGGCAATGCCTTTGCTGAAGCAGCTGGAGAAGGATGGAGCCGTTAAGGGTCTGAAGCTGAACGGACAGCCACCCGATGACAACTGTGAAATCTGTTTGCTTTCAAAGTTCACCCGTTTCCCTTTCCATAGTGTGGCTGGCAGGAGCAAGAAGCCTTTGGAGCTGGTCCACATGGACTTGGTGGGGCCGCTGCCGGTGCAAGGGCACAAGGGGGAGCGGTATTTTCTTACAATTGTGGATGACTGGAGCAGGCTGATGTGGGCGTATCCGCTGAAGCAGAAGGACCACGCCGCCTCCACGATACGGGACGATTGGCTGCCATTCGTGGAGAAGCAGGCGGAGTGTGTAGTGAAGCGGATTAGGACAGACCGGGGTGGTGAGTTCCTTGGAGCTGAAATGACGGCCTGGCTCAAGAAGCAGGGCATCCAGAGAGAGCTGACCACGGCTTATACCCCACAGTCCAATGGTGTAGCAGAACGGGCAAACCGGACCATTCTGGAGACAGCTAGGGCGCTGCTCATAGAATCTGGGCTGAGCAATTCTATGTGGCCTCATGCTGTCCGGCATGCCACTGTCGCTAGGAACAAGGTGCTCACCAAGGTTGGGGATGACTCGTGGGTGCCATTGGAGAGGTGGCTTGGGAGGAAGCCGCCGGTGGATATGCTGAGGGTGTTTGGCTGCATGGCAGTCGCCCACGTCCCCAAGACCTACCGCAGTAAGTTGGGGGCGAGTGCAATCTGGTGTGTGCATTTGGGGCTGGCTGCTGAGAGCAAGGGATGGCTGCTGTGGGAACCATCCAAGGGTGTGTTGTTTGACAGCAGGGATGTGAAATTCATTGAGGGCATGATGTATGGGAGCTGGGAGAAACAGCCGGAGGCAAGGGTGTCCCAGCAGATGGAGCAGATCACCATGCAGCTGGACCTGACTCCTAGTGTGTGGGAGGAGGGAGAGGAGGCAGCTGCTGGAAATGGTGATGGAGAGAAGGTACAGGAGGCATCTGCTGGTGGAGAAAATGGTGTGGAAACTGGCGGCAGCACTAGTGGAGCTGCTGGACCCGAGGGAGGAGAGAAGCAGCAGGGAAAAACTAAGAAGCCGAAGGGTGTCGTTATGAAGGGATGGGAGACACCCGTCTCCAGGCCAGGACGTACCCGTATGGCTACTAAGAAGCTGACTGCAGGAACTGATGCAGCAGAGCAGCAGCTAGGGACCGAAGAGGCATTGCTGATTCTACCTCATGGCTATGACCCGGATGAGGAGGATGAGCCTGCGTACTGTTTTCTTGCCCCTGCACCAGAGGAACCAGCTAGCATGGAGGAGGCATTAGCTGGACCAGATAGGGACAAGTGGCTGGCTTCTAGGGATGCTGAGTACCAGAGTCTGCTGGAGAATAGGACATGGGATCTGGTGGTGCTGCCTGATGGGAAGAAAGCGATACAATGCAAGTGGGTGCTGAGGATCAAGACCGATGACAAGGGGCAGGTCACCATCTACAAGAGTAGGCTGGTGGCGAAGGGGTTTATGCAGAAGGAGAAGCAGGACTTCAACGAAATCTTTGCTCCCACTGCCAAACCCCCTACCCTCCGTGTCTTGTTGGCACATGCAGCTGTTAGTGGGAAATTCATCATTCAGATGGATATTTCAACGGCATTCCTGAATGGGATTTTAGAGGAGGATGTGTACATGACGCAGCCGCCTGGGTATGAGGATGGTACGGGCAGGGTGTGCAAGCTCAACAAGTCCATCTACGGCTTGAAGCAGGCGCCACGCTGCTGGTACCAGAAGTTGGCAGCTGTTTTAGAGGAGATGGGATTCAGGACCAGCAGCTGTGATGAGAGCCTCTTTCTCAAGGGCGAGGGGGAGAAGCTGGTACTGTTTCTGGTCTATGTGGACGACATTCTTCTCTTCAGCAGCAGCATGAAGGAGATCCAGAAAGTGCAGCAGCAACTGATGGAAAACTTCAAGTGCAAGAACCTTGGGGAGGTAAAGTACTACCTCGGGATGCACGTGGAGAGGGATCCTGATCACAGATGGTTGAAGCTGCACCAGGAGAAGTTCATCAAGGAGCTGGGGGAGAAGTATGGGATTGAGAATGAGCGCAAGGTTGCAACTCCCCTGCCAGCAGAATTCAAGCTTGTGAAGGCTGCAGAGGATGAAGGGGTTGAAGCTGAAGAGCAGCAGCAATTTCAGTCCTTGGTGGGCAGCCTCTTGTACGCAGCAGTTCACACGAGGCCCGACATCTCTTTCTCGGTTGGGCAGCTGGCTAGGGTGGTGCAGAATCCATCAGAGGAGCAGGTGGATGCAGCTGAGCGTGTGGTGAAGTACCTGAACTCTCACCCAAGCATTGGAGTTCAATACTCCGCATCTGCACAGGTGAAGCAGAAAGGGGTGGAGGTGCTGAAAGAGAAGGGGGAGAGGCTTGGAGAAGGCAAGCTATTTCTCACTTGCTTTACCGATGCTACGTGGGCTTCTGAGAAGGAGGATTCCTCATCTGTGGGAGGATACATCTGCGTAGTTGGGGGAGGACCTGTTAGTTGGAGGTCCAAGAAGCAGACGGAGACGGCACTCTCTTCCGTAGAATCAGAGTACATGGCGATGTTCCATGGGGTGAAGGAGGTGATTTGGCTGAGGAGGCTGTTAGAGGAGATTGGCCAGGAGCAGAAAGTTGCTACGCCGCTGTTTTGTGATAGCAAGGGGGCTCTTGGGATGGCCAGAAACGCTGTGCTTCATGGGCTGAACAAGCACATGCGTATCAAGTGGCACTGGCTGCGTAAGGAGGTGAAGAGGGGGACGGTGCATCCGATCTACATCAAGACTCACCAGCAGCCAGCAGACTTTCTCACCAAGAGGCTTGCGGATGAGCCTCATTGGCGTTGTGTGCGCATGAGTGGAATGAGCATGAACTAGCATGGAATGACGGGGATGCAGCCGGCAGGCTGAGGGGGAGTGTGTTGGGTGCAAATGCACATTGCACGACATCCTGCCGTCTGTTTGTACGAGTATGCGTGTGCGAATGCATTTGTGTGTGAATGGTGTGTTCGTGTGTTTGTTTGCTTTCGCATTTTTCGCTTGATGCATTTGCAGGTACTCGCGCAATGTGCGCTTCGGCACAACATTGTATGCGCTATGAACAGTGCAAGCAGAAAGGACGAGCTCGCAAAGGAACCCAAGATGGAAGCTTTGCAGTTCGGTTGAGTTGATTGCGCAGATTCAGTTCTATCCAACTCGAAATTGTATTGTTTTGTTAACTATAGTGTAGCAGGGAAGGCACTATAGGGGTACAATTTAGGTGAAGGTTGGATGTTGTTTGTCTGTATCTGCATGCTACAAGGCCAGGGGAAACCAGCGGAACCAGCATTTGGCTGGTTGGGCAAAGACAAAACAGGTTCTGTTTTTAGAACCTGAACCTGGTTGTTGTTTTCCCAGGTTGGAAAAACAGATTCAGAGGTTGTTTACCAACCTACCACCTGCTATTTTGTCCAGCCAGGTTGGTTCTGTTGCTTGGAATTATTTGGGATCATCCCTGGTTGTTCCCAGGTTGATTCCCAAGGTCCTTGCTAGCTAGAACTATTTAATCCTTCTCTGTTTGTACCTGAATATAGTCAAATTGATTCAAGCGAATTCCTTCCTCGCTGGAATTTCGTTTCTGCGCTATTCGACGGCGGAATGCTACCCGAGTCAACGCTAGTATGCTAGCACTCCAACGCTAGGCAAACGCTGTCCGAGCCATAACTTAGTAATGGCAGAACTTTTCGCGAGGCAACTTGGCTCATTTTAAAGCTCTTGGAGCGAGCTTCGATATAGCGAATTCTCAGCTTAATCCGACCGACGGTCTGCACGGCACGCTGCGCGACGTTCAAGGTACTCTTGCTGTTTTGACTAAGTCCTTCTTGATCCCTCTCTCTACAAACTCGGACCCGAGGATAGGGGCTGGTCTTGTACCAGGCATCCAGGGACCCTTGGAGGTGACCCCGAGGAGAGGTTTTAAGTTTGATTAAGTCCTAATAGCTTGAGTTTATTAGGCCTTTACACCAACAGAGATTGGCCAGGAGCAGAAAGTTGCTACGCCGCTGTTTTGTGATAGCAAGGGGGCTCTTGGGATGGCCAGAAACGCTGTGCTTCATGGGCTGAACAAGCACATGCGTATCAAGTGGCACTGGCTGCGTAAGGAGGTGAAGAGGGGGACGGTGCATCCGATCTACATCAAGACTCACCAGCAGCCAGCAGACTTTCTCACCAAGAGGCTTGCGGATGAGCCTCATTGGCGTTGTGTGCGCATGAGTGGAATGAGCATGAACTAGCATGGAATGACGGGGATGCAGCCGGCAGGCTGAGGGGGAGTGTGTTGGGTGCAAATCCACATTGCACGACATCCTGCCGTCTGTTTGTACGAGTATGCGTGTGCGAATGCATTTGCGTGTGAATGGTGTGTTCGTGTGTTTGTTTGCTTTCACATTTTTCGCTTGAAGCATTTGCAGGTACTCGCGCAATGTGCGCTTCGGCACAACATTGTACGCGCTATGAACAGTGCAAGCAGAAAGGACGAGCTCGCAAAGGAACCCAAGATAGAAGCTTTGCAGTTCGGTTGAGTTGATTGCGCAGATTCAGTTCTATCCAACTCGAAATTGTACTGTTTTGTTTGGTTAACTATAGTGTAGCAGGGAAGGCACTATAGGGGTACAATTTAGGTGAAGGTTGGATGTTGTTTGTCTGTATCTGCATGCTACAAGGCCAGGGGAAACCAGCGGAACCAGCATTTGGCTGGTTGGGCAAAGACAAAACAGGTTCTGTTTTTAGAACCTGAACCTGGTTGTTGTTTTCCCAGGTTGGAAAAACAGAACCAGAGGTTGTTTACCAACCTACCACCTGCTATTTTGTCCAGCCAGGTTGGTTCTGTTGCTTGGAATTATTTGGGATCATCCCTGGTTGTTCCCAGGTTGATTCCCAAGGTCCTTGCTAGCTAGAACTATTTAATCCTTCTCTGTTTGTACCTGAATATAGTCAAATTGATTCAAGCGAATTCCTTCCTCGCTGGAATTTCGTTTCTGCGCTATTCGACGGCGGAATGCTACCCGAGTCAATGCTAGTATGCTAGCACTCCAACGCTAGGCAAACGCTGTCCGAGCCATAACTTAGTAATGGCAGAACTTTTCGCGAGGCAACTTGGCTCATTTTAAAGCTCTTGGAGCGAGCTTCGATATAGCGAATTCTCAGCTTAATCCGACCGACAGTCTGCACGGCACGCTGCGCGACGTTCAAGGTACTCTTGCTGTTTTGACTAAGTCCTTCTTGATCCCTCTCTCTACAAACTCGGACCCGAGGATAGGGGCTGGTCTTGTACCAGGCACCCAGGGACCCTTGGAGGTGACCCCGAGGAGAGGTTTTAAGTTTGATTAAGTCCTAATAGCTTGAGTTTATTAGGCCCTTACACCAACAAAGCTCTGGTTCTGCGGCAGGCTCAATCCGCTCGTAAATTGAAGCCACGATTCTGGCAGCAGCGAGAGCATCTTCAAGCACTTGGTCTGCTCCGGGTAGGTGATTCCCGCGGTCGCCAACTTCGCGTAGAGGTCGCGCATCTTGTCCAGGACTGGTTGCACCGGCTCTCCCTCGCTCAGGCGCAACGCGGACAGCTCCCTCTCCAGCATCAACGTTGCGACAACGGAGGTCGGGGCGTGCAGCTCCTTCAACACGGTCCACGCCTTCGGACCGCATTCAACCTCCGGCAGCAGGTGCATGACGTGGTGACGCTGGTTCAGCTCCAAACTCTGCGACATCAAATAGTAGCCAGCCGAGGAGCGCTCGTCCCAATCTTCCTGCAGCGTGGGGTCACTCGGTCTAGGCTCCTTCCCAATCATTAGTTTCAGCAAACCGATCTGACGGAAATATAATTGCATTTTCCAGGCCCAATCATCATAGCCCTCACCATTGAACTTCTCGACGGTGAAATTCTTCAGCACCTCCTTGACAAGCGAGCCCTGGTTTGTTCGCGCTCCCCTTGGCGCTGAAAGACCAGAATCTTGGCTGCCGCTACGATCTTGGGCTGAAGATTCACCAGCTCCCGCCGAGGTGTTGCCCGCCATAGCTACCTATAACGAGGATCACTATAACGCAGCTCTGATACCAGCTTGTTGGTGTAATGGCCTAATAAACTCAAGCTATTAGGACTTAATCAAACTTAAAACCTCTCCTCGGGGTCACCTCCAAGGGTCCCTGGGTGCCTGGTACAAGACCAGCCCCTATCCTCGGGTCCGAGTTTGTAGAGAGAGGGATCAAGAAGGACTTAGTCAAAACAGCAAGAGTATCTTGAACGTCGCGCAGCGTGCCGTGCAGACCGTCGGTCAGATTAAGCTGAGAATTCGCTATATCGAAGCTCGCTCCAAGAGCTTTAAAATGAGCCAAGTTGCCTCGCGAAAAGTTCTGCCATCACTAAGTTATGGCTCGGACAGCGTTTGCCTAGCGTTGGAGTGCTAGCATACTAGCGTTGACTCGGGTAGCATTCCGCCGTCGAATAGCGCAGAAACGAAATTCCAGCGAGGAAGGAATTCGCTTGAATCAATTTGACTATATTCAGGTACAAACAGAGAAGGATTAAATACTTCTAGCTAGCAAGGACCTTGGGAATCAACCTGGGAACAACCAGGGATGATCCCAAATAATTCCAAGCAACAGAACCAACCTGGCTGGACAAAATAGCAGGTGGTAGGTTGGTAAACAACCTCTGGTTCTGTTTTTCCAACCTGGGAAAACAACAACCAGGTTCAGGTTCTAAAAACAGAACCTGTTTTGTCTTTGCCCAACCAGCCAAATGCTGGTTCCGCTGGTTTCCCCTGGCCTTGTAGCATGCAGATACAGACAAACAACATCCAACCTTCACCTAAATTGTACCCCTATAGTGCCTTCCCTGCTACACTATAGTTAACCAAACAAAACAGTACAATTCCGAGTTGGATAGAACTGAATCTGCGCAATCAACTCATCCGAACTGCAAAGCTTCCATCTTGGGTTCCTTTGCGAGCTCGTCCTTTCTGCTTGCACTGTTCATAGCGCATACAATGTTGTGCCGAAGCGCACATTGCGCGAGTACCTGCAAATGCATCAAGCGAAAAATGCGAAAGCAAACAAACACACGAACACACCATTCACACACAAATGCATTCGCACACGCATACTCGTACAAACAGACGGCAGGATGTCGTGCAATGTGCATTTGCACCCAACACTTCTCTCTCCTCTTGTTCAGTTGGTTCATCATTGGCAACCGCTCCGACGCCGCTCCCATCTTGAGTCCTGTTTGAGGGCGTCCGCCCGATGGGTTTGGTCCTGCACTTAAACCACAGGTGACCCACCTTGTCACGATAACAACATTTTCCTTCCATCCTCCCAGGTCCCCTTCCACCACCTCTGCCACCTCTCCCACCTCGGCCTCCACCGTGTCCTGCTCCTCTGCCGCCTTTCTGGTTGAAGGGCTCCTCATCCTTTGAAGCTCCTCTCCCAGCCCCTTGCCATTTCTTACCTCCACCCCGTTTTCCTCCTTGCATAGAGTAGCTGCTGCTCCCCTCTTCACCCCCCCTTAACTGACGCCTCTTTGTGCGCATCCATTCCAGGGTCCAAAGGCTTTGGTTTTTGGGAAGACTAAGGCCGCTGGTGAAGACGATCTAAGACTTCAGCAGCAGCGACAACATCTTTACACCTTTGTTGACTCGGGGTAGGTAATACCGGCTATAGCTAGTTTGGCGTAGAGGTTCCTAAGCTTATATAGGACGGTTTGAACCAATTCTCCCTCGCAAAGGTGCATAGTGGAGATTCTCTCTCTAACATGAGAGTGGCTACAACTGAGGTAGGTGCATGAAGGTCCTTGCGTACAGCCCACGCCTTAGGTCCGCACTCAATGTCTGGAAGGAGATGCATTATGTGCTGGCGTTGGACGAGGTTAAGGCTCTGAGAGAGAATGTAGTATCCAGCTGAGGAACGTTCGTCCCAATCGCACTGAAGTTCTGAGTTGCTAAAACGTTTCTCACTACCGATCATGACTTTGATAAGTCCTATGTGCCGCAAATATAACTGCATCTTCCAGGACCAGTCATGATACTTTTACCACGAAATTTGTCAACGGAAGTTTTCTCAAAACTTCCCTTAGTAGTGGGCCCTGGTTCGTCCGTGCTACCCTAGGCGCGAATACGCCAGTCTCCTGGCTACCACTACTTGCGGGAGCTGAAGTCCCTTCTTCTCCAGGCGACCCCATCGTTGGATACGTTCAAAACGACTAAGTACCAGCTCTGATACCACGTGTTAACAGCTATAACGTTAAACGGAAGCGATTAAAACTTGAAATATAAACTGAACTTGGCAACACTTAACTTCACTTGCAGCCCTTCAAGTGTGACAGCTTGTCACTTCCTAGCCAAAGACGTAGGAAATGGCAAGTGAGTAGTTCTGCCTTGGTCAGCTTGTAGGATGAGCAAACTGTCGAGAAATTTTTCGGCAGCACCAAGGTAATGTTTCTACTCTCGTGAATACGAATTAGTAGAGTTCCAGCTTGAAAAAATGCGAATGCATTGGATTGAATTCGACAAGGTACAAGCAAACATTTATACAGATTATACGCACCGGCAGGAGCAACTAGAGAACTGTTGTTTAACTAGCTCGCAATATTTCGCCACGCTGTATTTTGAAAACGGTTGCACAACTCCTTGAGCATTTGGCTATATCCTCGTGTTATTAAAAACCGTCTTCAAGTTGCACTTGTAACAATCGCCCCTGCTGACTCAAATTTGTACAGTCATGAGACTCGTATGTGGCTCCAATGTAGCTCGAGTGACTTCATACGAGCCTACACTTATATAACCGTTTTTACAGTTTGAAAAAACGGAGTAACCGAAATGTACTCCGTCAAAATGATTCCGCAAAGCAATGTGAGATTCACGAAAATTTTCCCGTCCTGTGAGTCAGCACGGGATACAGTTTTTCAACTGTAATCCCGAGCACCCCCTCGTGCCATACGCACGGCCAAGATTTTTTCTCGATTATGCTGTACAGCACGCCATGATCGAAATCATGCGGTCCTGATTTTCGCACCCGTTGACTCGCGCGAAACAGTCAAACAGCACCCTCTTTGACCAGTCAAACATTCGAGCCCCCCAGCACACCATTCACTCACATAAGCCTCGTATGAAATATTTGAGGCTTATGAAACTTGAATGAGCCTCGCATTACACATTGAAAACTCATAGGTTGCTCGCATCAACCTCACATTGAATATTGAAGTCTCATATAGCTTTCTTGAGAACTCATTCGAACTCCATGAGAGCCTCATTTGAGACTTCGGGTGAGCCTCATTTGAGCGCTTCATGAGAGCTTCATTGGCCAGAACAGTGAAAACGAAACTGGAAATGCATAAACACAAAATGCACTTACGAATAAAAACAAAACACACAAAATGCAAGAACAGATGTGCACAGACACAAAGTGAAAATGGAAAATGCGCACACACACAAAATGCAAAATGTGATGCAGGCGGCTGGTTGAAGTGCAAAAATAAACATTTACACCCAACACTTACCCCTGGCAATAACCATATTGGTAAGCGACGCACAAGCTGTTGGGTCCAGCCATGTGTGGAAATAGCACACTTACGCTTAGTACCAACCATCTGGGTAAATATCGTAAATACGCTTAGTATCAACTATGTAAGTATCAACTCTTGGTCCTAAACAAATATGTATATTGCAAAATTACTCTTTATACCAACCATATAGGTAGGTATCTTAATTATTCTTGGTACCTACCACATGGGTAAGTAAGTTGCATACTATTGAAACCAACTATAGAGGAAAATACCATAGTTAGTATTGATATGTAATCAACCATACAGGTATGCAATCCTTACTCTATGTACCAACAATATAGGTATTCAAACACCAATCTTGGTACCAACCATATGAGTAAATAAGACACGTGTTTTGTACCAACCACACGCGTAAATACTGTTATATTTCTTGGTACCAACCATATAGGTAAGCACCGCAAAATTTTTAGTACCAACCACATTGGTAAGTAATGGACTTTTTGTAGGTACAAACCATATGGGCAAGTAATGCACCTACTTCTGCTGGTATCAACCATAGGAATAAATAGTGCAGATACTCTTAGCACAAACTATATGGGATGCAAGACACGTACTTTTGGTACCAACCATATGTTACATGGCGAAATAATGCAGATTCTTTTGGTAACAATTACATGGGTAAGAAATATACATAATCTCTTGGTACCAACTACGCAGGTTAGTAAAGCACATTTTTTTGGGACCAACCACATAGGTAAGTACCCACTGACACTTGGTACCAAAAATATAGACAAGTGCGCGAATGCTCTTGGTATCAACCATATGAGCATATAACGCATCTACTCTTGGTACCAAACAAAATGGTAAGTACCGCACTACACTTGGTATTAACCATACGGGTAAGTTACACACCACACTTGGTTCCAACCGTATGGTTTAGTACTGCACGTACTCTTTGTACCAACCAGATAGGTAAACAACGTACTTATTCTTGGAACCAACCACATGAGGTAAGTAATGCACTTACTGTTGGTACCTGCTACTTTGGCAAGTAAAGCATTTACTTAGTGACAACCAAATGGGTAAGTAACCCACTCACTTTTGGTACCAATCATTTGGGTAAGTAACACACTTACACATGGTATCAACCACATAGGTAACTTACGCACTTACAAATGGTACCAACCACATTGGTGAGTAATGCAATTATACATGCTGCCAACCATATGGGCGAGTATCACACTTACACTTGGTACCTATCATATAAGTAAGTAAAACACTCACTCTGGGTACCAACCACAATTGGTAAGTAACACGCATATTCTTGGTACGATCCATATGGGCAAGTAACGTTCTTGGTACCTATCACATGGGCGAGACACCCACTTACTCTTGGAACAAACCATATCGGCAAGCAACACATTTATTTTGGTACGTATTGCATGGGTAAGCAACACATTTCTTCTTGGTTCGAATCATACGCACTTACTATAAGGATCGAGGATTGAGCTCAGAAAAGAGAGTTTAAATTGAATTATTTACATGGGTACAACACGAAGCTATATATAGTATCGACACAAGGTTATAACCAGGTGTTACGTGAAGTTTCCGAGGGTCGCGAAGCATCCCGAATGGAGCGAATTCGGTAGAAGGCAATTCGGTGGCAACCGAAAAGCCTAGAATTTGGTATACGCAACCTTGCTCGGTGCTATTATTATAATTAAAAATAGGAAAGCACCTAGCCTGGAAATCAAGCAAAAGCATGCATGCAAAAATAAACCTAAGCTAGAAATAGCATAATAAAGTCCAGGCAAGCGTCGTACTCTCACACGTCCCTCCCTTAATGCTTGGTGGCATGAGATACACCCTGCTTGACAAGATAATCCTTGAGAGCACGGCGTGCGTTGGCCGTATCAGCTTCTGCTACCCAACTGAGTCCTCAGTGGAGTCGTATCCCTTCCAGCTGTCAGAGGTCCACTGGGGATCCCCGATGATCCTAGGGAAGGGTTACAGGCACGTCGGCCTGGGGGGTTATGGGCGCACTCACCCGCTATATAAACAAGCCCTTTTATCCCAGTGGTTAGTGACTGAGATTCTGACATGGTATCAGAGCGAAGGTCTCGGGTTCGATTCCCGGTGTGTGCACTTCGGGCATCCCAGTGCGGGGGGGTGTCAGAGGTCCACTGGGGATCCCCGATGATCCTAGGGAAGGGTTACAGGCACGTCGGCCTGGGGGGTTATGGGCGCACTCACCCGCTATATTAACAAGCCCTTTTATCCCAGTGGTTAGTGACTGGGATTCTGACACCAGCGTATCAGGAACTCGAGGGTCTTGCCGCCGCGGCACCGATGAGTGAGAACATGCTTGATCTCGTCATCTGGTTCGTCCTGTACACGGTGGGGGCGGTAGCTGCCGTCCCAAGAAATGCTGGTTAGGGTTTCAGTAGCTGAACATGGAAAGCGTTGTGAAGCTTCCATGTATCTGGTAAGCGCAAGCGGGATGCAACTGGTGTCACATATGCCTCCACGAGAAAAGGACACAGAAGTGTGGCAGGAGTTTGGATGGTAGGTGAGACAGGTTCAAGTTGCGCGTGTCAAGAAGCACCTGATCTCCGACTGCTACTGAGTGATCTCGTCGTTGGCGATCGGCATACTTCTCATGGAAATTCTACTGTTGGGTGCAAATTCACATTGCACGACATCTTGCCGTCTGTTTGTACGAGTATGCGTGTGCGAATGCATTTGCGTGTGAATGGTGTGTTCGTGTGTTTGTTTGCTTTCGCAATTTTCGCTTGAAATATTTGTAGGTACTCACGCAATGTGCGCTTCGGCACAACATTGTACGCGCTATGAATAGTGCAAGCAGAAAGGACGAGCTCGCAAAGGAACCCAAGATGGAAGCTTTGCAGTTCGGTTGAGTTGATTGCGCAGATTCAGTTCTATCCAACTCGAAATTGTACTGTTATGTTTGGTTGACTATAGTGTAGCAGGGCAGGCACTATAGGGGTACAATTTAGGTGAAGGTTGGATGTTGTTTGTCTATATCTGCATGCTACAAGGCCAGGGGAAACCAGCGGAACCAGCATTTGGCTGGTTGGGCAAAGATAAAACAGGTTCTGTTTTTAGAACATGAACCTGGTTGTTGTTTTCCCAGGTTGGAAAAACAGAACCAGAGGTTGTTTACCAATCTACCACCTGCTGTTTTGTCCAGCCAGGTTGGTTCTGTTGCTTGAAATTATTTGGGATCATCCCTGGTTGTTCCCAAGTTGATTCCCAAGGTCCTTGCTAGCTAGAACTATTTATTCCTTCTCTGTTTGTACCTGGATATAGTCAATTGATTCATGCGAATTCCTTCCTCGCTGGAATTTTGTTTCTACGCGGTTCGACGGCGGAATGCTACCCGAGTCAACGCTAGTACGCTAGCACTCCAACGCTAGGCAAACGCTGTCCGAGCCATAACTTCGTAATGGCAGAAATTTTCGCGAGGCAACTTGGCTTATTTTAAAGCTCTTGAAGCGAGCTTCGATATAGCAAATTATTAGCTTAATCCGATCGACGGTCTGCACGATACGCTGCGCGACATTCAAGGTACTCTTGTTATTTTGGCTAAGTCATTCTTAGCTCCTCTCTCTACAAACTCGGACCCGAGGATAGGGGCTGGTTTTGTACCAGGCACCCAGGGACCCTTGGAGGTGACCCTGAGGAGAGGTTTTAAGTTTGATTGAGTCTTAATAGCTTGAGTTTATTAGGCCCTTACACCAGCATCTACATCGTGGTGAGACGTCGTTCAGTCTTCTCCCATAGCTGCTGCATGGTGGTGACGAATTTGTGTGCGGCTTTGGTGTGAGCCGGTGTGGTTGGCTGCTGTGGTGTGAGTGGTTCCCGTCCGTAAGAAGTTCAATTCTTTCGCCGCATGCAAGGCGTTGTTGTAAGCGAACTCTAGGGTTGGTAACTGTATGTTCCAGTGGCTGATGTTGTCTTTGCACGCTGTGCGCAGTAAATGTTCAACCATCTGACTGAGTTGCTCCGTCTGTCCGTCAGTCTGAGGATGGTATGCCGAAAACATTGCAAGATTAGTCCCCAACAGTCCCATGAGCTCCTTCCAAACTTATTAGGAAATTAAGGCTCTTTGTCTGAGATGAGTGTAGCAGGAATGTTGTAGATGGTCATGGTGTGGTCGTAGAAGAGGTGAGCAGTTGCTTCAGCCGTAGCCATGGCGTTGGTCGAGATGAAGTGA
This sequence comes from Closterium sp. Yama58-4, assembly GCA_947470075.1. NCBI lineage: Eukaryota > Viridiplantae > Streptophyta > Zygnematophyceae > Desmidiales > Closteriaceae > Closterium > Closterium sp. Yama58-4. The sequence goes on from CANIUD010000978.1 coordinate 45,185, forward strand.
CCCATTTTGGAAAAATTACCGATCACTACGAGAATGGCGTCATTCTCGTAAGGTCGAAGGAAGTCCTGTGATAAATTCGAGTCAAACGACCTGCCATGGCTGCTCCGATACGGGTAATGGCTGAAGTAACCCTGCTTTTTTCTGCTTGCTACTCTTCATTCGCTGGCACGTGTCGCATGAGGTAACGAACTGCTGCATGTCTGCTGCCATCCGAGGCCTGTAGTAATACTTCGATATTCCCGCCAAGGTCTTGTTGCTCCCGAAATGTCCCGCGTATGCTACATTGTGAAACTCCTCTAGTAGGATCTGTCATAGCGGGGCATAATTCGGTACCCAAATCTTTCCTGTGCCCTTTTTTACAGCTAAGTGTTTCTCCCACTATAACAGCTTCTGTTTCTCTGCCGTTGCTGTCTCGGTGTCCATGGAGTACCCATATTGGAATAAACCCTTAAAAAGAGGGTTTATCCCGACGAGCTGGATGCCCGCTACATGACCGGGGCGGCTTAACGCGTTTGCTTTGTTGTGTAGCCCGGGTTTGTAGACGATGTCGTAGTGGAAGTGGGTCTCCAAGTAGTGCACTCACCGCACTTGTCGTCGTGAGAGCGTCGGTTGCGACTTCAGGTATTTGAGGCTGCAGTGGTCAGTGTATACCGTAGTCTTGGCTCCCTCCTGATAGCACCTCGACACCTTGAAGGCTATGAAAATCGCTAAGGCTTCCTTGTTGTGAATGGGGTAGTTCAGTTCTGCTCCGTCTGATTTTTTCACTGAGATAGACGGTAGGCTGTAAACCGCGTCCGTGACCCTGCATCAGTACTGCTCCGACTGCCTGGTCATAAGCGTCTGCTTCCACCACGTAGTCTTTGTCTGGTCTTTGTCTTTCTCGTTGGCTGTTGCCAATGCTGTCATAGGTGTTCCATGTGTTGGTGTAAGGGCCTAATAAACTCAAGCTATTAGGACTTAATCAAACTTAAAACCTCTCCTCGGGGTCACCTCCAAGGGTCCCTGGGTGCCTGGTACAAGACCAGCCCCTATCCTCGGGTCCGAGTTTGTAGAGAGAGGGATCAAGAAGGACTTAGTCAAAACAGCAAGAGTACCTTGAACGTCGCGCAGCGTGCCGTGCAGACCGTCGGTCGGATTAAGCTGAGAATTCGCTATATCGAAGCTCGCTCCAAGAGCTTTAAAATGAGCCAAGTTGCCTCGCGAAAAGTTCTGCCATTACTAAGTTATGGCTCGGACAGCGTTTGCCTAGCGTTGGAGTGCTAGCATACTAGCGTTGACTCGGGTAGCATTCCGCCGTCGAATAGCGCAGAAACGAAATTCCAGCGAGGAAGGAATTCGCTTGAATCAATTTGACTATGTTCAGGTACAAACAGAGAAGGATTAAATAGTTCTAGCTAGCAAGGACCTTGGGAATCAACCTGGGAACAACCAGGGATGATCCCAAATAATTCCAAGCAACAGAACCAACCTGGCTGGACAAAATAGCAGGTGGTAGGTTGGTAAACAACCTCTGGTTCTGTTTTTCCAACCTGGGAAAACAACAACCAGGTTCAGGTTCTAAAAACAGAACCTGTTTTGTCTTTGCCCAACCAGCCAAATGCTGGTTCCGCTGGTTTCCCCTGGCCTTGTAGCATGCAGATACAGACAAACAACATCCAACCTTCACCTAAATTGTACCCCTATAGTGCCTTCCCTGCTACACTATAGTTAACCAAACAAAACAGTACAATTTCGAGTTGGATAGAACTGAATCTGCGCAATCAACTCAACCGAACTGCAAAGCTTCCATCTTGGGTTCCTTTGCGAGCTCGTCCTTTCTGCTTGCACTGTTCATAGCGCGTACAATGTTGTGCCGAAGCGCACATTGCGCGAGTACCTGCAAATGCATCAAGCGAAAAATGCGAAAGCAAACAAACACACGAACACACCATTCACACGCAAATGCATTCGCACACGCATACTCGTACAAACAGACGGCAGGATGTCGTGCAATGTGCATTTGCACCCAACACACTCCCCCTCAGCCTGCCGGCTGCATCCCCGTCATTCCATGCTAGTTCATGCTCATTCCACTCATGCGCACACAACGCCAATGAGGCTCATCCGCAAGCCTCTTGGTGAGAAAGTCTGCTGGCTGCTGGTGAGTCTTGATGTAGATCGGATGCACCGTCCCCCTCTTCACCTGTGTAGATGCGGAGTATTGAACTCCAATGCTTGGGTGAGAGTTCAGGTACTTCACCACACGCTCAGCTGCATCCACCTGCTCCTCTGATGGATTCTGCACCACCCTAGCCAGCTGCCCAACCGAGAAAGAGATGTCGGGCCTCGTGTGAACTGCTGCGTACAAGAGGCTGCCCACCAAGGACTGAAATTGCTGCTGCTCTTCAGCTTCAACCCCTTCATCCTCTGCAGCCTTCACAAGCTTGAATTCTGCTGGCAGGGGAGTTGCAACCTTGCGCTCATTCTCAATCCCATACTTCTCCCCCAGCTCCTTGATGAACTTCTCCTGGTGCAGCTTCAACCACCTGTGATCTGGATCCCTCTCCACGTGCATCCCGAGGTAGTACTTTACCTCCCCAAGGTTCTTGCACTTGAAGTTTTCCATCAGTTGCTGCTGCACTTTCTGGATCTCCTTCATGCTGCTGCTGAAGAGAAGAATGTCGTCCACATAGACCAGAAACAGCACCAGCTTCTCCCCCTCACCCTTGAGAAAGAGGCTCTCATCACAGCTGCTGGTCCTGAATCCCATCTCCTCTAAAACAGCTGCCAACTTCTGGTACCAGCAGCGTGGCGCCTGCTTCAAGCCGTAGATGGACTTGTTGAGCTTGCACACCCTGCCCGTACCATCCTCATACCCAGGCGGCTGCGTCATGTACACATCCTCCTCTAAAATCCCATTCAGGAATGCCGTTGAAATATCCATCTGAATGATGAATTTCCCACTAACAGCTGCATCTGCCAACAAGACACGGAGGGTAGGGGGTTTGGCAGTGGGAGCAAAGATCTCGTTGAAGTCCTGCTTCTCCTTCTGCATAAACCCCTTCGCCACCAGCCTACTCTTGTAGATGGTGACCTGCCCCTTGTCATCGGTCTTGATCCTCAGCACCCACTTGCATTGTATCGCTTTCTTCCCATCAGGCAGCACCACCAGATCCCATGTCCTATTCTCCAGCAGACTCTGGTACTCAGCATCCCTAGAAGCCAGCCACTTGTCCCTATCTGGTCCAGCTAATGCCTCCTCCATGCTAGCTGGTTCCTCTGGTGCAGGGGCAAGAAAACAGTACGCAGGCTCATCCTCCTCATCCGGGTCATAGCCATGAGGTAGAATCAGCAATGCCTCTTCGGTCCCTAGCTGCTGCTCTGCTGCATCAGTTCCTGCAGTCAGCTTCTTAGTAGCCATACGGGTACGTCCTGGCCTGGAGATGGGTGTCTCCCATCCCTTCATAACGACACCCTTCGGCTTCTTAGTTTTTCCCTGCTGCTTCTCTCCTCCCTCGGGTCCAGCAGCTCCACTAGTGCTGCCGCCAGTTTCCACACCATTTTCTCCACCAGCAGATGCCTCCTGTACCTTCTCTCCATCACCATTTCCAGCAGCTGCCTCCTCTCCCTCCTCCCACACACTAGGAGTCAGGTCCAGCTGCATGGTGATCTGCTCCATCTGCTGGGACACCCTTGCCTCCGGCTGTTTCTCCCAGCTCCCATACATCATGCCCTCAATGAATTTCACATCCCTGCTGTCAAACAACACACCCTTGGATGGTTCCCACAGCAGCCATCCCTTGCTCTCAGCAGCCAGCCCCAAATGCACACACCAGATTGCACTCGCCCCCAACTTACTGCGGTAGGTCTTGGGGACGTGGGCGACTGCCATGCAACCGAACACCCTCAGCATGTCCACCGGCGGCTTCCTCCCAAGCCACCTCTCCAACGGCACCCACGAGTCATCCCCAACCTTGGTGAGCACCCTGTTCCTAGCGACAGTGGCGTGCCGGACAGCATGAGGCCACATAGAATTGCTCAGCCCAGATTCTATGAGCAGCGCCCTAGCTGTCTCCAGAATGGTCCGGTTTGCCCGTTCTGCTACACCATTGGACTGTGGGGTATAAGCCGTGGTCAGCTCTCTCTGGATGCCCTGCTTCTTGAGCCAGGCCGTCATTTCAGCTCCAAGGAACTCACCACCCCGGTCTGTCCTAATCCGCTTCACTACACACTCCGCCTGCTTCTCCACGAATGGCAGCCAATCGTCCCGTATCGTGGAGGCGGCGTGGTCCTTCTGCTTCAGCGGATACGCCCACATCAGCCTGCTCCAGTCATCCACAATTGTAAGAAAATACCGCTCCCCCTTGTGCCCTTGCACCGGCAGCGGCCCCACCAAGTCCATGTGGACCAGCTCCAAAGGCTTCTTGCTCCTGCCAGCCACACTATGGAAAGGGAAACAGGTGAACTTTGAAAGCAAACAGATTTCACAGTTGTCATCGGGTGGCTGTCCGTTCAGCTTCAGACCCTTAACGGCTCCATCCTTCTCCAGCTGCTTCAGCAAAGGCATTGCCACATGCCCTAAGCGCCGGTGTGCCGTTGCCCAATCTGTCTCCCCAGATCTGGCCGACACTTTCACACCAACCCCTCCAACGGCATTGCACTCCCCCTGGGATGCAGACCCCTCTCCAGCCTGCCCCCCACCATGCCACGCCAGGGCCGGCAGCTGCCACATAGATCTGTACACGTCCTTGCTCTCGTGCAGATCCCAAAGCACCCGATTGCCCAGCTTCCCCTTATAAGTGCGTGCCCCATCCGTGTTGGTGTTCACCCCAGCCTTGCCAAGCTTACGGAGGGAGATAAGGTTGGCCTTCAGGTCGGGGACGAAGAGAACGTCGTGCAGCACCACCGGCTTGCCATCCGCTCCCTTAAACGCAGCTCGTCCCGCACCAGCCACCTTCAACATGTGTCCAGAGGCGGAGCACACTTCATTGATCGGTGCAGCTCGTACTTCGTCCAGCAGGTCCTTGCGCGGCGTCATCGTCCAAGCAGCGCCTGTGTCCAACACCCAATAGTCTAGGGGGTGCAGCTCTGCTCCAACTTTGGCAGAGGCGTCTCCTTGCTCCCCCTTGTCTCCCACATGGAAGAATTGGCCCGCGGTGCGCTCCTTCTTCTTCTCCGCACCGCCGTTGCCCTTCGGGTTGTTGTCGGACGAATCAGCGACCATGTTGGCGCCGTTTTTCTGGTTCCTCCGCGCGCCGCCATCCTGGTGACGATTCTGGGGGGTCCATCCATCGGGTTTCTTATAGCACAAAAACCAGGGGTGCCCTTCCTTCTCACAATACCAGCAACTCCCTTTCATTTTGCCACCAGCACCCGACTTGCCCCCACGTCCAGATTTTGCACCGCGACCCCAACCGGTACCTCCTTGTTGGTCGTTGGAGTCGTCGTCTTTCTTTGCACCGCGTCCAGCACCACCGAAGCCACGTCCTCTGCCACGTCGGCTCCCTTGCATCCCGTAGCCGCTGCTGCCGTCGTCTCCACCCCTCAGTTGGCGGCGACGGAAGTCCTCCTCCAGAGTCTTCGTCCGCACCCACTCGAGCGTCCACAAGCTCTGGTTCTGCGGCAGGCTCAATCCGCTCGTAAATTGAAGCCACGATTCTGGCAGCAGCGAGAGCATCTTCAAGCACTTGGTCTGCTCCGGGTAGGTGATTCCCGCGGTCGCCAACTTCGCGTAGAGGTCGCGCATCTTGTCCAGGACTGGTTGCACCGGCTCTCCCTCGCTCAGGCGCAACGCGGACAGCTCCCTCTCCAGCATCAACGTTGCGACAACGGAGGTCGGGGCGTGCAGCTCCTTCAACACGGTCCACGCCTTCGGACCGCATTCAACCTCCGGCAGCAGGTGCATGACGTGGTGACGCTGGTTCAGCTCCAAACTCTGCGACATCAAATAGTAGCCAGCCGAGGAGCGCTCGTCCCAATCTTCCTGCAGCGTGGGGTCACTCGGTCTAGGCTCCTCCCCAATCATTAGTTTCAGCAAACCGATCTGACGGAAATATAATTGCATTTTCCAGGCCCAATCATCATAGCCCTCACCATTGAACTTCTTGACGGTGAAATTCTTCAGCACCTCCTTGACAAGCGAGCCCTGGTTTGTTCGCGCTCCCCTTGGCGCTGAAAGACCAGAATCTTGGCTGCCGCTACGATCTTGGGCTGAAGATTCACCAGCTCCCGCCGAGGTGTTGCCCGCCATAGCTACCTATAACGAGGATCACTATAACGCAGCTCTGATACCAGCTTGTTGGTGTAAGGGCCTAATAAACTCAAGCTATTAGGACTTAATCAAACTTAAAACCTCTCCTCGGGGTCACCTCCAAGGGTCCCTGGGTGCCTGGTACAAGACCAGCCCCTATCCTCGGGTCCGAGTTTGTAGAGAGAGGGATCAAGAAGGACTTAGTCAAAACAGCAAGAGTACCTTGAACGTCGCGCAGCGTGCCGTGCAGACCGTCGGTCGGATTAAGCTGAGAATTCGCTATATCGAAGCTCGCTCCAAGAGCTTTAAAATGAGCCAAGTTGCCTCGCGAAAAGTTCTGCCATTACTAAGTTATGGCTCGGACAGCGTTTGCCTAGCGTTGGAGTGCTAGCATACTAGCGTTGACTCGGGTAGCATTCCGCCGTCGAATAGCGCAGAAACGAAATTCCAGCGAGGAAGGAATTCGCTTGAATCAATTTGACTATGTTCAGGTACAAACAGAGAAGGATTAAATAGTTCTAGCTAGCAAGGACCTTGGGAATCAACCTGGGAACAACCAGGGATGATCCCAAATAATTCCAAGCAACAGAACCAACCTGGCTGGACAAAATAGCAGGTGGTAGGTTGGTAAACAACCTCTGGTTCTGTTTTTCCAACCTGGGAAAACAACAACCAGGTTCAGGTTCTAAAAACAGAACCTGTTTTGTCTTTGCCCAACCAGCCAAATGCTGGTTCCGCTGGTTTCCCCTGGCCTTGTAGCATGCAGATACAGACAAACAACATCCAACCTTCACCTAAATTGTACCCCTATAGTGCCTTCCCTGCTACACTATAGTTAACCAAACAAAACAGTACAATTTCGAGTTGGATAGAACTGAATCTGCGCAATCAACTCAACCGAACTGCAAAGCTTCCATCTTGGGTTCCTTTGCGAGCTCGTCCTTTCTGCTTGCACTGTTCATAGCGCGTACAATGTTGTGCCGAAGCGCACATTGCGCGAGTACCTGCAAATGCATCAAGCGAAAAATGCGAAAGCAAACAAACACACGAACACACCATTCACACGCAAATGCATTCGCACACGCATACTCGTACAAACAGACGGCAGGATGTCGTGCAATGTGCATTTGCACCCAACACCATGGCTTGCTGATGAGGAGTATCCCATTTGAAGGGCGTATCCTTTTTCAGTAGGTCGATTAGTGGCGCTGTTATCTTAGCGTATTGCGGCACGAACCTGTTGTAGTAGTTGGCGAAGCCTAGGAACTGCTGCAACTCCTTCACGTACCCTGGTACTTTCCACTTTTTAACGGCTTTGATCGTCCGAGGGTCCACTTGTATGCCTTCCGCACTCAACATGTGCCCGAGAAACTGCACCTTCTTCAGGGCGAAGTCGCTCTTTGACAGCTTCACGTAGAACTTATTTTTCTGCCGTATTTCGAGCACCCTCCCCAGATGCTCCACGCGCTCGTTGTTCTTGGAGTAGATGAGTATGTCGTCCAGGTACACCACTACGTACTCGCCCATCATGGGCCGTACGATATGGTTCATCTCCGCCTGGAACGTCGCTGGTGTGTTGCAGAGTCCGAACGGCATCACCAAATATCCGTAGAAGCCGTATCTGGTACGTAACGCCATCTTGTGGATCGAGTTGTCCGCCATTTTGCTTTGGCAGTAACCCGACCTTAGGTCCAGCTTCGAAAAGACTGTTGCACCATACAGTTGGTTCAGTAGGTCTGTTGTTTAGTGCGCGGTAGTCGATGCACATCCGTAAACTGCCGTCTGGTTTTGGAGTGAAGAGAACTGGTGCACCGTAGGGAGAGGTGGATGGGCGGATCAGTTGTCTGTCCAGTAAATATTCTTTCAATCCGTTTCTTCATGTTTCAGTTCTGTCAGAATCAATTGGTATGGTGCACGTAAGATGGGTTTCGCACCTGGTTCCTCCACGATCTTGTGCTCGTGGGTGCGCGCTGGAGGTACGCCTGCGGGGAGCTCGTCGGCCATTATATCCTTGTACTGCCCCTAGACCTCCTTCACTGCTGCAGGTAGCTCCGAACTCGGCTTCTCCTCCTCTTCTGGTGCCATAACCAGTGCTAAGTAACCCGTGTTACTCTCGTTCACCATCCGTTTGAACCGCGCCAGTGTTGATTCAGGAACATTCCCTGTATCTGTCCAGCTTCGCAGGTCCACCTGTTTTCCATTGTTGTAGATGCACGCTTTCCGATTGACCCGGTCAATCTCGTGTTTAAATTGCTTCAGGAAATCTCATCCCAAGGTGAAATCTAACCCTTTGATATTGGTGACTGGTAACTTCGGCTTCCACATCAACGCACATATATGCAGCTGCACTGATGTTTCACCGTGGACGGGAAGCTTCGTACCGTCCACCATCATTGCTGAGAATCCGGTCTCCTCCACATTTTCTCCAATTTTATCCAATTTGTCGCGGGTGCACACCGGGTGAGATGTTCCGCTGTCCACCAATGCCTGGAAGCGTTGTCCTTTGCATAATACCTTGAGAAGTAGTGGTTTCTGCTGCGCTTAGTAGCCAATGAAAGTCTCATTAATAGGATCATAGGGTACATCAAAGAAATCACCTTCCCTATTTTCTATACCTGACTCAGTACCTTTTACTTCCAACTTCACCTGGGGGTAGGAGGATTTTTCGGAGGCTTGTACAACTTCTCTTGAGCCTGGAGACATTGTCCTCTGAGCCTTTGCATCTGTGTAGACTTCACCTGTGGGCAATGGGGAGCCTTAACACTGTGCTGCGGGGAGAATAAATTAACTCGACGGAACGGACGACTCTTTTCTACGCTCCATAGGAATATGCTTAACTTGTCAGGTACCTGATTAATTTTTAAAGGCTTTTCTTGGCCTCTAATTCTCCCCTGAAAAATTCAAAGGCTTGAAAACCACGAGAAGTAATATTCTTACTTGTTAAAAGTATCTTTATAGGATAACTTTAACGAATTCTTACTTTCGTGGGTGTTCGGCTGGAGTTTCCCGGTCGGTGCAGAGTCTTTTTTTGTGGAGCCTCCATTCGCCTCGGCGATTTACCGTGTTTCCGGCCGGTCGTAATATTTTATATTCGTGCCATCATTTTCTCCCCTTTTCACCCGCTCCGAAGTCGCCTCGTCATCTCCCTTTTCGCTTTTCGGGTCTTTACGCAATCCCGAGCTCGATCGGCGGCTACTGGCGATTCCCGTTTTTTACTTTGGGGATGCTCAACTGTTGCCACCCAGCATTTCGTCACGTGCTTTTTTCTTTTTGTAGCGCGACAGAATCTGGTGTCCTGCTGCGCCGAAAAATTCGCACTTTGTCGGTCGTCGATTTCCATCGGTTCGGCAAACGTGGGAGGTGCCAATCGCTCCGTGCCGAATGATCGGTTCGGCACGTAACGTCAACGCGTCGTAGCATTCGGCTGCATGTACGAGGTCGCGGTAGTTACTGTAGTCCGCTGCAATAACCTATCGGCGAAACTCCTTTTTTAACCCTTCGGTGTACGCTTGGACTCCTTTGCCTTCAGTCAGGTCGCTTGGATTTTAACCCTTCGGTGGATTCTTCTGGTGCGTGTACTGTGCTACACTCCCGTACTGTTTATGTCGGTGTATCTGCTGCAGCGCCATGTACGTTGAATTTATAGGCTCGAATATTTCGATGAGGTCTGTCCGAAACTGCTCCCACGTTTTCTCCCCGCGGGCCACGTCAGTGTAGTAAATCCACTCGAGTGCTGGTCCTCGCAACAGTGTTGCTGCGAGCCGATTCCGTGCTGCATTGCATGTCGGGATCAAACAGCCAATGGCGTCGAAGTAAATTTCAAGGGTCGCCACAAATTGTCAAACGTCCGATCCCCCCTCACTTGGATCAAACGCTTCGGGGTGCCTCGGGCGAGCTGCTTTGAGGTTCGGCGAAGGTGGTGCCATCGCTCCGTCAAATGTCGGTATCGCTTCTGCTGCTGTTGCTGCTGTCGCTGCTGCGTTGACTGCTGCAATTATTGCTGCGGTGGCGGCTACCGGCTGGTTTGTCGGGAGAGCCTCGATTCGCCGGATCGCCGCCTGCGTCTGCTCCACATTAGTGCGAAGGCTGGCGATGTCGTGGGTGGTCGCGTAGTTGTCGCCATGCCCCTCCATTCCTGACATTGCACATCCGAAAAACCGAAAATGAGAGGGGGGTGAAAAACACGGAACCGGTTTTACGTACCTGCAATCAATGTTTAACAGTCGTCGCCCCCACAGTTTTTTTAAGACTCGGTTTTAGTGGTCGAAAGAACTTTGCATGTAAACAGGCTCTGATTACCAAGTGTGAGGATCAAGAATCGATCTCAGAAAAGAGAGTTTGAATTGAATGATCACCTGGGTACAACACGAGGCTATATATAGGCTCGACACAAGGCCTAGTAACCAGGTGTTACGCGAAGGTTCCGAGGGTTGCGAAACCAAAAGCCTAGAATTTGGTGTACGCAACCTAGCTCGGTGCTATAACTATAATAAAATATAGGAAAGCACCTAGCCTAGGAAATCAAGCAAAACCATGCATGAAAAATAAACCTAAGCTAGAAATAGCACAATCAAATTAAGTCAAGCAAGCATAGTTGGCATAAGCCGTCGTACTCTCACACTTACTGTTGTGTGCAAAATCACTACTGCGATCTGTTTGTATCAGTATGCTTGTGTCAATGTATTTACATGTTAATGGGCTGTACAGGTGTTTGTTTGCTTTCGCAGTTTTCATTTTATGCATTTGCAAATACTCGCACAATGTGCGCTTTGGCACAACATTGTACGTCTAATCAACAATGCAAGCAGAAAAGGCGGGCTCGCAAAGAATGGCAATGTTGTGCATTTGAATGCGCAGATTCGGCTATATCCAATTAAAAAAATGTGTTATTTTTTTTGTCAACTATAGTGTAGCAGTGCTGGCATTATAGCGGTACAATAAGGTGAAGGTTGGATGTTGATTGTCAGTATCTCGTGCTACAAGGCCAGAGCAAAATGTTGGTGTAAGGGCCTAATAAACTCAAGCTATTAGGACTTAATCAAACTTAATACCTCTCCGTGGGGTCACCTCCAAGGATCCAAGGGTGCCTGGTACAAGGCCAGCCCCTATCCTCGGGTCCGAGTTTGTAGAGAGAAGAACCAAGAATGACATAGCCAAATAAACGAGAGTACCTTGAACGTCGCGCAGCGTGCTGTGCAGACCGTCGATCGGATTAAGCTGAGAATTCGCTATATCAAAGCTCGCTTTAAAATGAGCCAAGTTGCCTCGCGAAAAGTTCTGCCATTACGAAGTATGGCTCGGACAGCGTTTCCCTAGCGTTGTAGTTCTAACGTACTAGCGTTGACTCGGGTAGCATTCCGCCGTCGAACCACATAGAAACAAAATTCCAGCAATGATGGAATCCACTTGAATCAATTGACTATATCCAGGTACAAACAGAGGACTAAATAGTTCTAGCTAGCAAGGACCTTGGGAATCAACCTGGGAACAACCAGGGATGATCCCAAATAATTCCAAGCAATAGAACCAACCTGGCTGGACAAAATAGCAAGTGGTAGGTTGGTAAACAACCTCTGGTTCTGTTTTTCCAACCTGGGAAAACAACAACCAGGTTCAGGTTCTAAAAACAGAACCTGTTTTGTCTTTGCCCAACCAGCCAAATGCTGGTTCTGCTGGTTTCCCCTAGCCTTGTAGCATGCAGATACAGACAAACAACATCCAACCTTCACCTATGTTGTACCCCTATAGTGCCTGCCCTGCTACTATAGTCAACCAAACAATACAGTTTCGAGTTGGATAGAACTGAATCTGCGCAATCAATTCAACCGAACTGCAAAGCTTCCATATTGGGTTCCTTTTCGAGGTCGTTCTTTCTGCTTGCACTGTTCATAGCGCGTATAATGTTGTGCCGAAGCGCACATCGCGCGAGTACCTGCAAATGCTTCAAGCAAAAAATGCGAAACCAAACAACGCACGAAGACACCATTCACACGCAAATGCATTCGCACACGCATACTCATACAAACAGACGGCAGGATGTCGTGCAATGTAAATTTGCACCCAACACACTCCCTCTCAGCCTGCCGGCTGCATTTCCATCATTCCATGCTAGTTCATGCTCATTCCACTCATGCGCACATAACGCCAATGAGGCTCATCCGCAAGCCTCTTGGTGAGGAAGTCTGCTGGCTGCTGGTGAGTCTTGATGTAGATCGGATTCACCGTCCCCCTCTTCACCTCCTTACGCAGCCAGTGCCACTTGATACGCTTGTACTTGTTCAGGCCATGAAGCACAGCGTTCTTGGCCATCCCAAGAGCCCCCTTGCTATCACAAAACAGCGGCGTAGCAACCTTCTGCTCCTGGCCAATCTCCTCTAACAGCCTCCTCAGCCAAATACCTCCTTTACCTCGTGGAACATCGCCATGTACTCTGATTCCACAGAGGAGAAGGCCGTCTCTGTCTGCTTCTTGGACCTCCAACTAACAGGTCCTCCCCCAACTACGCAGATGTATCCTCCCACAGATGAAGAATCTTCCTTCTCGGAAGCTTACGTAGCATCGGTAAAGCAAGTGAGAAAAACTTACCTTCTCCAAGCCTCTGCTTCTCCTCCTTCAGCACCTCAACCCCTTTCTGCTTCACTTGTGCAGATGCGGAGTATTGGACTCCAATGCTTGGGTTGTTGGGTGCAAATGCACATTGCACGACATCCTGCCGTCTGTTTGTACGAGTATGCGTGTGCGAATGCATTTGCGTGTGAATGGTGTGTTCGTGTGTTTGTTTGCTTTCGCATTTTTCGCTTGATGCATTTGCAGGTACTCGCGCAATGTGCGCTTCGGCACAACATTGTACGCGCTATGAACAGTGCAAGCAGAAAGGACGAGCTCGCAAAGGAACCCAAGATGGAAGCTTTGCAGTTCGGTTGAGTTGATTGCGCAGATTCAGTTCTATCCAACTCGAAATTGTACTGTTTTGTTTGGTTAACTATAGTGTAGCAGGGAAGGCACTATAGGAGTACAATTTAGGTGAAGGTTGGATGTTGTTTGTCTGTATCTGCATGCTACAAGGCCAGGGGAAACCAGCGGAACCAGCATTTGGCTGGTTGGGCAAAGACAAAAACAGGTTCTGTTTTTAGAACCTGAACCTGGTTGTTGTTTTCCCAGGTTGGAAAAACAGAACCAGAGGTTGTTTACCAACCTACCACCTGCTATTTTGTCCAGCCAGGTTGGTTCTGTTGCTTGGAATTATTTGGGATCATCCCTGGTTGTTCCCAGGTTGATTCCCAAGGTCCTTGCTAGCTAGAAGTATTTAATCCTTCTCTGTTTGTACCTGAATATAGTCAAATTGATTCAAGCGAATTCCTTCCTCGCTGGAATTTCGTTTCTGCGCTATTCGACGGCGGAATGCTACCCGAGTCAACGCTAGTATGCTAGCACTCCAACGCTAGGCAAACGCTGTCCGAGCCATAACTTAGTAATGGCAGAACTTTTCGCGAGGCAACTTGGCTCATTTTAAAGCTCTTGGAGCGAGCTTCGATATAGCGAATTCTCAGCTTAATCCGACCGACGGTCTGCACGGCACGCTGCGCGACGTTCAAGGTACTCTTGCTGTTTTGACTAAGTCCTTCTTGATCCCTCTCTCTACAAACTCGGACCCGAGGATAGGGGCTGGTCTTGTACCAGGCACCCAGGGACCCTTGGAGGTGACCCCGAGGAGAGGTTTTAAGTTTGATTAAGTCCTAATAGCTTGAGTTTATTAGGCCCTTACACCAACAACTCGGACCCGAGGATAGGGGCTGGTCTTGTACCAGGCACCCAGGGACCCTTGGAGGTGACCCCGAGGAGAGGTTTTAAGTTTGATTAAGTCCTAATAGCTTGAGTTTATTAGGCCCTTACACCAACAAGGGAGGTATCAGAGCCGCGTTATAGTGATCCTCGTTATAGGTAGCTATGGCGGGCAACACCTCGGCGGGAGCTGGTGAATCTTCAGCCCAAGATCGTAGCGGCAGCCAAGATTCTGGTCTTTCAGCGCCAAGGGGAGCGCGAACAAACCAGGGCTCGCTTGTCAAGGAGGTGCTGAAGAATTTCACCGTCGAGAAGTTCAATGGTGAGGGCTATGATGATTGGGCCTGGAAAATGCAATTATATTTCCGTCAGATCGGTTTGCTGAAACTAATGATTGGGGAGGAGCCTAGACCGAGTGACCCCACGCTGCAGGAAGATTGGGACGAGCGCTCCTCGGCTGGCTACTATTTGATGTCGCAGAGTTTGGAGCTGAACCAGCGTCACCACGTCATGCACCTGCTGCCGGAGGTTGAATGCGGTCCGAAGGCGTGGACCGTGTTGAAGGAGCTGCACGCCCCGACCTCCGTTGTCGCAACGTTGATGCTGGAGAGGGAGCTGTCCGCGTTGCGCCTGAGCGAGGGAGAGCCGGTGCAACCAGTCCTGGACAAGATGCGCGACCTCTACGCAAAGTTGGCGACCGCGGGGGAATCACTTACGGAGCAGGACCAAGTGCTTGAAGATGCTCTCGCTGCTGCCAGAATCGTGGCTTCAATTTACGAGCGGATTGAGCCTGCCGCAGAACCAGAGCTTGTGGACGCTCGAGTGGGTGCGGACGAAGATTCTGGAGGAGGACTTCCGTCGCCGCCAACTGAGGGGTGGGGACGACGGGCAGAAGCGGCTACGGAATGCAAGGGAACCGACGTGGCAGAGGACGTGGCTTCGGTGGTGCTGGGCGCGGTGCAAAGAAGGACGACGACTCCAACGACCAACAAGGAGGGGTACGGTTGGGGTCGCGGTGCGAAATCTGGACGGGGGGGGGCAAATCGGGTGCTGGTGGCAAAATGAAAGGGAGTTGCTGGTATTGTGAGAAGGAAGGGCACCCCTGGTTTTTGTGCTATAAGAAACCCGATGGATGGACCCCCCAGAATCGTCACCAGGATGGCGGCGCGCGAGGAACGGAGGCACCAGAAAAAACGGCGCCAACATGGTCGCTGATTCGTCCGACAACAACCCGAAGGGCAACGGCGGTGCGGAGAAGAAAGAAGAAGAAGGAGCGCACCGCGGGCCAATTCTTCCATGTGGGAGACAAGGGGGAGCAAGGAGACGCCTCTGCCAAAGTTGGAGCAGAGCTGCACCCTATAGACTATTGGGTGTTGGACACAGGCGCTGCTTGGACGATGACGCCGCGCAAGGACCTGCTGGACGAAGTACGAGCTGCACCGATCAATGAAGTGTGCTCCGCCTCTGGACACATGTTGAAGGTGGCTGGTGCGGGACGAGCTGCGTTTAAGGGAGCGGATGGCAAGCCGGTGGTGCTGCACGACGTTCTCTTCGTCCCCGACCTGAAGGCCAACCTTATCTCCCTCCGTAAGCTTGGCAAGGCTGGGGTGAACACCAACACGGATGGGGCACGCACTTATAAGGGGAAGCTGGGCAATCGGGTGCTTTGGGATCTGCACGAGAGCAAGGACGTGTACAGATCTATGTGGCAGCTGCCGGCCCTGGCGTGGCATGGTGGGGGGCAGGCTGGAGAGGGGTCTGCATCCCAGGGGGAGTGCAATGCCGTTGGAGGGGTTGGTGTGAAAGTGTCGGCCAGATTGGGGAGA